>CM065590.1:76217338-76613028 GCA_033119425.1 Bufotes viridis | reverse complement strand
CACATTTCATAAATAGTTGAGAAATAGACCAACATTCTATAACTGAAATTCAACTTTCACAATGAGTGTCAATGAGTAGTCCTGTTCAGTGCGACATCCAGAAACTTCTTTTATATATAGCACTGTAGTTATATTGGTGAATACAAATCTGCCAACCTCATATAGCACAAGTTGTTATGATGTTATCCTTCCTACAATTGCTCTAGCAATTCTAATATGTTCCTATATATGTTCCTTGAAAAATGTAAACGCAATACTATGATTGTAAATCTTACATCATCTATCAATAAAAAATATTTGAAGAGAAACCACAAATGGCTGTTTCAGGACTGCATACATTCGACAAGATGTACGCTGGAATGCGTTGTCAATAACGGAACACATACTTATGGGCATTACACAAGAAAAGAGAAAGAAAAAATACAGTGCAATGAAAAGCAGCTGACTTAGTGTAGTCTCCTCCTAAAGTCTCTAAATATAAAGTTACTTAAAGGGAACCTGTCACCATGTTCTTACATATAAAACCGAATGTACCTTAATTTTTGTTTACCCTGATAGTTTACAGCGATTGATCCATAATCTTCTCAGAATTAACCTGTCCTATTTTATTGCCCTATAGTGCTTTCCCGCCTTTTATGCTAATTAACATAAAAGATTCATATCTTACATGCTTGACCAGAAAAGCCATATTTTCTCCGAGTCAAGCTCCTCAGCTCCGCCTAATAAACGCCCCTATAGATAAAATCTCGCGCATGCGCAGTATTCATTTCGAGCAGAACTACGTTGCGTAAGTATTGCAATGCTACCACCTCTGTGGGAGGTGACATACACCAAACTAGCTGATTGGGATTTCATAAAAAGGGCAAGTACGCATGTGCGCAATTTCGAACAAGATTACAAGAAGAGAGGGCAGAAATTGGCTCTCAATCAAAGTCTAGGGGCAGGGGAATAAGCTATGATGGTGTTAGGGGAAGCAATTATTTATGCTAATGAGCATAACGGCAGCAAAGCATTATATGGCGATAAAATAGGACAGGTTAGTCCTGCGAAGATTAGGGATCGATCGCTGGGAACTATCAGGGTAAACAAGCATTAAGGTACATTTGATTTTATATGTCACACATTTAAAATCAAATACACGAACACTCACAAACTCGCGTTTTTGTCTGCTTGTATAGGTGCTGCTCCCAAATACATTCAAATCAGACTGCTGTTTATTCCCCCCCCCCCCCGGATTCAACGACCGGTCTCCATACAGCATTCAAACTAAGTTTTGACCGAAGTGACTTCAGATCTATGATCCGAAGCTCATTTCACTCAACACTAATGACAAGCACACTGTACTGCATGTGGATGCAGCCTACGGTAACTGTTGCAGAGGAGACTTTACAAAGAAGGACACTCTGGTTCCTGCTGTTGGTGGCCAGTTCTATTTTCCTGCTGGATTGGGTGATCCCGCTTCAAGTGCTGAAACAGAGCTGTGGTGCTTGTGTTTGAACACCCATGGCTTGTTTTTATCCTGCAGATCTTACACATGGCAGTGCTTTTGTCTGTCTGCACCGTGGTGAAAAACTTTCAGACGGCAGATACTTGCAAAATGCTAGCTGCAGCAGAGCTTGGCTCAAGTCTTGCAATTTTTAACTTTTTGCCCACGGTATCAGCGGCATCAGTAGTTCTTGATATGACCATAATGGAAGCAGATCTGGCCCTGGAAGTTTCTTTGGAGGTTTTCCTATATGTTGTCTGCTATATATTGTGGCTGCCATGGCCACTGCCTTCCTCCTCTGATGTCAGCTTCTCGTCAGCACCTTGATTCAGCTTCCAGGTCCTGTCCAACGAACAATCGGTGTCATAGTACTCACCAGCCCTACCGCTTTTATCAGACTGTGACATGTCATTGTTGGCGCTTTGGCTCCTCTCTCAATTCCCTGCTCTGTATTTGCCCTGAGTGCCACTGTCTCTACCACTGCTCCTACTGCTATCATCTTGGCAACAAGTACCACTACTAACACTACCACCAACAGAGCTATGCATGGGGTCTCCCACCACCACCTGAACCTCCCCCTCATGGTAGTCCAAATGCTAAGTGTTCTCACACAAGTGATCAATAGGGAGACTCTATTGAGTGTCTTCCATAGTACATGGGGTTTTATTGCCTCTTCTTAGGAAAAAAAAAATGTGGCCGGAGGGGGCATTGAAGACAGAGATCCAACTGAAAGGCTTAAGGCTTTTCTGGGACCACAAGGAGGAGGAACAGGAGGAATGCTGTGATTCCTGGCTCAAAGGCATGGTGTCAGACTCAAAGATTATTGTCAGTGATCGCAACATCATCTTGTTGTCACTGAGAGGAGGAGTGAGTCATCCAGTCCACAATGTCACCCTCTTTGTCCTCAATAATATTATCCTGCCTATCGGAAGCCAGAGACACCTGTGGTGTACTACTACAGGCCACACAGCTGGTGCTGCTACTGCTGTTTGCACCACTACCAGTGATGAGCGGCAGGGTCAATATTCAAATTCATGATATTTTGTGAATATTTGGGCGTATATTCGTCATATATTCGCGAATTTGCGAATTTGTAATCTCCAGTCATTATTTTCTTGATTGCAAAAATCGGCAATCGGAAAATTCGCGATCAACACTACTCCAAAAGTCAAAGATATTGCAGTCTTCTCATTGGCCTACAAGCAAGAAGCATTGAGGGATAACGGGTACTGATGAAAAAAAATCTAGAATATTCACGAAGATATAGCACTATATTCTAGATATTCGCGAATTATCGAAGTGCCAATATTCGCGATAAAAATTTGTGATTAGAATATTAGCGATCAATACTAACCATTACCCACATTTTGTTTATCGGATAATGTGGCCCGGGTCTTTTATTTTCCAGACATTTAATTATGAAGTCTATAAAAGAAAAGTCACAGGTTTGGTGCAAAAATTATTACAAGGTACTGGCAAAATTGCAAGTGTCATTTTCTGTAATTTAAAGACAATTAAATGTCCCTTTCTTTCTGCAAACACACTGCACACTGGTATTGACAATTATCAATAGTAATGCAGTTTTTACATTAAAATGCTTTTGCTTTAATTACACGGTTCACTTAAATGATTATAATAATGCAGTTTTTGCTGTAAATTGCATTCACTAATAGAGAGGATCGAATTTTTCAAGGGTTCGATTCGCTGGTTCGACAAATTTTTTAGGAAAAATTCGCTTCTATCCGAATTTATTCAAGGCGTATCGCGTTAAAAATGGCTATTTCCTGGCTGCAGAGAGACTTTATAGTGGTGTAGAACACTGTGCCTTGCAGTAACACACATAGGGAGTCTGCTTTGGTAATAAAATTATACTGTAAGTCCATATGACATGCAGATGACAGGCGTCGCTCTTAGAATCACTGCACACTTCATTTATCTGGGCAGTCATGGGGCCAAAACTGACCAAAAAACTCAAGCATGAACTTGGCATTACAGGTCGATGTTAGCGCCAAGAAGATGCATACTCCTTTTACACCGTCATCAGCTGATTCCACTTAGATGTCAACAGAACATGTTTTATTAAACACTTATATAACTAGAGCTCCCCGACAGAGTGTGTTGATGTCACTAATTATTTTTCCCTTCCTCTGATCTGTCAGAACAATAACTCACAAAAAATGGATCCTGTCAGTGGAGCATCAACCTTCACTAAAACAGAAATGACACGTGAATGGAATATTTGCATGTCTTCTGTGTTTTGTACCCACTCCTTCTTTTGGCTACTAAATCATAAGTCAATTCTGATGGGACCATACAGGCCTTACAGCTGCTACACAGACAGGATCAGTTGTGCATCTCATTTTTCCTTCCTTCTGTCAGATCAGAAGAAAGGTCAAATAAATGATGATGTCGGCCAGGCCGAAAGGCAAAATAGTGGCACAGCCATGAAGTGGGGTGGGTGGTAACAGCATGAGAAGTCCACAGAGTAGCCCTATGACATAGTGGTGAGGTGGAAGCAGCATGAGGAGACCACAGAGTGGCCCAATGACACAGTCTGGAGGTGGCAGCAGCATCAGGAGGAGACAACAGAGTGGCACAATGACAGTGTGGAGGTGGTGGCAGCATCAGGAGGACACAGAGCAGCACAATGATAATGCACAATGAGTCTGGAGTTGGCAGCAGTATGAGAAGGCCACTGAGTGGCACAATGACAGAGTGTGCAGGTGGCAGCAGTATGTGGAGGCCACCAAGTGACACAGTGTGGAGGTGGTGGCAGCAGCAGAAGCAGCATCAGGAGAAGACCACATAGTGGCACAATGACAGAGTCTGGAGGTGGTGGCAGCAGCAGCAGCCTCAGGAGGAGACCACAGAGTGGCAAGGTGACATAGTATGAAAATGGCAGTAGCAGCACCAGGAGACCACAAAGTTACCAAGTGACAGAGTGGGGAGGTGGGTTGCAATACCAGTACCCGCTGATGAAGGTGGGTGAAAGAAGGAGCGCTTGGCATCAGATATGTAGCATCAGGCAGGTGGTAGCATCAGAGTAGTAGCTGAGGCAGGTAGCCAGAAGAAACCGGTGTCTTTTGTAAAGATTTGGGTGCGGCGGCATCGATGATCTTATCAGATGCATCAGGAATTAGTCGGTGGAAATCCTGGCTGATCCAGGCCTGATTCATCTTGACAAAGGTCAGTCTCTCCACATTTTGGGTGGACAGGCGAGTTCTTCTAGGGGTAACTATGGCCCCCGCCACACTAAAAACCCACTCCGAAGCCACACTACTGGCCAGGCAGGACAGCTTTTCCAGGGCAAACTTAGCCAGTTGCGGCCACAAATCCAATTTGGCTGCTTAGTAGTCCAGGTCCTGGTTCAGGTCCTGCTCCAGGGCTACCTGCTGCTGGTGAGTCGTATCTTCACTAGGCAGGTGAAGAAAGCTGCTCATCAGCGACTCTAGACTCAACTTGCTGCTGATGGAGCTGTAACTGCTCTTACCCCCACCCCCACCCACCCTGCCACAGCAGCCATAGCAGAGGAACATGAGCGCAGAGGGCCCCCCCCGGTCAGACCAGCAAGAGGATGGATGATGGTGCAGATAGGCAGTGGCCAACTGACTACATAGAATGTCTCAAAAGTAGTTCAGTTTGTCCTGCCTCTCAGTGGGTGTAAAAAAGGCCCCCATTTTGGACCGGTAGCGAGGGTCCAAAAAGGTGGAGACCCAGAAGTCATCCCTCTCCCGAATGGTGACAATTCAGTTGTCAGTGCGCAAGCAAGTGAGCATGCATCAGGCCATTTGTGCAAGTGACTCGGAGGGACTCCCTGCCTCCATCTTCATCGCATACAGCCACGGTGTGTCTGGGTCCTCTGTCTCGTCTTTCTCATCGCCCTGTAGCTCCTCTGGCTGCTCCTGCTCATTTCGCTACACATTGCCTGTGCTCCAATGTCCTCCTCCCCCTCTTCCAGTTCAGCCCCCACAGGGCTCATGTGGCCATGAGATCTTGGCGCCATGTCTCCTGTCCCCTAACCAGCCATTGTTACCACCATCTGTTCGTGAACATGAAGCAGTGGAATGACGTTGTTCATCCTGTAGTCCTGGCGACTAACAAATAACGTGGTATCCTCAAAGGGCCTGAGCAAACGGCAGGTGTCACTTATGAGCTGCCACTGGCTGACATCGAAGTTACACAGGGGAGTACTCCAATCTGCTTGCATCATCAAGAAATCGTTGATGGCTTTTCTCTATTCATATAGTCGGTCCAATATATGGAGGGTGGAATTCCAACGGGTAGAAACGTCACATATCAGTCTATGTTGGGATGCCGTTCTGCCGCTGTAAATCAAGGAGGGTGTACTTTGCGGTGTACGAGCTGTTGAAGTGCATGCAAAGTTTCCTGGACATTTTTAGGATGTCTTGCAGATGGATGGAAGACTTCAGGAACCGCTTGACAACCAGATTGAACACGTGTGCTATGCAGGGAGCATGGCTCAGCCTTCCTTGACGCAGCGACGACACCATGTTCTTCCCGTTGTCGGTCACTATGGTTCCGATTTTCAGTTGTTGCTTAGAAAGCCTGGATTCGATTTCTTGATGAAGAACACAAAGCAGTTCCTCCCCTGTGTGACTCTTTTAGCACAGAGCACAGCAATGACACTGCTACCTCTCACAGAACTGAGACAAAAACTGCATAAAATGGCTGCTGGGGAGATTCTTATATAGTAAAGGGTTAGGCAACTCTCCAATTGGTTGCTAGGGATGTTGCTAAGCTCAGACAAAGACATTGCAGCCTTCTTATTGGCCCACAAGCAAGAAGACGGGAGGGATCGTGGGTTCAGAGGGGAAAAAAATCTAGAATATTCGCGAATACGTCTATATCGCACTATATTCAAAATATTTGCGAATTCTTGAAGTGGCGATATTCGCGATTCGAATATTCGCACTTAACACTAATGGCTCAGCCTTCCCTAATGCATCGCGGACACAATGTTCTTCCCATTGTCGGTCACCATGGTTCCGATTTTTAGTTATTGCGGAGATAGCCAAGATTCGATTTCTTGATGGATCACACGGAGCAGTTCTTCCCCTGTGTGACTCCGTTCACCCAGGGAAATGAGGTGCAGAACAGCGTGACACCGCCGTGTCCTGCACATGTGGTATACTGGAGGGGCACTGTGACTTGTCCCTGCAGTGGAGGCTGAGGACAAGGTGGAGGATAAGGAGGCAGAGGCGGACATTGTCGCAGGACCAACGGCTTGACAACATTGAGGAGGAAGCGGCGTGACCTGGCCAAGTGGCTGGTGTGGCTGTGCAAGAACCACATTCACCCAGTGGGCCGTAAAGGACATGTATTGCAGTGTTTGGCGCGAATATTCGCGTATTTTCGAATATTCTAAATTTGTTTTCATCTGACCCCATAATCTCCCCCTGCGTCTTGCTTGTGGGCCAATGAGAAAGCTGCAATGTCTTTGTCTGAGCTTAGCAACATCCCTAGCAACCAATACGAAAGTTGCAATGCCTACCCCTTTAGTATATAAGAACCTCGCCAGCAGCCATTTTTTGCAGTTTATTACAGTTCTGAGAGAGACAGCAGTGTTATTGCTGTGCTCTCTGCTTTCCTGTGTCATTACATTAGATAATTAGTTAGTTAGCTTATAAATATATAATACAGACAGTTAGTGGGAGATAGTCAGTGTAGGTTAGATTGTGATATAGTATAGCTCATAGATTCCAGTGCAGGATGTTAGGTAGTGTGATAATTTCTGCTGTTCATACATACATGCTACATACATAGTGCTGTATGTATGTATGTATGTATGTACTGTATGTATGGTATGTATGCTACATACATAGAAACACAGTGCTGTGATGTCACAAGTTAACAACAATACTTAGTGCACCAATCACTTATATGTAGTCAGACCTGCTAAAATGTGAAGTTGTATCTGCATATAAAGCTTTTGTAATGTTCTGCTGTGCCAACCATTTTCTCCAGTCTCAGAAAACTTCTAGCAGCTTGAAAAATGTAGCAATAGTGACCCACGCCTGTATTGCGCACGCAGTAGATTGCTAAATTTTGCAATCAAGAAAACAATAGCGAATTCTCAAATTGACGAATTTATTACGAATATTCACCCAAATATTCCCAAAATATTGCAAATTCAAATATTGCCCCTGTCGCTCATCACTAATGTATTGTCCCTGACCGTAGTAACAGCTCCACACGTCAGCGCTGCCGTGAACTTTGGCAGAAACCGACAGGCTCAAGGACTGGCCCACCTTCCGTTCTACATATTTGTGCAGGGCTGATACTGCCTTTTTCGCAAAGAAATGACAGCTTGGGACTCTCCAGCTCGGCTCGGCACAAGCCATCACTTCTCTGAAAGGTGCAGAGTCCATCACTTGGAAATGGAGGGACTGCAGCACCAGCAACTTTGCCAGGAGCCCATTCAGCTTCTACGCTGTTGGATGAGTGCATGCATACTCAGTGTCAGACTGGGGTACCTAGGGCCCACCAGTAAAATTTATTTTGGAGGCCCACCATATGGATACATTCAAGTATAATAAATAATCAAACACGTTTTTTATATGAACATAGGCTGGTTGAGGTGCTGTATATTGAATAAGTGTATGTAGTGCAGTAAATCTAATGTGCTTTGTGCCACTTGTGCAGGGGGTGGGAGACTAGGGGCCCACCATGCTAAGGGGCCCACCGGGGATTCACCAGTACCCCTGTGGGCCAGTCCGAGCGGCACATAATGCTGTCTCTTAGCAATCACTTTGGTGATCGATTGCTGATGGAATGACTGACGAGGAGTAGGAGAAGGATGAGCAGGAGCATTGGGCCAGCAGATGATGGGAATGACAGCCAGCTCCCTTTGGCTGAGGTGGTGGAGCCTTGACTGCCTGAAACTGGGTGCGTGCCACTGGGTGATGCAGCGGTTGCTGTGGAAGGCACATCAGAGCCACGGTTCTCCCAGGCCACTGTATGGCGACGCTGCATATGTTGACGGAGGGCTGTAGTGCCAACATTGGCACCCTGGCCATGCTTTAACTTCTGCCCACAGATTCTACATATGGCAAAGTTTACCTCCTCCAGCAGCTTAACAAAAAACTGCCACATCGCCGAGTAGGTGATTTTCCACCCAACAGTCCGCACTGACTGACTGCTACCACCGCTGCCTCCGTGAACCCCTGCACCACTACTTGCCACGCAGGTAGGCTGCTGAGAAGAAATAGGTCTACCCCGGGCACATTTGGCTCCCAACCTCCCACTGCTGCCACCCTGCTGACTCCCATCAATGCTACCACCTTGCTGGCTCAGCCATTGCCTCACAGGCAAGCTGCCACCCTCTTCTCCTGATGAGGATGAAGCCCCTTCTGCGTCCGGCTCCCAAGTGCGATCGGCTTTATCATCATCAAGTAGTGTCTGCCCATTCTTCTCAATGGTCTCTGGGTCAGGAGCCTGCCACCACCTCCCTTGCCACTCTCCTCATCACTACTTGCTCGCCTAGCGGAGGAAGCGGCGGATGTCTCCTCCAGATCTTGGCTGGGCAGTAGCTGCTGACTTTTCTCTAGTAGCTCGTCCTCATTGTATAGTGGAACTGAGCCCACAGCATACAATACTTCTGTGGCTGAGGGAAAAGCAAAAGGACAGAGGCAGGTTGAGGACAGGTGAGGGCACAGGACCTGCTCCTGGGCCATGCCAACTAAGGGTTGTGTCTGACGAACCCACCGACTGTTGGCTGGGTGTGTCTGATATCACTTGGGATGAAGTGGATGACTGAGTTAACCAATCAAGAACCACTGGGTTGCTGGTCAAGACACCTGGAGCTCAGGCTTCTCACTGCGACTCCTGCTGCCACGCTTACTCTGCTGTGATCTCTGCCGGCACCAGACACATTTAGGCCTCTGCCACTCCTCTGTGCATGGCCTGGCACTTCTCTGTCTGACATACTTTTAGCTGACTTAAATAAATGAAAAGCAAATTAAAACACCCCTAAAAGCGACGAATATATTTTTCTTTTTGTACTAAAATAGGCCACTAGATACTTTCACCACAAATAACTGCAACAATGAAGTGCATATATATTTTTCTTTCTGTACTGAAATAGGCCGCTAAATTCTTTCATCACAAATAACTCCAACAGTGAAGTGCGTATATATTTTTCTTTCTGTACTGAAATAGGCCACTAAATGCTTTCACCACAAATAACTGCGCCTCCGACAAAATCGTCAGTGAATCCATTTATGTAGGTACGAAAACACAATTTTTTTCAGCCCGTGACACTTTACATTTTTTCGCTGTTATTTTGTATTTGATTTCCTAAGGGACGGCTGGGTTTCTTGCTGGCGAAATTAGACAGTTAGGCAAAGCTTGTCTTTTCAGAAACTCAGTTACCCAGCACTAGTACCTCCATTACGGCGGTTTTCAAGAATCTCATTCGTGTGTATAAAGAACATGCAAGAGGCTGGCGGAAAGTCCAGACCCTTGAGATCTATCTGAGCAACAAAATTGTTCCAAGAGGTTTTAGGATCCCTAACCCCTGCTGCACGCTTGAGATCGCATGAACTTATTAAAAAGTGGGAAGCTGATTCCATAGAGTCTTCCCTCAGACTGATGGTCTCATGTTGGAGTTCCTCTTTGAAAACAATACGGCCATTTTGCAGGAGCAGATTGAAGCTGCTAAAAAGTTTTCCACACAAGCTGAGTTTCCTAAAAAGGAACAAGCACTATGGCAGGCCATTCAAAGGTATACTGCACAGTTAAAGAACCGAAAACACTCCCAATATCTGTGCGATACTGCTGATTTTAGAGAAGGGCATCTGTTTGATTATAAAGCTAAACAAGTCAGGGTCCTTGAGTGCGAAACGGAGCCTCGTCCTCTGAGGGCGAGACTGATTCAGAATCGACTCGCAACCCTCAGTACCCCCGATCATCTTCTAGGGGTAATAATAGAAGGGGCAAACAACGCAGGGCGAGAGGGTCTCAGGCAAGGGGGAAATTTTTAGGCCAGAGCCTTATTGATCTCCAATTACCTATTGAGGGAGAGGAAGAAACAGGAAGGTCCCTTTACCACCCTTAATAAACTATCTCACCTCAATCCGCTTATTAGTGACACTACACCCATGGATTTCTTTTTAAAACTGGTAGTAGATGAACCAAAATCGTTGGAGGGGAGGCAATACAGGAATAATAATCTCACGAGGGATGAGTTAAATAGTCTGCTGTCACTTGAGAAGGACACGCCTATTGTTGATATTCTGAAAGATCGGGATTGTTATGGCATTTTGCTTGCTAATCCCATGGAAGAATACCTTAAGGAATTGAGGGATATTTTATCATCAGCATTGGCCTCAAATCTGATCAATAAAACTGAGTTCCAGGAGTTGCTACCCACTTACCCCCAGCTTTTATAGCATGCCCAAAGTGCATAAGGGGCTGCATCCACTTAAGGGTAGGCCGATCATGTCCAGTACCAATCGTCTCACTCAGCAGAACAGTAACTGTGTAGATATCATCCTCAGACCTTTTGTCCTGTCTCTCCCCTCCTATGTTAGGGACTCTATGGAGATTGTGAACAAGTTGAATGGCCTCTACATGGATGAAAATTCTTTGCTGGCTAGTCTTGACATAAAGGCCCTCTATAGTTCCATTCCCCATAGAGAAGGGCTTGAGGCTGTCCATTTCTTTTTTAAAGAACGGAGCAATGCATTTGATGACCATAATCGTTTTGTACTTCATCTCCTGGAATTCATTCTGTATCATAATGTTTTCCTGTTTGATTGCCGTCTTTACAACCAGCTCAGGGGGGTGGCCATGGGGAGTTCATGTTAACCATCTTACGCTAATCTGTACCTGGGCCGGTGGGAGAGAACTGTGGTGTTTGGGGATGAGGCCGCAATGTGGTCCCCTTTTATCACATTGTGGCTCAGATATATAGATGATGTGATCATATTCTGGAATGGCACTAAGGACGATTCCAGTAAGTTTGTGAAGGCCCTTAATGTTAACAATTGTGGCCTGTTCTTTACTTCTGAGATCGATCCGGTGCAGATCACATTTCTAGATCTGACTATCACCAAAGCAACTGACAGTAAAATTCACACCAGTCTCTTCCGTAAAAAGACTGCCACTAACAGCTTTTTACATTGGAGAGCTGCCATGCTCTCCCCCTTAAGAGAGGCATCCCCAGGGGGAAATTTCTTGCTCCTGTTCAGATTTAAGGGAGAAAGCCACTGATTTAAAGTTGATATTTCTCCGGCGTGGGTATCCCCAGAGGGTGGTGTCCTCGGCGTAACAGCACTCTGTATCTTGTACGCGGGAATTCCATCTCAATCCTAGGTGAGGATGAGAGAGGATGATGAAGGACAGACTCGCTTAATTACGACATCATTAGTCCCTTCCCTTGGGGGCGGAGCTTAGCCTTTAAAACTCGACGCACTGAGCGTGGCCATTTCAGCTCTGGATGGCTGTCACACACCTTCAGTGTGGTAGCCGCACCTGCTAGCTACCTAAACTACCAGCGCATTCTATGTACTCCTGATGATTTGCCCCCAATGAAACTAAATAGGACACTAAACGATTTCTCCACAAATAACAGTAAAGTGCGTATATATTTTTCTTTTTGTACTGAAATAGGTAACTAAAATCTTTCACCACAAATAACTGAAACAGTGAAATGCGTATAGATGTATTTTTTTTTGTACTAAAATAGGCCACTAAACGCTTTCACTACAAATAACTGCAACAGTGAAGTGCGTATATATTTTTCTTTCTGTACTGAAATAGGCCACTAAAGGATTTTCAACATTGCACATGAACCCCAATAACAAGAACAAATTGCTGGAATGACAGAGCTGTATAATGGCTATTTGGATCCCTAAATATTTTTTCCTTCCACTTGTAAATCGCTTTTTTAGCACTGTTCCTAGCGCCGTCTTACATCAATCCCTGCACTCAAAACGTTGGAAAATGTCGGAATCCAAGATGGCCACTGTATTTATAGGGCTGTGACATCACAGGGCTTGCTGTCTGCGGATTGGCTACATGCATGGCATTATTGGTCATCCTGCCTTCGCGGAGTTCCTTGCCCCATGTCCTCACACCTGTAGCCGCCATTTTAGCCGCCACTTGAAATTTTTGACGAATTCCACTTCGTCAGCTTCGATTTGCTTAACTCTATTCACTAACACAGGAATAGTAATGCAAGTTTAGGTAGTATAATGCTTTTTCTGTAATTGCACAGTAACTTAAAATAATGCAATGCATTCACTGACATGGGTATACTAATGGTATTAGTACAGTAAAATTCCTTTGCTATAACTGAATAGTTATTTGCAATGTGTTCACTGACATGTGTATTGCATGGTGGTATTTGTAGTAAATTGTCTTTGCAGCTTTACTGTAACTGAATGCTATCTTGCAGTAATACAATGAACTTAATAACATGGATATATTAATGAACTGAAAATGGTAAATTGAGTTTTTTTAAACGGGTAATTACTTACCATTTGCAGCAGAATATATTCTATTGGGGCCCTGGCAACAAACCTATGAACTCTAAAAAGTTGAGGCGAGATAATGGAACTGGGGGAAGAATGGAAAGAGGGACTATGACGGTTCATAAGGAAAGGTGTAAGGTTAAAAATATACATAAACCTCTTAATGGTATGTATACTAATGCCAAAAGCCTGACTAATAAAACTGGTGAACTGGAATTAGTGATGTGTGAAGAGGACGATGACATAGTGTGAATAACTGAGACATGGCTGAATGATTGCTATCATTGGGCGGTTAACGTAGAGGGTTACAGACTGTTTAGAAAAGATTGTCAAAACCGGAGAGGGGGAGGGGTCTGCCTATATGTAAAGTCCTGTCTAAAGCCTACACTTCGGGAAGATATAAGTGGGGGACATGAACATGCAGAGTCACTGTAGGTAGAAATACATGGAGGAAAAAAACATGAATAGAATACTAATAGGAGTTTATTACAAGCCACCTAATATACCAGTCCACAGAAAATCTACTTCTAAACAAAAAAGACAAGGCAGCAAATCATAATGTGGTCATTATTATGGGGTACTTCAGTTACCCAGATATAGACTAGGAAACTGAAGCCTGTGCATCTCATAAAGGAAACAGGTTCTTGGCAATACCCAAAGACAATTACCTTTCCCAACTGGTTCAGGACCTGACTAGAGAGACGGCCACACTGGACTTAGTATTAACCAATAGACCTGATAGAAGAGCAGATGTGCAGGTTGGGGGACACCTAGGAAATAGTGACCATAAAGTAATAACCTTCCTATTGTCATTCAAAAGAGTGTTTCTGCAGAGAACAAAAATACCAAACTTAAAAAAGCTAAATTGAGCCAACTCAGAGGGCACAGGCCTAACTAACTGGGACAAAGTCCTCAAAAATAAAAATACAGCCACAAAATGGGATATTTTTTGCAAAGCATCCTAAAATCTAATTGTGAGAGGTACATACCTTATTGGAATAAAAGGATAAGGAACAAGAAAAAAACAATGTGGATAAATAGAATTGTGGACTAAAACAGGAGGGTAGCGAGGAATGATTGAAAAACTATACAGAAAAAAATGGAATATGTAAAAGACAAATAAAAGCAGCCAAACTAGAGACAGAGTAAAAGTATAAATCTGAAGGTGTCATCCCTTTACAAAGTGATGAGAGAGGAGTTGCAGAGAGCGATGAGGAAAAAGCAAAGCTATTAAATATTTTTTTTATCCACTGTATTCACTGAAGAAAATAAACTCAAATGAAATGCAGAATGTCTGACCCAGGATGAAGTACAGTGGCTTCTTAAAAAGATTAAAATAGACTAATTGCCAGGACCAGAAGGCTTTCACCCCCATATCCTAAGATAATTAAGTAATGTTGTAGCCAGACCCTTATTTCTGATATTTAAGGACTCTATACTGACAGGGAGTGTTCCTCAGGTTTGGTGCATAGCAAATGTGGTGCCAATATTCAAAAAGGGTCCAAAAACAGAGCCCGGAAACTATAGGCCGGTAAGATTAACATCTGTTGTGGGTAAACTGTGTGAAGGTTTTCTAATAGATGCTATCTTGGAACACCTCAATGAAAATAAGGAAATAATGCCATATCAGCATGGCTTCATAATGGATCTGTCATGTCAAACTAATTTAATCAGTTTCTATTAGGAGATAAGTTCTAGACTTGACAGCGACGAATCAATTGATGCCGTATATCTGGACTTCTTCAAAGCATTTGACACTGTACCACATAAAAGGTTAGTATATAAAATGATAATGCTTGGACTGGGGAAAAATTTCTGTATGGGGGTAAGTAACTGGCTAAGTGATAGAAAACAGAGGGTGGTTATTAATGGTACACACTCAGATTGGGTCACTGTCACTAGTGGGGTACCACAAAGGTCAGTATTGGGCCCTATTCTCTTCAATATATTTATTAATGATCTACATACTAAATGGTAAAACACTGAGTAACCCTAAAATGGAAAAGGACCTAGGAATTTTAGGGAACAGCAAACTAAGCTGTAGAAACCAGTGTCAGGCAGCTGCTGCCAAAGCCAATAAAATAATAGGTTGCATCAAAAGGGGCATAGATGCCTGTGATGAGAACATAGTCCTACCACTTTACAAATCACTAGTCAGACCACACATGGAGTACTGTGTACAGTTCTGGGCTCCTGTGAACAAGGCAGACATAGCATAGCTACAGAGGGTTCAGAGGAGGGCAACTAAAGTAATAACTGGAATAGGTGGACTACAGTACCCTGAAAGATTATCAAAATTAGGGTTATTCACTCTAGAAAAAATACGACTCAGTTGAGATCTAATAACTATGTATAAATATATCAGGGGTCAGTACAGAGATCTCTCGCATCATCTATTTGTCCCGAGGACTGTGACTTGGACGAGGGGACATCCTCTGCGTCTGGAGGAAAGAAGGTTTGTACACAAACATAGAAGAGGATTTTTTAAGAGCAGTTAGACTATGGAGCTCTCTGCCTGAGGAGGTGGTGATGGTGAGTCCAGTAAAGGAGTTCAAGAGTTGTGTTGGGCGTGAATATTCAAATCACAAATTTTAATCGTGAATATCGCAACTTCGGAGGCCTCTATCTGCATATAAAGCTATTGTGCTGTGCCAACCATTTTCTCCAGTCTCAGGAAACTTCTAGCAGCTTGAAAAATGTAGCTATAGTGCATGACACGCATATTACATTGCCGATTTTCGCAATCAAGTAAATAACCGCGAATTCACGAATATATATTCTACCAAATATTTGTGAAATATAGCGAATTTGAATATTGCCCCTGCTGTTCATCACTATTCAAGAGGGGCCTGGATGTATTTCAGGAGTGTAACAATATTACGAGCTATAGCTACTAGAGAGGGGTCGTTGATCCAGGGACTTATTTTGATTACCTGATTGGAGTCGGGAAAGAATTTTTTTCGCCTAAAGTGGGGAAAATTGTCTTCTACCTCAGTTATTTTTGCCTTTCTCTGGATCAACTTACAGGATAACAGGCCGAACTGGATGGACAAATGTATTTTTTCAGCCTTATAAACTATGTTACTATGTTAATATGTTAGATCTAATACATAAATGCCCTAAATATCATCAACATAGATCACATATCTCCCCCAGCGTGCATGCGCTATGAGCAGGAGATGAGCGAGTGATCTATTACTATAGATGCGAGCCAGGGGGCGTGGTAAGGCTGCGTGTTATGGTGGGCGCAGCACGGCAGCATGTTTAAAAGGGGTATTCCCATCATAATGATCACTGTTAAATCTGTTAATGATTTCTCAGTGATCATTTTTGTAAATATATTTAATTACCCACCCTTTTTAGGAAATTCACCCCCACTTACCTGATTGTTGTCATTCGTTCTCCCCTGGTTACGGCCACTGCACATTACTCGAATCACGGTGGCCGCGCTTTCGCAGAAGATGACTCCTTTTCTCACAGCCGGTCCGTGTGCTGTCCTGAACGCGCATGCGCCATAGTGACTTCTTCCTATGCAGTATACTATATCACTACGGCGCATGCACGGCAGCGTGCGCATTCAGTACAACGCGCGACTCAGCCAGGAGAAGACGTCAATCAAGATGAAATCCGCCCCCAGCCATAATCCAGGAAGTTTATTGCGGGCTTGCAGCAGGTAAGTATGAAAACGCGAAGTGGGACAACCCCTTTAACATGACGCAGCCATGCCCGAGCCAGAGTCTGCTGCTCTGGAGCACAGACAGGTATGTTAGTGACATAGAGTCAGTGAGCACACACAGCAGAGCTGAATTTGAAACATGACGTCTTGTGAGCAGGGACAGACAGAGTGGCCAGAAAGAGCGACACTATATCTAATTTAGAAAAACTCAGTGATGTCAGGAATATTCATTCAGTCCAGGTACATTTGGATTAATCTCACTGCAGCAAGTCCTGATGGTATGCAATTCAGTTGCCATCACTTCACTGTACCTTTACTCCATTTTTAAATGTATGCTGATTGCTGCATTAAAAAGATTTCCCACTAAGGATATTTATCCCCTATACACTGCTGGGACTCACACCAATTGATATTTGGCAGTCTGGAGCAGTGATTGAGCATGTGCTCTCTTTCCTTTCAAAGTCTTTAGGACTGATGGAAACAGCCAAATACCCTATTCTCCTCCAGACCTCTATATTAATTATTGTCTGTGACCACAGCAGTCCAGAATGTGAAAAGACTAGACTCTGGGTCTCTGAGATCAGCAGTAATAACATTTTATTAGCAGATGCAGACAAGAAGATATCAGTTGATGCAGAATGGGACATCAAACTGGAAAGTAACTGCAATCATGTTAAGTGGCATGATGTTTTGTCCCTGGCATTAAAGGGGCTGTCCGGGTTCAGAGCTGAACCTGGACATACCCATAATTTCACCCAGGCAACCACCCTGATGTTAGCATCGGAGCATGCCCTGCCCTGTCTGAATAGCGTAGGGCAAGGGCTCTTTTATTTACAATAACACACTGCCGGGCAGTGACCGTTTTACAGGCTAGGGCAGCGCTACAGCCTGCCCATCAATACCGGCTCGCTGCTGGATGGGAGTCTCTGCCTGGCAGCCTTAAGGAGAGCCCGGTTCGTCACCAGAACTCCATAAAATGCATTTGCACTGCGCAATCAGACACTTAACTAGAATCCTGTGGGCCCCAAGACACATTTATACCCAGGCCTCCCACCACCACCAGCATGTTGAATAGATGTGCAGGACCAAGAAGCATTGCTATGGGCTTTAAAGATATATGCGCTTCCCCTGCTAAAACTAAATTGGTTAAGATAAAATAATGGAAATGCAGCTGTAAGTGAGCTGTAAAATAATCAACACACTAACTCAATAATTTTAAAATTCAATGGTGTTATTGCATTCATATTTGTTTGTAATGTTTGCTGCAGCCAGTTCATACCTGATATGACATCCACTGATAAATGACTCCGGTCTGTTGAGTCCCTCAGACAATTTGTTTCAATTAGAGCTAAAGTTTCTGGTTTCTGTTGCAGAGTGTTAAAAAATAAAAATAAAAACTTGGAGAGAGTGAAAAAAATCATATTGTACAAATCTATATTAACCATATAAATGCAAACCCTGTTAAATGTATAATATAAATTGTTTATCTTCTTACAAATTGTATACAGGTTTTTAATGTAAAAGAAAATCATTGTTCTTTTCTCTAATATCAAGTGTAGGGTATCAAAACTACCCTTCCCACTATAATGTTAGGTTAGGCCTAAATACAAATTTAGCCCTAGTCATTGATGTTAACTATAGAGCTGCAGTTGTCATTCACCTTGTGTACTCTGTTGATATAATGTGACAGATCTACAGTTGCCGGAAAGATTAATTGGACCTTTGGAAATTTCCTGGATATATGATTGGCATCCATGTCACAGGTTGGCAAACACAGTCTAACCAAGTTAATAACTCACATACAGCAGTACCATTCATGTTTTTTTTTTTTCTTTTAAATGTAATAATCTATAGATCCTTCTATAGCACGGAAAGTTTCATGCTGCTACAAGTTAAAAGCTGTACTCATTTTGATCACAAATCATATTTTCAATTGGCCTTTATAAAAATATTGAGCCATTCTGTCACAAAGGGTTAACTGTTTTTCTAACTGTGTGACTAGTACTTTCTCCCTCACTTTGTGCTGGTCATCTAATAAACTAATAAGAGGTCATAAGCCACATTCTTATCAGCAAGATAGGACTAAGCTATAATGAATGTTTAGGAGCCCAGCCAGATGGGAAAATCCACAGGCTTTTTCTATAGCATTACAGCTATGTACACAAAAAAGGATTCCATATTTTTAATAAAGACCAATTGAAAAAAATATTTTTAGCTCAAAATAAGTACAATGCACAAAGGTGTACATAGCGTTTAACCCCTTAGAGCATGTTTTGGGCCTTACTGACCAAGCATTTTTCTTCCTTTTTTCATTGTCACGTTCCAAAAGCTATAACTTTTTTATTTTTCTGCCTATCATAAGTTCAAGTTATATTAATCGCATTGCGATTACAACTTAGCACTGCTATCTTACATAGGCTAGAATTAACGAATATGGAATATAGCACTAGCAGTGCTAAGTTGAAATCGCAATGCGATTACTTCAAGTTAAATTAATCGCATTGCGATTTCAACTTAGCACTGCTGCTATATTCCATATTCGTTAACTTCGTTAATTCTAGCAAGCTGACCCATTATAAACCCAGCTCTAAGTTGAAATCGCAATGCGATTAATATAACTTGAATTAATCGCATTGCGATTTCTACTTAGACCTGGTTTACTATGGTTGGCTTGGTAGTATTAGCGAATATGACGAATGTATTCGTCATATTCCTTAAAACGAAGATAACGAAGTATTCTACATCTTCGTTTTAGCAACCTATTCGTCAACTTCGCTAATTCTAGCAATCAAATAGGAAGGTTGACTATAGAGACAGCTGTGTTAAATTCGCTATGCGATTTTTTTTTTTTTTAAATAGAATAATTATATTACTTGATAATTATTATAATTCTATTTATTAAAAAAAATTATATAATCGCATAGCGAATTAAACACAGCTGTCTCTATAGTCAACCTTCCTATTTGATTGCTAGAATTAGCGAAGTTGACGAATAGTTTGCTAAAACGAAGATGTAGAATACTTTGTTATCTTAGTTTTGAGGAATATGACGAATACATTCGTCATAATCGTCATCTTCGCTATAATTCTAGATATGAAACCAATAGGAAAGTAGCCTAAGTTAATATCGCAATACGCGATTATTTAAATCGCATATTAATCGCGATAACTAGAATAATGACGAATATTCGATTTCGACGAATATGAAACGAATATTCTTTCGAATATTCGCGAATTTCGTCGAAATCGAATATGGCACCTGCCGCTCATCACTATTGAAGACTACCACTCTTAAGAACAGGGGTTCATTCAGACACCTGTGGATGTCAAGGAGCAGCAATCAAGCATAATAAGCACCAATTAGGCAGATTTACAATGACTGTGATACTCAGCTCGTTCTAGACATTTACTGGTGTGTTTACAAACATGGTGAAGTCAAGAGAATGGTCCAGGAAGACAAGAGAAGAGGTGATTTCTCTTCACAGGAAGGGCAATGGCTCTAAGAAGATTGCAAAGATGTTAAACATACCAAGAGACACCATAGGAAGCATCATTCGCAAATTCAAGGCAAAGGGCACTGTTGAAACCTTTCCTGGTAGTGGCAGAAAGAAGATGCTGACTTCGACTGCTGTGCGCTACCTGAAGCGCAAAGTGGAGAAAAGTGTGACTGCTGAGGAACTGAAAAAAGATTTGTCAGATGCAGGTACTGAAATTTCAGCTCAGACAATAAGGCGCACACTGCGTAATGAAGGCCTCCATGCCAGAACTCCCAGGCGCACCCCCTTGCTGTCTCCAAAGAATAAGAAGAGTCGACTGCAGTATGCCAAAAGTCATGTGGACAAACCACAAAAGTTTTGGGATAGTGTTCTGTGGACTGATGAAACAAAATTGGGCCCATGGATCAACGCTATGTTTGAAGGAGGAAGAACAAGGCCTATGAAGAAAAGAGCACCTTGCCTACTGTAATGCATGGCAGGGAGTCAATAATGCTTTGGGGCTGTTTTGCTTCTACAGGTACAGGGAAGCTTCAGCGTGTGCAAGGTACCATGAATTCTCTTCAGTACCAGGAGATATTGGATGAAAATGTGATGCAGTCCGTCACAAACCTGAGCATACCTCCAAGTCCACTAGAGCATGGTTGCAGATTAAAGGCTGGAACATTTTGAAGTGGCCATCGCAGTCACCAGACTTAAATCCGATTGAGAACCTCTGGTGGGACTTAAAGAAAGCAGTTGCAGCGCGCAAGCCTAAGAATGTGACTGAACTGGAGGCTTTTGCCCATGACGAATGGGCGAAGATACCCGTAGAACGCTGCAAGACACTTGTGTCAAGCTATGCTTCACGTTTGAAAGCTGTTATAACTGGAAAAGGATGTTGTACTAAGTACTAAGATTGAATGTCACTTGGGGGTTGAATAAAACTGATAATGATGTGAGCACAGAAAAGACATTTGTGGTTATTTCATTATAAATGTTATGTTATATTTGTCTGACTTACAAGTGTCTCTTTGATTTAATTGTAAACAAGATGACTGAAATGATCAAAATCAATGTCAAACTGGCCAAAACACTCAATTTCAGTGCGGGATGAATAATTTTGAACACAACTGTACGTGACGGGGAAATAAATTAGTTAGTGTGCAAACCGACAAGGAGGGAAGGGGTGAGGAGTGGGTGGAAGATGATGTGGAGGATGATGAGGTCCTAAACCCCACATGAAATCAAGATCATGTGAGTGACGTGTGCAGTTCAGAGGAGAAGGTGTTGGTCACACAGTGTCAGCCACACAGCAAAAGAGGGAGCAGGGTGCAAAAGCAGACTGGCTGTCCCCTAGCCAGTACGCCTGCCACTGCCCACCGTACCTAGAGTCTGAGCACACCAAAGCCAGCTCCAAGGAGTTCGCTGGCGTGGCAGCTCCTCAGACAATGTGCTGATGTCAAGACGCAAGCGGTTTGCACACTGTGCAACAAAGCCTAAAGCGAGGCATAAATGTTCTAAACCTTAGCACCACCTACATGACCAGGCATCTAAATGAAAAGCACCAGCTGTAGTGGAGTACACACCTCAAAGACCACAAAAGATCTCACTCTTCCTGCTCCCTATTATGCTGCAGTCTCGGCCTCTTCCTCCCCCTCTGGAGTGACAGGGGCACCAGCCACCCCACAAACAGTGTCAGCAATACCACCACTTCACCATCGTCACCCAGTATGTCCACACTGTCAAATGGAAGCGTTCAGCTGTCCATCCCCTAAACACTGGAGAGAAAGAGGAAGTACGCCCCTACCCACCAGCGATACCTGGCCCTGAATGCCAGCATTTCAAAATTACTGGCCTTGAAATGCTGTCATTCTGTCTAGTGGAGACAGAAACTTTTAAACACCTTATGGCGGCGGCTGTCCCACAGTACTTGGTTCCCAGCCGCCACTACTTTTCCAGCCAAGTGGCAGACAAAATCAGGTGTCCGCTGCGCAACGCCATCTGTTGCAAGTTCCACATGACCACCGATACGTGGACCAGTAAGCACGGGCAGGGACGTTATAGCTCCCTTACTGCACACTAGGTAAATGCAGTGGTGGCTGGGCCTAAGGCGGATAGCAGTTTGGCGCAAGTCCTTCCACTGATTGCATGACATTTCTCGTTTCCTCCTGCGCCTACTCCGCTTCCTCCTCTTCCGCCTCCTCATCCGGTCAGCATAACACCTACACCACCAAATTCAGCACAGCAAGGGGGAAATGACACAGGCTAATTATATTATGGCTAAAATATATATATATATATATATATATATATATATATATATAAGTTTAGCCTATATTCCTGAAAAAGTTTGCGATGGGTTTTGAACTAACAGCTTCTGTATCACAGCCGAGAACTTTAACCACTACTCTATATAGCTGCTTAGCCAGTTTGCAAAAAAAAGAAAATGAGACTTCTACTGTATAGGAATACTTACTAGTTGTAAGTATTCCTCTACAGTAGAAGTCTCATATATATATTTTTTAACCTCTTCTACCCCGGGCCAGTTTTCACCTTCCTGACATGTGTCACTTTATGTGGTAATAGCTTTGGAACACTTATACTTATCCAAGCCATTCATGCGAGTCATAAATTTGAGTCAATATATTTCACCTTTATTTGTGAAAAAATCCCAAATTTACCAAAAATGTTGAAAAATCCCAAATTTACCAAAAATGTTGAAAAATTTCCAAATTTTCAATTTCTCTACTTTTATAATAGATATTAATACCACTATCATATAATAGTTATTGCTTTACATTTCTCATATGTCTACTTCATGTTTGGGTCATTTTGAAAATTACATTTTATTTTTTGGGGCTGTTAGAAGGCTTACAAGTTTAGAAGCAAATCTTGAAATTTTTCAGAAAATTTTTAAAACCTTTTTTTAGGACCAGTTCAGGTCTGAAGTCACTTTGTGGGGCTTACATAATAGAAACCACCCAAAAAATTACCCATTTTAGAAACTACACCCCTCATGGTATTCAAAACTGTATTTACAAACTTTTTTAACCCTTTAGGCGTTCCACAAGAATTAATGGAAAATGGAGATGAAATTTCAGAATTTAAATTTTTTTTGGGCAGATTTTACATTTTAATCCATTTTTCCTGTAACAAAGCAAGGGTTAACGGGTTAAAGGGATTCTGTCACCATGTTACAGCATATATAGATGCGGACATGCACGGCTAGATCGCCGCTAGCATGTCCGCACCCTGTGTGCCATAGCGCTGCGCTTCTTTATTGACTGTAAAAAATGATTTTATTAATATGTAAATTAGGGAGTCAACGTGCCCAGGGGGGCGGTATGAACCTTTCCTGTGCCCAGCCACACCCCCTGTGAAGGAGCCCAGCACTGCCTCCGTTGTATCATTTTCATCCGTGCTGACAGTTAGAGAGCTGTAAGTCTCGCGATGCGCGAGATCACGCATGCCCAGTTCCTTCCCTGAGGCTGATGCCAGCACAGGGAAGGAACACTATGTCAGAACTGGGCATGAGCGATCTCGCGCATCGCGAGACTTACAGCGCTCTAACTGTCAGCACGGATGAGAATGATACAACGGAGGCGGTGCTGGGCTCCTTCACAGGGGGCGTGGCTGGGCACAGGAAAGGTTCGTACCGCCCCCTGGGCACCTTGACTCTCTAATTTACATATTAATAAAATCATTTTTTTACAAACTATAATAGTGTCCGCCAAAACATATATTTTGTTCTGGGGTAAAATTCAATTGCCAAAATAGCAATACCATAAATCAGTGGTTTCAGCTGTGGCTGGCCAAGTTTCATAGTGTCCTGCAAAGGATATACCGTATTTTTCGCCCTATAAGACGCACCGGCCCATAAGACGCACCTGGGGTTTTTGAGGAGGAAAATAAGAAAAAAAAATTTTTTAACCAAAAGGTGTGCTTTTGAAACTAATGGTGGTCTGTGGATGGCACTATTATGGGGGATCTGTGGATGTCACTGTTATGGGGGGGATCTGTGAAGGACACTGTTATGGGGGATCTGGAGATGACGTACTGTTATGGGGGATCTGGGGATGACACACTTATGGAGGGGTCTGGGGATGACGCACTGTTATGGGGGGATCTGTGGAGGACGCACTGTTATGGGTGGGGGGATCTGTGACTGACACTGTTATGGCGGGATCTGTGACTGACACTGTTATGGGGGGGGGATCTGTGAAGGATACTGTTATGGGGGATCTGTGAAGGATACTGTTACAGCCCCCCTGTAACAGTATCCTTCACAGATCCCCCCCCCCCCCATAACAGGGCTGGCACTGTTATGGGGGATCTGTGGATGGCACTGTTATGGGGATCTGTGGATGGCACTGTTATGGGGGATCTGTGGATGGCGCTGTTATAAGGGATCTGTGGATGGCACTGTTATGGGGGATCAGTGGATGGCACTGTTATGGGGGATCTGTGGATGGCACTGTTATGGGGGGATCTGTGGATGGCACTGTTATGGGGGATCTGTGGATGGCACTGTTATATATGTGTCATCCACAGACCCTCCCCACCCCATAACAGTGCCATCCACAGACTCCCTCCGCCCATAAAACTGAGCGAGCGGGGAGGGACTAGGAGGAGGAGCTGGGGGCCAGCAATTGCGGAGGGGGCGGTGCAGTGACTGTACCCGGCCCCCCCGCTCCAGTGCTGCACTAATAAAATATAAGGTATCTAAATCAATTAAAAGTTCTAGTCCATGCCCCCCACCCCTAATATTACCAACACACAGCTTGTTCAGTTGATAGCAGGCATTTCGGGAGACCGGCGCGTCACTCACTGACGTCCAAGCCTGCGCCGCCTGCTTCATTCATAAAGTAGCCGGCGCAGGCACGTGACGTCAGTGAGTGACGCACCGGCCGCCCGGAATGCCTGCTATCAACTGAACAAGCCGTGTGTCGGTAATATTAGGGGTGGGGGCATGGACCAGAACTTTTAATTGATTTAGATACCTTATATTTTATTAGTGCAGCACTGGAGCGGGGGGGGCGGGTACAGTCACTGCACCGGCCCCTCCGCAATTGCCGGCCCCCAGCTCCTCCTCCCAGTCCCTCCCCGCTCGCGCATAAATCGCAGCTGGCGATGTACAAATGTCAGCATTCGCCCCATAAGACACAGGGGCACTTTTTCCCCATTTTTGGGGGGAAAAAGTGCGTCTTATGGGGCGAAAAATACGGTATTTTGTTCTGGGGTGAAATTCAAATGCCAAAATAGCAATACCATAAATCAGTGGTTTCAGCTCTGGCTGGCAAACTATAATAGTGTCCGCCAAAACATATATTTTGTTCTGGGGTGAAATTCAATTGCCAAAATAGCAATACCATAAATCAGTGGTTTCAGTTGTGGCTGGCCAAGTTTCATAGTGTCCTGCAAAGGATATATTTTGTTCTGGGGTAAAATTCAATTGCCAAAATAGCAATACCCTGAATCTGGTGTTCCAGCTGTTGCAGGCCTAGTTTAAATCTGTCTGTAACAGGGTATATTTTGTTCTGGGGTAAAATTCAATTGCCAAAATAGCAATACCATAAATCAGTGGTTTCAGTTGTGGCTGGCCAAGTTTCATAGTGTCCTGCAAATTATAAATTTTGTTCTGGGGTGAAATTTAATTGCCAAAATAGCAATATACTGAATCTGGTGTTCCAGCTGTTGCAAGCCTAGTTTAAATCTGTCCATAAAAAGATACCTTTCATCCAGGGCCTAAATACTAGCCCTAAAAGAGATATTCCCCTAAATCAGTGGTTACTGCTGTGCCTGGATTAGTGTAATACGCTACATAAATAAATAGGCAGATAGTGTTAGGTGCCTGTAAAAAAGGCCTGAATTTGAAATCAATACATTGGGCCAAATATTTTTTTTCTTATTGTGGTGCTTGGTGAATGGTAACAATGAGGAAAACATCTAGTAAGGGATGCGGACGCAGTCGTGGTGGTGTTAGTGGACCCTCTGGTGCTGGGAGAGGACGTGGCCATTCTGCCACAGCCACACGTCCTAGAGAACCAACTACCTCAGGTTCCAGTACCCGCCAGCGGTACAGCGATATTTGGTGGGGCCCAATGCCGTTCTAAGGATGGTAAGGCCTGAGCAGGTACAGGCGCTAGTCAATTGGGTGGCCGACAGTGGATCCAGCATGTTAACAACATTATCTCCCACCCAGTCTTCTGCAGAAAGCGCACAGGTGGCGCCTGAAAACCAAGCCCATCAGTCTGTCACATCACCCCCATGCATATCAGGGAAACTGTCTGAGCCTCAAGTTATGCAGCAGTCTCTTATGCTGTTTGAAGAGTCTGCTGGCAGGGTTTCCCAAGGGAATCCACCTAGCCTTACCCCAGTGGTGGAAGACATAGAATGCACTAATGCACAACCACTGATGTTTCCTGATGATGAAGACATGGGAATACAATCTCATCGCAGTCCGCACGTCTCTGATGATGATGAAACACAAGTGCCAACTGCTGCGTCTTTCTGCAATGTGCAGACCGAACAGAAGGTCAGGGAGGAAGACTGTGTGGAAGACGATGCAGGGGACGATGAGGTCCTAGACCCCACATGGAATGAAGGTTGTGCCACTGACTTTCATAGTTCAGAGAAAGAGGCAGTGGTGAGACTGAGCCAACAGCGTAGCCAAAGAGGGAGCAGGGGGCAAAAGCAGAACAGCCGCCTCCAAGAGAGTTTGCCTGCTACTGGCCACCTCCACCAGGGACCGAGCACCCCAAAGGCAGCTTCAAGGAGTTCCCTGGCATGGCACTTCTTTAAACAATGTGCTGACGACAAGACCCGAGTGGTTTGCACGCTGTGCCATCAGAGCCTGAAGCGAGGCATTAACGTTATGAACCTTAGCACAACCTGCATGACCAGGCATCTACATGCAAAGCATGAACTGCAGTGGAGTAAACACCTTAAAAGCAAGGAACTCACTCAGGCTCCCCGTGCTCCCTCTTCTGCTGCTGCCTCGACCTCTTCCTCCGCCTCGGGAGGAATGTTGGCACCTGCCGCGCACCAAACAGAGGATGTGCCACCGACACCACCACCTGCGTCACCAAGCATCTCCACCATGTCACACAGCAGCGTTCAGCTCTCCATTTAACAAACCTTGGAGAGAAAGCGTAAATTCCCACCTAGCCACCCTCGAGCCCTGGGCCTGAATGCCAGCATTTCTAAACTACTGGCCTTTGAAATGCTGTCATTCAGGCTGGTGGACACAGACAGCTTCAAACAGCTGATGTCCATGGCTGTCCACCAGTATGTTCTTCCCAGCCGCCACTACTTCTCCAAGACAGCCGTGCCTTCCCTGCACAACCAAGTATCCGATAAAATCAAGTGAGCACTGCGCAACGCCATCTGAGGCAAGGTCCACCTAACCACAGATAGGTGGACCAGTAAGCACGGCCAGGGACGCTATATCTCCCTAACTGCACACTGGGTAAATGTAGTGGCGGCTGGGCTGCAGGCGGAGAGTTCCTTAGCGCACGTCCTTCCGCCGCCAAGGATCGCAGGGCATCATTCTTTGCCTCCTGTAGCCTCCTCCTCCTACTCGGCTTCCTCCTCCTCTGCTTCCACCAGCTCATCCAGTCAGCCACACACCTTCACCACCAACTTCAGCACAGCCCGGGGTAAACGTCAGCAGGCCATTCTGAAACTCATATGTTTGGGGGACAGGCCCCACACCGCGCAGGAGTTGTGGCGGGGTATTGAACAACAGACCGACGAGTGGTTTCTGCCGGTGGGCCTCAAGCCCAGCCTGGTGGTGTGCGATAATGGGCGAAATCTCGTCGCTGCTCTGGGACTAGCCGGTTTAACGCACATCCCTTGCCTGGCGCATGTGCTGATTTTGGTGGTGCAGAAGTTTATTCACAACTACCACGACATGTCAGAGCTGCTGCATAAAGTGCGGGCTGTCTGTGCACGCTTCCGGCGTTCACATCCTGCCGCTGCTCGCCTGTCTGCGCTACAGCGGATCTTCGGCCTTCCCGCTCACCGCCTCATATGCGACGTGCCCACCAGGTGGAACTCTACCTTGCACATGCTGGAGAGACTGTGTGAGCAGCAGCAGGCCATAGTGGAGTTTCAGCTGCAGCACGCATGTGTCAGTCGCACTGCAGAACAGCACCACTTCACCACCAATGATTGGACCTCCATGCGAGACCTGTTTGCCCTGTTGCACTGTTTCGAGTACTCCACCAACATGGCCAGTGGCGATGACACCGTTATCAGCTTTACAATACCACTTCTATGTTTCCTTGAGATAACGCTTAGGGCGATGATGGAAGAGGAGGTGGCCCAGGAGGAGGAGGAGGATAAGGGGTCATTTTTAGCACTTTCAGGCCAGTCTGTTAGAAGTGCCTCAGAGGGAGGTTTTTTGCAACAGCAGAGGCCAGGTACAAATTTGGCCAGCCAGGGCCCACTACTGGAGGACGAGGAGGATGAGGAGGAGGTGGAGGAGGATGAGGATGAAGCAGGTTCACAGCGGGGTGGCACCCGACACAGCTCAGGCCCATCACTGGTGCGTGGCTGGGGGGATACGGAGGACGATGACGATACGCCTCCCACAGAGGACAGCTTGTCCTTACCTCTGGGGAGCCTGGCACACATGAGCGACTACATGCTGCAGTGCCTGCGCAACGACAGCAGAGTTGCCCACATTTTAACATGTGCGGAGTACTGGGTTGCCACCCTGCTGGATCCGCGGTACAAAGACAATGTGCCCACCTTACTTCCTGCACTGGAGCGTGATAGGAAGATGCGCGAGTTCAAGCGCAAGCTAGTAGGCGTGCTCCTGAGAGCATTCCCAAATGTCACAGGGGAACAGGTGGAAGCCCAAGGCGAAGGCAGAGGAGGAGCAAGAGGTTGCCAACGCAGCTGTGTCACGGCCAGCTCCTCTGAGGGCAGGGTTAGCATGGCAGAAATGTGGAAAAGTTTTGTCTCCACGCCACAGCTAACTCCACCACCACCTGATACGGAACTTGTTAGCAGGAGGCAGCATTTCACTAACATGGTTGAACAATGCGTCTGCACACCCCTCCACATACTGACTGATGGTTCGGCCCCATTCAACTTCTGGGTCTCCAAATTGTCCACATGGCCAGAGTTAGCATTTTATGCCTTGGAGGTGCTGGCCTGCCCGGCGGCCAGCGTTTTGTCTGAACGTGTATTCAGCACGGCAGGCGGCGTCATTACTGACAAACGCAGCCGCCTGTCCAGAGCCAACGTGGACAAGCTGACGTTCATAAAAATGAACCAGGCATGGATCCCACAGGACCTGTCCATCCCTTGCGCAGAATAGACATTTATAACTGCCTCCCCCTCAAACATGTATTCTTGTACTCCGGGGCACTTCTTTATTGAATCCTAATTTTTTTAACTTTACCATGATTAAACCCAAAGTTTAATGAACCTCTCCTCAATCTGGGCGCCGGGGCCTAAATAACTGAAAGTGGCCTGTTACAATGGTGGGTGACATGAAGCCTGAACCTCTGCCATGCGACCTCTCTCCTCTGTCTGGGTGCCGTGGGCTAAATATCTGGAAGTGGCCTTCTCCAGTGGTGGGTGATATGATGACTTATTTCTTGCTGTGGGACCTCTCTCCTCTGTCTGGGTGCTGGTGCCTAAATAACTGAAAGTGGCCTTCTCCAGTGGTGGGTGATATCACGCATGATTTCTTGCTGTGGGACCTCTCTCCTCTGTCTGGGTGCTGGGGCCGAAATAACTAAAAGTGGCCTTCTCCGGTGGTGGGTGATATGGCGCATGATTCCTTGCTGTGGGACCTGTATCCTCTGTCTGGGTGCTGGGCCGAAATAACTGAAAGTGGCCTTCTCCAGTGGTGGGTGATATGATGCATGATTCCTTGCTGTGGGACCTGTATCCTCGGTCTGGGCCGAAATAACTGAAAGTAGCCCTCTCCAGTGGAGGGTGATATGACGCATGATTCCTTGCTGTGGGACCCCTCTCCTCTGTCTGGGTGCTGGGGCTGAAATAACTGAACGTGGCCTTCTCCAGTGGTGGGTGATATGACGCATGATTCTCTGCTATGGGTCCTCTCTCCAATTGATATTGGTAAATTTTTATTTATTTTAATTTATTTTAATTCATTTCCCTATCCACATTTGTTTGCAGGGCGTTTACCTACATTTTGCTACCGTTTGCAGCCCTCTAGCCCTTTCCTGGACTATTTTACAGCCTTTTTAGTACCCAAAAGTTAGGTTCCCCATTGACTTCAATGGGGTTCGGGTTCGGGATAAATTTCAGGTCGAGTTCGGATCCCGAACCCAAACATTTTCGGGAAGTTCGGCCGAACTTCTCGAACCCGAACATCCAGGTGTTCGCTCATCTCTATCCAGGTGTACTTGGCAGCTGACTCTAGGACTCAGAAACAGAGGCAGGATCAGGAAAAGCACAAAATCACAGGCACAGTCTGAACAGGTATTAAGACTAAAACTCAGGTCTCTGGAACACCAGAACAAGTAGTATGAAACAAGAGCAGAAACATCAGACAGGATGACAAAACTTGAACAGAACTAAACAGACCAAAACAGCAGGGTAACACAGACAGACCAAGGTAGGAACTCAGGCAGGGTAATGTCAGACACGACAATGGACACAGATCAGAAATACAGACTGGCAAGGACTGGACAGGCAAACATATACAGCAGCTAGTAGGCCTGCACAATATATCGCCAAAGCAATCGGTATAGCGATGGTTGACTTTTTACGTGTCTGACACTGATGTCTCGCTGGCCGCTTTGCTTCACAGTGCAGCCGGCAATACATCAGTTACAGTGCGGGGAGGGAGGAGGGGATGGAGGCAAGTCGTTATTTTAATGAACACATGTTCTTATATCTATTCTATTTTATTTGTCTGTTCTGTGCAGTGCTATTAAGAAAATGGCAAGTTTTGTGTTTTGTACGTTTGCAGTAATGCAAATATGTTATTTAATTTAGTAAAAGATGTTTTATTTTGAAAAACATTGTGCATTTCAGTTCTTGAGTTAAGCATAACTACATTTCAGCATTATCAGTAATCTGTGTGTGCTTTTGCCATGAAAATCCAAGCAAACAGACCTCTAGAACAATTCCCTTAAAATATTGCATCGCATATCGTTATCGCAATTATCAGGGCCCTAATCGCAATCGCACAAAATTCCCATATCGTGCAGACAGAACATATAGATGAGTTCATTAGACCAAATCACTTGTAGGTGCACACAAACAGAAAGAGAAATTAACCTTTATGTGAACCGCAGCAAGCAAGAGGTGATTAACCCTTGCTCTGCTGAACAGAAACACACTACTCAGGCATGCTCAACCTGCGGCCCTCCAGCTGTTGCAAAACTACAACTCCCAGCATGCCTGAACAGCCTACAGCTATCAGCCTACAGCAGGGAATTGTGGGAGTTGTAGTTTTACAACAGCTGGAGGGCCGCAGGTTGAGCATGCCTGCACTACATCATACACAACAGTCACGTACACACCGCAAAGTATCATCAGCCAGTACACACAACACAGAAATGGACATGCACTGCTACACCGACACATGGCCCTAGATACATATCCACCAGTGTATGGTAATCAGCCCACACGGCATTCAATTAAACACATAAACAGATATCGTAACAGACAGTGACCAATAAAATATGGCAGTGAACAATAATATAGGGCAGTGCCAGTAAAATAGGACAGACAGTGACCAGTAAAATAAGGCCAACAGTGACCAACAGATGGGACAGTGACCAGTAAGATAGGGCCGACAGCCCTCTCCATATTGTAAGAGATCGCTCTCTCTGCCTGGGGCAGCGATGACAGACATCTCATCAAACAGGGAGTTTTTAAGCTCAAACAGTGCTTTATTTGTCACACAGCACATCAATCTTCCAAGTTTGGCATCACTCGGCACCATGAAGTCGAAGCTACACCTCACAATGTGTTACATCAACACAAAACAATAAATCCTTGCCTGGCTAGGCTCTCACTTTACAGAGTTTTTCTCTAACTCACCTCTAGCTCAGTGTTCACACTGTGGTATTCAGCTCAGACAACTTCCTAGCTGTCAACAATGCAACCCATTGGGGTCTTGAACCACCAGTCCTCCAGATGGTGACCACGCAATACCTTGGGGGGCAGTCTTCCCGACTCTGACTGTGCAACACCTCTTTTCCTCACTCCCAAAACTCATGCTTTGCTCAGCCTTGTGGACAACACCCGCACCCCCCAAACCTCCTGGCTGAAATAATTCATCAGTATCTGATCAATGGGGATCCGACACCCAGGACCCCCACCGACCAGCTTTTTCAGAAGGCACTGGTTCTCCTGTTCATTTGATAGCAGCTGCGCTTGGTATCACAGTGCAGCCCAATTTACTCCTATGGGGCTGAGCTATGCCTAGGCCATGTGACTGATGAATGGCGCCAAGGCCTTCTCAAACTGCTGATTGGCGGGGGTCATGGGTGTCGGACTCCCACTGATTAGATACTGATGACCTATACAGAGGATAGGTCATCAGTAGTAAAATCTCAGAAAACCCCTTGAGAATTCGCGAATATTTAGAATATAGTGATATATATTCGTAATTTCGAATATTCTACATTTTTTCATCAGTAACCTTCCTCCTGCTTGTGGGACCAATGAGAAGGCTGAAATGTCTTTGTCTGAGCTTAGCAACATCCCTACCAACCAATAGGAAAGTTGCCTATCCCTTACTATATAGGAACCTCCCCAGCAGCCATTTTCTGTAGTGTAATGGAGTTCTGAAAGCAGTGTCATTGCTGTGCTCTGCTGTATAATTAGACACTCAACACAGCAATCCAAAGTGCAAAGCTCCCTGGGAAACAGTAATATGCAAAATAAATGTGGAGCCCCAGTATTGGGTCTACAACACAATGAAAGCCAGATATCCTTCAAAGAAAGGAAAACCGAGCAAAGGGGTGTCTCCATCACAGAGATCACCAAATCCACCATATCAAGTGGCCCCTATGTCAAGATCCCGCTTTTTTACAAGCTTTAAGGATATGACGTGGAAAACCTAAGCCAGTTATCCATCCACAGACAGCTGTTTCGGGGTGTTGCCCCTCATCAGTGTGGAGTAGGATTCTGGCTAAGCGGGAGCAATGCCTTGGAGACTACTCAAACAAAATAATAGCTTATCTCAAGGAGACCAGCAACAGAAAACACCGCGGAGCCTCAAAGGAAGGAAAACCGAGCAAAGGGGTGTCTCCATCACAGAGATCACCAAATCCACCATATCAAGTGTCCCCTATGTCAAGATCCCACCCAGAGGATCTTTCATGGGTCCAAACATAATAAAGTAAGTAGCAGGACATGTAGGGGTTAATGCAGGGATCTCCCTGCACTTACTATTTTTTCTCTCCGCCGCTCGGGTCGCCCGCTCTGGCCCCGTTAAATTCTCCTGCACTGTATGCTAATCACTAGCACCGGAACACCAGGGAGGAGACATCAGCTTTTCTCCCTGGGCGTTCCTTCTTCCTGGCTGTAGCACTGTCCAATCACAGCGCAGAACGTCACAGCCATTGAGAAAAAAAAAGTACCTTCTCCCTGGCTGAGGCACTCTGCGCTGTGATTGTACAGCGCTACAGGCAGGGAGAAGGAACGCCCAGGGGGAAAAGCTGATGTCTTCTCCCTGATGTTCGATGCTAGTGATTAGCATACAGCACGGGAAAATTTAACGGGGCCAGAGCGGGCGAACGGTGCAGCGGAGAGAAAAAATAGTAAGTGCAGGGAGATCCCTGCATTAACCCCTACATGTCCTGCTACTTACTTTATTATGTTTGGACCCATGAAAGGTCTATTTTTTACCTAGTGCCACAGTCTTTAACGCCTGTAAGATGGGTGCACCACTGTCTAAACCTCGATTGAAACAGGCTCAGTGAGTTTATTGGGGTCCATCTGGTCGTGAAAATGGACTAAAATAAGATATGTCCCGTTTTTTGATGACCGCTATTCACTGGGCGTTAAAAAGCGGCTACTGACTTCAACTGGTTATAAAAATGGTTGTGTGACTGTAGTTATCTATACGGCGTCTCTCTTGTGTCAAACATGGTGCAAAAAGGTCCGTGTAACAAAATATTGCCACATGGGCATTTAAAAAACAGAAAAAGGCCTTTTCGACTTTTTTACACCAACAACTGGCGTAGCACTGTTCGTGAATGACCCCCAGAGATTCTACCTTTAGTGTTCTTCCAATTCTTATGCCTTTGACCTGTCTGCTTGGCACTAGGCATACCACAATGGAAAAGTCAATTATTTACCTTCCTACGCCAGTTTTTGGTGTAAAAAAAGAAACTTGGAAGACCCCTTTTTGCGACTTTTAAATACCTATGCAACAATATTTTGTTGCAAGTGTGTTTTTACTCTGCCAAGGTAACAGAGTGGTGTGGGCCAGAATGTCGTCCCCAGAAAATTTACTAATGTTTACGCCCAGTAAAGGACGTAAAAGTTGGTGAAAAACTACTGTATTCGGATTGGAAAAGTTTTTCACTCCAGGTGCATGGGACTGCAGAAGGTGCACCTTCTTTATGATGAAGTGCATGCCTCGTTAAAAATGATGCGCAACCTCCAGCTGCGCAGGGGGGAATGAAAGACTGCTATAAAATGCCAGTTTTTGTAAATGACCCCCAATGTACCAGTTTTACCTGGAGAGTTCCTTTAAGGGCTCATGCACACAAATGTATTTTTGGGCCGCATCTGATCCGTATTTTTTGCTGACCTATTCACTTCAATGGGGCCGCAACCATATGTCTGTTCCATCGTTACCGCAAAACTAATAGAACATATTCTATTCTTGTCCATTTTACAGACAAGGATAGGACAGTTCTATAGAGCGCAAGACTTTCCGTTCTACAAAACGCAGAACACACACGACCGGTATCAGTATTTTGCGGATCCGCTAAAACGGCAATGGTGGTGTGCATGAGCTCTAAGAAGCTGTGATCTCTCTATAATCACTTTGATTTCTAATATATTGCCAATTGTCTAAACACTACAGGTAAAATATTACGTGTGGCTGAATTTCTTCATACAATCTATACATAACACCCTATAGACGTGACTATTAATGTTCCTCACTACAAGTTATATTTTATAACCCAATTGTGTTTTCCTAATTGGACCTTGATCTTCGCTCCCTGCTGTTGATGGCGCTGTTCAGGTGGGAGTTGGGACCCATCTATTCTATAGCAGGAATTGCTTATAACGGGAACATTAGCTATGATGTGATATGTGCAGCTAGGCATAACAGGCTTCTTCATTTGTTAAAAACACTATAAACCTAGAAACAAATCATTTCTTTAGATCCTTTATTGTGATAGAACAATGCATACTGATTATAAAGAGAGGAACAGCAGGCAAGGGACTTCTGGGAATATTTTAAGTAAATTCATCTAGGGAGGGCTTTTTATAGTTAAGAAAACATTCCTCTTAGCAGCCCCCACACGTTCTATGACGTACCATGCAGAAGTAATAGGCAGTGTGGGCCGCAGTAAATGAGAAGTTTGCCATATCATCAGGAAATAACTGATGTTTAACACTGATGACCTCTCTCCTCTCCTAGGATGACCTCTCCTAGGATATCAGTATCTGATTGGTTGGAGTCCGACTGCCAGCACCCACGCCGGTCAGCTCACAGCATTCGCGCCCTACGCTATTTGGGTCACGTTAGAAGGTCACATGGCCTAGATGCAGTTCAGCCCCATTTAAGTGAATGAGTCTGAGCTGCAATTCAAAGCACAGCTGCTGTACAATTTATGGAGCAGAGTTTGGTAAGCTGCGAGGCGGCTGCAGTGCACACCAGAATGCAGTGGCTAGAGATGACAGAAGTTATGTAATTCAATTTGGCTGCTTTACTGAATTTCTCGAAAAAATTCGATTTTTGACTAAAAATGTCACAAAGTGCATTCCTTTGTATGGAGTGGGTGCAATGGAACGGCATATGAGGCTACAATTTAGAACTTTCAGGGGTTAATCAGAGTAAAAAAAACGCACTCTCCTAATCCATTTTCTCATGTAGAGGCCGTTGCAGCCATCTTGATCGAATACACTGTGCAGAAACTTGGGTAGTGAAGTGAGTCGTCATCACGCAGGCCAGTGCGCCAGTGTGAGGACATCATACATCATCCCGCACAAGATTACGCAATGAAGATGGCCACGATGGGTAAGTTACTTTTATTTTTGTATGTTTTGCATTGCACCTGCTCAAGAGAGCACGCTCAGGGTCTAAGTCCCAGACAGACATCCATTACTGCCAGGGCACACACGCAGTGGTCATTATTACTATATGTGTGTGTACTGGCAGTAGAGTGGACACCTTTATAACCCCAAAAAGGATGACATCACACCCGGAACAGTGGATGACTCTACAACATAAAGAATGGAAACCATAATCTATAGGGTGGCACTTGCCAATGGGGCGGCAAAATGCCTTGTTTGCTCATCGGATCTGAGTTTTCACGATCTCAGTAAGATCGTGGAAACTCAAATCCGATGGTATATTCTAACCCCCAGGCGTTCCCATGGTGACGGGGACGCTTGCCTGAGGGTTAGAATATACAGGGTAACTAACATCTCTCCTCCCAGTGACATGACCCGCTCCCTCCACCGCCCCACCTGCACCTGATTGTAGAGTGACTGATGTGCCCATTACATCACGCGTCTCCTCCTCTTGCTACCTACCATTAGGCTCTCCATTCTAGTCAGGGCCACGCCCCCAGCTCCTCTCTGAAGGTGACTTTCTCTCTGCCAGGACCTGCCCACAACCAGTATGGCGGCCGGCTCCTCGGTGCTGATGGTAGCGACGGCCGTGGCATTCTCATGCAGGGCAAGATGGTAATTATCACCGGGGCTAACTGCGGCATAGGGCGGCCACAGCGGAACTGCTTAGGCTGCAGGCTCTGGTCATCCTGGTGTGTCAGGACCCGGAGGGCGCGAAGGAGGCGGCCCAGGAGCTGCGGGAGGAGACCGGGGACAGCAGGGTTGTGGTGGTAAAGACGAAGCAGCTGGACCTGAGCTTCCTGAAGTCCGTGCGGCGCTTCTGCCAGGAGGTGGTGAGGGTGAGTGTCCGATGTAGTATGTACAGTGCCCTATGCATGCGGTATGTGTGTGTGTACAGCGCTCTGTGTGTGCGTGCGGTATGTGTGTGTGTACAGCACCCTGTGTGTGTGTGTACAGCGCTCTGTGTGTGTGTGTGTATGTGTATAGTGCCCTGTGTGTGTGTATAGTGCCCTGTGTGTGTGTGTGTGTGTGTGTGTACGGCACCCTGTGTGTGTGTGTGTACGGCACCCTGTGTGTGTGTACAGCTTCCTGTGTGTGTGTGTACAGTGCCCTGAGATAAGCGCTCATTTAAAGTTAAAGTTGCAGATTACAGTTAATAAATGTAAAATCCTGTGAGCGGCGGGCAGGGGGATCTGTGGATGGCACTGTCATGGGTGGGGGATCTGTCAATTACACTGTCATGGGGGGGGGATCTGTGGATGGCACTGTCATGGTGGGGGGGATCTGTGGATGGCACTGTCATGGGGGGGTCTGTGGATGGCACTGTTATGGGGGGGGGGTAAATCTGTGAATATCACTGTCATGGGTCTAACAGGAAAGGGTGGAGCCTACAGAGGAAGGAGTGGGGTTTACAGAGGAAGGGGTTTGGTCTTGACAGGAAGGGGTGGGTCAAATTTATATTAGGGGGGTGCCAGAGTTTAGTCTTGCCTAGGGCAGCACAAAACCAAGAAACATCACTGGTGATATCATCACACGTCCTTAAGCTCTTGCAATGCCTGTTAACAGCCATCAACAGAGCTCTATTACTTATCCCTCCAAAAAAAATTTGCAAAGAGGGACAATATGTGTGGTGCATGTAGCATGCCGCGGCAATTTTTTACATAATAGCCCATGCCTCTATTTCTACCCAAAGCATAACTATACACACCCAGTGCCCTTAGGTATTTAAAAGTAGAAATGCCCACATGTGCCCCTTCACAGTAGTCATACCCGTAAGTGCCCCTTCACAGTAGTCATACCCTTAAGTGCCCCTTCACAGTATTCATACACAATTGCCCCTTCATAGTAGTAAGGCCCACATTGTGCCCTTCACAGTAGTTATGCACATATGTCCCCCCTTTACAGTAGTAATGCCCACGTTAAGCTCCTTCCACAGTAGTAATTCTCACCTGTGCACCTCACAATAGTTATGCCCAGATATGTTCTCCCTTCACAGTAAATATGTTCAGATGTGCCCCTCACAGTAGTTATGCCCAGATGTACCCCCTCAAAGTAGTTATGCCCAGCCCCACCTAACTGTAGTTATGCCCAGATGTGCCCCCTCACAATAGTTATGCTCAGATATATGCCCCCTCTCAGCAGTTATGCCCAGATATGTGCCCCCTTGACAGTAGTTATGCCAAGATATGTGCCCCTTTCACAGTAGTTATGTCCAGGTGTGCCCCTCACAGTAGCTATGCCAAGATCTGCCCCCTCACAGTATTTATGCCCAGATGCCCCTCCTCACAGTAGTTAATGTGCAGATGTGCCCCCTCACAATAGTTATGCCCAGATATGTGCCCCCTCACAGAAGTAATGCCAAGATGTGTGCCCTCTTACAGTAGTTATGCCCAGATTGGTGGAACCCTAACTGTAGTTATGCCCAGATGTGCCCCCTTCACAGTAGTTATGCTTCAATATGTGCCCCGTTCACAGTTGCTATGCCCAGATATGCTCCCTTACAATAGTTATGCCCAGATTGGACCCCTCACAGTAGTTTTGCCCAGATATGTGCCCATTCACAGTAGTGATGCCCAGATATGTGCCCATTCACAGTAGTGATGCCCAAATGTGCCTCCTCACAGTAGTTACATCCAGATGAACCCACCTCACAGTAGGTATGCCCAGATGTTTCCCCTAACAGTAGTTATGCCCAGATGTGCCCCCTTCACAGTAGATATGCCCAGATATGTGCACCCTAAACAGTTGCTATGCCTAGATATTCCCACTTACAATATTTATGCCCAGATATGTGCCCCCATCAAAGCAGTTATGCTCAGATAAGTGTCCCTTCACAGGAAGTTGAAAAAAAAACATGAAAACCGTAAATATTCATTTAGGGGGTCATTTATCAAACTGGTGTAAAGTAGAACTGGCTTAGTTGCCCATAGCAACCAATCAGATTCCACCTTTCATTTTCTACAGTTCCTTTGGGAAATGAAAGGAGGAATCTGACTGGTTAACATGGGGAACTTAGACAGTTCTACTTTACACTAGTTTAATAAATGACCCCCTTAGTTCCTCTGATGCTCACAGCTCAGCTGCCGGCGCTCACCAGCAGCAAGCAGGATGCTGCTACACATCGTGCTTGCTGTGTAGGGCGAAAAATACAGAGGCAGATTCCCGGCATGCCCCGCTCCTCCTATACAGACCAGCAGCACGATGTGTCAGCATATCGTGCTGCTGCTGGGGAGCGCCAGCAGCTGAGCTGCATGGTGAATCAGAGAGCGGATAGCTCCCTGCATCACCATTACAATCAGCTGAGTGCCTGACATACTTCAGCCACTCTGGGACTGCGGGACAGCCACTGAAATCAAGGACTGTCCCACAGGATCCGAGACAGTTGGGAGGTATGCTGTTACTACCTAAGCATAAATATCTATTTAACGTTTTAATGCAATGACAGCAATAGTAAGTAATGTCAGAATGACACTAACATATATAGCTATGGGTAAATGCATGGTTGACGGTGTGTTTAGACACTGCACAGACACATGTTATGATTTTGAAAATGAAAATATTTACAAAATTGCCCCTGTTTATACCCACACTAATGTTAACCTCTTCATAACGTTTTAATTTTCCATTTTTGTTTTTTACAGGGAGGGCGTAGGAGACTGCTAAAGTACTCTGCTGCAATTTATCGCTGTGTACATAACTGTGCAGTGCGCCAATATTCAAGTACTGGCTTCATGACAGAGTGGAGAGGGTGGTAGCAGCAGCAGTGGCAGTAACAGTGACAGTAGTGGCCCCATGACAGAATAGGGGAGGTGGCAACAGCAGCAGTGGCAGTAACCGGGACAATAGTGGCTCCATGACAGAGTGGGCGGAGTGGCAGCAGCAACATTGGTTGTAACAGTGATAATAGTGGCCCCATGAGTGGGGAGGTGGGGGGCAGGAGAAGTGGCATACAGCACAAGATGGTGGCAGATTACAGTAGTAGCAAAACCCAACAACAGCAGTGTGATAGCAAGGACCAGTGGCATGCATATCTTTTTAAAAATGTAACATGTACATGTCAGTAGGCCAAAAAGCCCCATTGTAGAAATGGCAGCAGAGGCATCAGGTGGGTGGCAGGATCAGAATGGTGGCAGCAGCATGTGGCCAGAAGTAACGGCCCATTTTGCACAATATTCTAGTGTGCCAGAACAGTACAGTATGATGATTAGTGGCAGAATAATCTAGTCTATTGTATCAGGCACCGTTGTCCGAAAATCCGGATTGATTCATGCCTGATTCATCTTTGTGAAGGTTAGTCTCTCAACATTTTAGGAGGAAAGGCGAGTTCTCTTTGGAGTAGCTATGCAACCCCCACCGCACCGAACATCCGCTCTGATGCTACACTACTGGCCGAGCAGGCAAACTCACCCAGTTGCGGCCACCCTTCATGTTTGCATGCCCCATAGTCCAGGGGATCTTGGAACATGGGTACAGTCCAAGAATGCCACCACCTGCTGGTTGAGTAGCTGTATGTCCCACTGCTGGTGCTGGGTGGTTTCTTCAGAAGGAGGCTTAAGAAAACTGCATATCAGAGACTCCAGACTTAAGTTGCTGCTTATGGAGCTGGTGCTGCTCTAATGCAAGAGGCAATTTTCTGAAATGTAGGCCCCTGGCACCCAGACAGAGGAGTGGTTCATTCATGGCAAAACCGGCTTCATGTTATCCACCAATGGAACAGGCGATTTTCAGTAAGTTAGGCCCCTGGCACCCAGACAGAGGAGAGGTTCATTCACGGCAAAAAGAGGTTAATGTCATCCACAATGGAATATGTGATTTTCAGTAAGTTAGGCCCCTGGCACCCAGACAGAGGAGAGGTTCATTTACGGCAAAAAGAGGTTAATGTCACCCACCAATGGAATATGCGATTTTCAGTAAGTTAGGCCCCTGGCACCCAGACAGAGGAGAGGTTCATTTACGGCAAAAAGAGGTTAATGTCACCCACCAATGGAATATGCAATTTTCAGTAAGTTAGGCCCCTGGCACCCAGACAGAGGAGAGGTTCATTTACGGCAAAAAGAGATTAAGAGTACAAGAATGTATGGTTGAGGAGGTTATAAATGTCTATTCTGCGCAAGGTACAGACAAGTCCTGTAGGATCCATGCCTGGTTCATTTACCCTGCCTTCTAAGGTGCTGCCCGTGACACATTGGCGACCTCTTCCTCCTACTCCTCTGCCTTCGCCTTGTGCTTCCACTTGTCCCCAGTGTCAGTTGGGAATGCCCTCAGGAGCGCATGTATCAGCGTGCGCTTGTAGTCGCGCATCTTCCTATCACGCTCCATTGCGGGAATTAAGGAGGGCACGTTGTCTTTGTAGCAGGGATCCAGCAGGGTGGCAACCCAGTAGTCAGCACAAGTTACAATGTGGGCAACTCTGCTGTTGTTGCACAGGCACTGCACCATATAGTCGCTCATGTGTGCCAGCCTTCCCAGAGGTAAGGATAAGCTGTCCTCTGTAGGTGGTGTATCGTCTGTGTCCTCTGTATCCCCCCAGCCACGCTTTAGTGATTGCCATGAGCTGCGCTGGGTGCCACCCTGCAGTGAACCCGGTTCCTCTTCCTCCTCTACCTCATCCTCCTCGTTCTCCAGAACTGTGCACTGGCTGGCCACATGTGTACCTAGCCTCTGCTGGTGCAAGAACCCACCCTCTGAGCCACTTTTTAATGACTGGCCTGAAACCCTGTGAAATGCCCCCTCTTCCTCCTGTACCACATCCTCTTCCATCATCGTGGTAATTGTTTTTCGAAAGAGACATAGAAGTGGTATTGTAGTGCTAACAACAGCGTCATCAGCACTGGCCATGTTGGTTGAGTACTCAAAAGACCGCAACAAGGTACACAGGTCTCGCATGGAGGCCCAGTCACTGGTGGTGAAGTGGTGCTGTTCCGAAGAGCGACTGACCCGTGCGTGCTGCAGCTGAAACTCCACTATCGCCTGCTGCTGCTCGCACAGTCTCTCCAGCATATGCAAGGTGGAGTTCCACCTGGTGGGCACGTCGCATATGAGGCGGTGAGTGCAAAGGCCAAAGTTACGCTGCAGCACAGACAGGCGAGCAGCAGCAGGGTGAGAATTGCGAAAGTGCGCACAGACGGAACGCACTTTCTGCAGCAGCTCTTAGGTAGTGTTTAAGGAATTTCTGCACCACCAAATTCAGCACATGTGCCAGGCAAGAGATGTGCATCAAACTGGCTAGTCCCAGAGCTGCTACGAGATTTCACACATTATCGCACACCACCAGGCCGGGCTTGAGGCTCACTGGCAGCAACCACTGATCGGTCTGTTCTTCTTTGCCCCTCCACAGCTCCTGTGCGGTGTGGGGTTGTCCCCCAAACACATGAGTTTTAAAACCGCCTGCTGATGTTTACCCCGGGCTGTGCTGAAGTTGGTGGTGAAGGTCTTTCGCTGACCGGGTGAGGAGGTGGTAGAAGAGGAGGAGGAGAAAGCGGAGTAGGAGGAGAAGGCAACAGGAGGCAAATAATAATGCCCTGCGATCCTCTGTGGTGGAAGGACATGCATCAAACCGCTATCCACCTCTGGCCCAGCCGCCACTACATTTACCCCGTGTGCAGTTAGGGAGATATAGCGACCCTGGCCGTGATTACTGGTCTATGTATCTGTAGTTATGTGGATCTTGCCACAGATGGTGTTGCGCAGTGCACACTTGATCTTATCCTCCACTTGGTTGTGCAGGGAAGGGACGGCTCGCCTGGAAAAGTAGTGGCAGCTGGGAACGACGTACTGTGGGACAGCCACCGCCATCAGCTGTTTAAAACAGTCCGTCTCCACCAGACGGAATAAAAGCATTTCAAAGGCCAGTAATTTTGAAAATGCTGGCATTCAGGACCAGTGATCGAGGGTGGGTAGGTGGGTATTTTCTCTTTCTCTCCAGTGTTTGGGAGATGGACTGCTGAACGCTTGCGTGTGACATGGTGGAGATGCTTGGTGATGACGGAGGTGGTGGTGTAGGTGGCACATCCTCTGTTTGCTGGGTGACAGAAGCCACTGTGACTTCAGAGGTGGAGAAAGAGGCAGAGACAGCAGCAGAAGAGGAAGCAGGAGGAGCCTGAGACCTTTCTTGGTTTTTAAGGTGTTTACTCAATTGAAGTTCGTGCTTTGCATGTAGATGCATGGTCATGCAGGTTGTGCTCAGGTTTAGAACATTTATGCCTCGCTTCAGGCTCTGATGGTACAACGTGCAAACAACTTGTGTCTTGTCGTCAGGACATTGTCTGAAGAACTGCCACACCAATGAACTCCTTGGAGCTGGCGTTGGTGTGCTAGGTCCCTGGGTGCAGTGGGCAGTAGCAGGCATACTGTCTCGTGTACGGGCGCTCCACTTTTGCAGCCTGCTCCCTCTTTTGCTGTGCTGTTGCATCTGTGCGACCACCGCCTCTTCCTCAGAACTGCACACATGAGTAGCATGAACTTGAGTCCAGTCGGGGTCTAAGACCTCTTCGCCCCCCACATCATCTTCCACCCATTCTTGACCCCTGCCCTCCTTGTCAGTCTGCACACTGCAGAAAGCCGCAGCAGTTGGCACCTGTGTTTCGTCATCATCAGAGACGTGCTGCGGTGGTCCTCCTATGTCCTCATAAGTGGTTGGGCATCAGTGCATTCAAGGTCTTCCACTTCTGGGGTAGGGCTATGTGGATGGCCCTGCCAGCAGAGTCATCAAAAAACATAAGAGTCTGCTGCATGACTTGGAGCTCAGGCTGCTGGCTGCTTTGCTAGGGGGTGAGGTGAAAGACTGATGATAACAAACGTTTTCGGCGTATAGCCTTCCTCAGTACAACCGGATGAGCCGCAGGAGAATAGAAGGCAGAAGAGGATGGAGTGCCCAAGGGAGGGCTGCAGAGTGCTGTAGTCCCACACTGATGTATGTGGTGTCCAGGTTACTGGACAGGGCCTCCTTGGGTCAGTGCTGTCTTGAGGGTGGGGTATCCCCAAAAAGGGCGCTATGCGCGTTATATGGTGTCTGGGTCCTGCCTAGCTTTGCAAAAGCTGGGCTTTTGCCGAGTATCCGCTGAAAATTAAATGTAGGTATTTGTACGTTGTATGCACAACTGCTTTGTGAACCGAGAACACAGCTTTTTTCCCCAAAATTCACTTTTTAACGGCTGAAAATTAAACGTAGGTATTTGTACGCTGTATGCATAACTGCTTTGTGAACCAAGAACACGGCTTTTTTTCCCCTAAAACACACTAATGCACAATTTCTGTGCTGAAATTTAAAATAGGTATTTGTACGCTGTATGCACAACTGCTTTGTGAACCAAGAACACGGCTTTTTTTCCCCTAAAACACACTAATGCATAATTTCTGTGCTGAAATTTAAAATAGGTATTTGTACGCTGTATGCACAACTGCTTTGTGAACCAAGAACACGGCTTTTTTTCCCCAAAATTCACAAATGCACTATTTAACGGCTGGAAATTGAAAGTAGGAATTTGTACGCTGTATACAAGACTGCTTTGTAAACCAAGAAAACGGCTTTTTTCCCCTAAAACACACTAATGCACAATTTCAGTGCTGATATTTGAAATAGGTAACTGTACGCTGTATGCACAACTGCTTTGTGGACCAGGAATACTGCTTTTTTTCTCAAAAATACACTGCTGCACTATTTCACTTCTGAAATAGAAAATAAGTTTTGGTGCGTTGTATGCACAAGTACTCTATAGCACCACTATACAGATTTTTGCCCCAGACTACAGAAATGGACTATGTAACCCCTAAATTATACAAAAGGTAATGTAGGGGATTTGACCTGCCAGAAAAAATGATTTTTTCCTTCACTGAGCCACCAAAAAGGATTAGTCTGATGTCCCTGGCAGGCTGGCACACATGCAGTTCACATGCAGTTCCAAGGACACTGCAGTTGCTAAAATGGCCGCTTACCCACACCTCAGTAACAGATGGATTAAAAAAAAAAACACTTTGCAGTATCATTGGATTTCTTTCCTAATCTCTCCCTGAGAGCACTGGCAGCAACCTTTCCCTATACTAACAGCAGCAGAGTGACGTGCGGCACTACGTGACTCCAGCTTATAAAGAGGCTGGCTCATATGCTGCACTCAGCCAATCACAGCCATGCCATTAGTAGCCATGGCTGTGATGGCTTCTTAGGGCAAAGATGTAAAACGCTTGCTGATTGGCTGCTCTCAGCCTTTTTTTATAAAGCAGGAAGAATCGCCAAAAAACGTACCCGAACCTGAACTTTTATGAAAATGTTTCGGGTTCGGGTCCGTGTCCAGGCGAACATCCTAAAATTCGGTACCAACCCGTACCAACTTGGGCAGATAAACTACCCAGTTGTGTATAAAATTCCTGGGCGTTTATGTCCTCCTCGTCCTCAGTGTTCTTCCTGTTATCAGTAACAATGGTTCCTATGTTCAGTTGGCGAGGAGACAGCCAGTATTCTATTTCTTTATTGATAACGCAGAGCAGTTCCTCCCCGCCGTGATTCCATTTGCCCAGGCAAACCAGGTACAGAACAGCGTGACACCGCCGTGCTCTTCATAGGTGGTATGCTGGAAGAGCAATCTGAATTGTGCCTGCAATGGAGGCTGAGGAGAAGGTTGAAGATGAGGAGGCAGAGGAGGACATTGGCGCAGGACTGACAGCTGTGTGTCTCCGTTTGCCAAGGCAAACGAGGTGTAGAACAGCCTGACACCGCCATGCCCTGCACATGTGGCATGCAGGAGAAGCACTGTGAATTATCCCTGCAGTGGAGGCTAAGGACAGGGTGGAGGATAAGGAAGCATGGGGGTGGTGGATGAGGCGGACATTTTCGCAGGACTAACGGCGAAGGAGCAACGTGGATGCGGAAAAGGTGTCATCTCGCCAAGTTGCTGGTGTGACTGGGCAGGAACCACATTTACCCAGTGGGGTGTAAAGGACATGTATTGTCCTTGAACATAATTACAGCTCCACACGTCAGCGCTGCCGTAAACGTTAGCAGACACCAACAGGCTCAAGGACTGGCCCACCTTCTGTTCAGCATACGTGTGCAGGGCTGGTATAGCCTTAATGAAAACTTGGGACTCTCCATCTTGGCTTGGCAAAAGCCATCATTTCTCTGGAAGGTGCAGAGCCAACTACATGGAAAGGGAGGGATTGTAGTACTAGCAACTTGGCCAGGAGCGCATTCAGCTTCTGCACCGTTGGATAAGTACATGTATACTGTTGTCTTTTTGCAATCGCCTCGGTGATCAATTTTTGACAAAATGAGTGATGAGGAGAAGGAGGAGGAGGAGGATCAAGAGCATCAGGACCAGTAGATGATGGGAAGGAATTACAGCTACCTTCTGCTGAGGTGGTGGAGCCTTGACTGCTGGAGAAGGGGTGTGGGTCACTGGGTGATGCAGCGGTTGCTACGTCAGGTTGTACCACTACATTAGTGCCACGTTTTTTTCCAGGCAACTTCATGGCGACGCTGCATGTGTGGATGCAAGGCCAGTGTGATGCAAGGCGAGTATGGCATTTTCCCCCCACCACTCTGTGCTGACTGCCTGCTGCCACTGCCTCCATGAACCCATGCACTGCTATTTCCTTCCGGACAGGTAGGCTCCTGAGTAGCATATGGTCTACCAAGGGTATGTTTGGCTCCAGACCTCACACTGCTGCCACCCTGCTGACTCACAACCACGCTAACACCCTGCTGGCTCAGCTGCTGCCTCACGCGCAAGCTGCCATCCTCATCCCCTGATGATGATGATGAAGCAGCCTCTTCACCCAGCTCCCACGTGCGATCAGCTACATCATCACAACTACTGTCTGCATGTCACTGATGTCACCTTCACCAGTCTTAGGGTCGCGTGCCTGATGATGTTGAAGACTGAATCAATCATTCAAGGACAGCTGGGTTGCTGGTCAAAACATAACCGCTGGATAACACTTGCAGCTCTGGCCTGTTGCTATGACTGCTGCTACCACTCCTCCACTTCTTCTGCTGCTAATGCTGCCAGCTCCAGAAACATTTTTGCCAGGGCCTGGCACCCGTCAGACATACTGTACTGTAACAGTAACTGTAGGTGTAAAATAACAGTAGTGTCAGGGCACAATTTAACACCAGAAACAAGGATTAATGGGATTACTTATGTATAAAAGAACATGAAGAGTCAGACGCTAAAATTACACAATCAAGGAATAACGGATTGAATTATATATAAAAGAACGTGACCCCCACCCCCAATCTGTAGTATCAGACTGCAATTTCACCCCAATAACAGAATCAAGGATTAATGGAATTAATTATGTATAAAATAATGCAAACAACCTAAAATCTGTAGTATTAGAACACTTTTTAACCCCTATTAGTGTAGCAAGGTGTAATAGAATAGCTCCTATTACCCAGGCTTTACACTTTCCCATTGGTCCCTGCTCTCTCCCTACAGTGTGGATAATGACTCCCTATCCTTTTCCTACACTATGAATAATCTGTCCCTGAACTGCTCAATAGTAATTTTTTGTGATTAAAGTCTTTCCTAATCACTGTCCCTAGTACCTGCAATGTCTCTCCCTGCACTAAGTTCACTGTAAAATGGCGGAGATCGAGCAGGAGGAGACTTTTTATAGGGCTGTGACATCACAGGGGCTGGCTATCTGCTGATTGGCTGTCTGGATGGCATTATGGGTGATCCCTCGTTCCCAGGCTTCTTACTTCCTCTTTCTAACATATGCAGCAGCCATTTTAGAAAAAATCTGATTCGATGCCACAGAATTCGACTTTGTGACAAATCAAATTTTCCTGAAATTCAGATTAAACTCCATTTAGTCAACTTCGATTTCTGGGGATAACAGGGATTCCCAGTGGTCTGACCAACTTTGGTTAGGTGGTAAATTGCTTTTGTTGGGAACCCCTTTAAATAGCACACCTGCTGCCTACTGCCACCACTAGGAGAAATTACAATATAACATATTATTATTGAGTGCGGTAAATAAACAGTATACATAGATATTATATGTCAAGAAATGAATCAGGACAGAATTGTATTTCATTAAAGTTATATTTTCTTTTCACATGCAAAGTCCCACAAGGCTTTTCTCCTTACTTACTCTACCATTCCTATATGATAATTTCTCTATCCTGATTTCCAAACAGTCAAACAAAATATTGGACATTGAAGGTCATGACTCCAGAGGTTTGTAATTGAGATGTCAGATCATTAGCGATAGCTAGATCCTGAGCTTAGCTGCATATACATTAAGAATTTCTAATAAGGGGATTTTGTTGCACAGAAAGAACATAATCTGCACATCCAAAATCATCTTGGAATCTTCACAATGTGATGATGATCTAGTGGTTACAGTAACTATCTCCAGCCATATTAAACTATTTGCAGTTATAATATAAATTACCATGAAAGCCATATGTTTATTGAAAAAGATAGGATCACATCCCCATCCTGGTAAAACAGGAAAGCAATTAAAGTGTTTGTCCCACTAAAAATATTCTACAGTGTTCAAACCAGCACAGGGATTTTAATACTTTTGTAACTGTATGTAATCAAAATATTTTATAGCTGAGTTATTTAATTAAATCTATCTGTATAGTGCCACCTGCTCATTGAGACGGAAGTAGATGCTCACTTCCATCCTTCAACTGCACCAGCTCCAACAGAAAGGACACACCCTGGAGAAAGGATGCCCCCCCACCCCTAATTTGACAGCTTGAAATAAATCTAGCAGAACACTTGGAGCAATGCATAGGGAGATATCTTGATCTATGTGAGGTACAGGGTTGGTTCGGTTATCATGTACAAGATTATGTATGATTTAAATTTTTTGCATTATTCTTGGGATAACCCCTTTAAAAAGCATGCCGTGGGAAGAATTCATGATTTTCAAGTGTGGGACCTGATGACAACCCTGGCACCAAATAATTTTGGTACTTTCGTGAGGCTACGGATGCATCCTTTCTTAATCAGTCTCTGTGAGCCAGTGTAATGCGTTATCTCTTCATGAAAGACAACAAAAGCCATTAAAAATCCTTTGAAAGATTGTATTTAATGTACCATTTTTTTTGCACTGGCTCGGCTATTTCCGTCGGCCTGATAGAAATGAATGGGAGCGGTGGCCAATAGAGTTGAGCGAACACCTGGATGTTCGGGTTCGAGAAGTTCGGCTGAACTTCCTGAAAATGTTCAGGTTCGGGATCCGAACTCGACCCAAACATCGCCCTGAACCCGAACCCCATTAAAGTCAATGGGGACCTGAACTTTTGGGCACTGAAAAGACTGTAAAATAGCCCAGGAAAGGGCTAGAGGGCTGCAAAAGGCAGCAAAATGTAGGTAAATCCCCTGCAAACAAATATGGATAGGGAAATAACATAAAATAGAGAAAAATAATAAATAAACATTCTAAACTTGAGCCCAAGTGAGTGACAGTGGCACCTGTCACCCAGCAAACAGAGGATGTGGCAGCAACGCCACAACATCTGTCATTGTCACGAAAAATATCCACCAAATCCCATGAAAGTGTTCAGCTATCAGCTGTCCATCTCTCAAACACTGGAGAGAAAAAGAAATAGAAAGAGGAAGTACCCCCTACCCATGGCTCTGAATGCCTTATTTCTAACTTTAAAAACCTTATGGCGGTGGCTATCCCACAGTACGTGTATCCCAGCCGCCGCTTCTTTTGCAGGCGAGCCATCCCTTCCCTGCACAACCAAGTGGCGGACAAAATCAGGTGTGCACTGCGCAACACTATCTATGGCAACGTCCACATAACCAACAACACAGTGGGTAAATGTAGCGGTTGGCCCAGAGGCGGATAGCATTTTTGCGAATGTCCTTCCACCCCCGAGGATTGCTGGGCATTTCTCTTTGTATCCTGTTACCTCCTCCTTCTCCTCCTACTCAGCTTCCTCCTCCTCCTCCTCCTCATCCACTCAGTGTAACACCTTCACCACCCACAGCAGCACAGCCAGGAGAAATGACAACAGTCTATTTTAAAACTTGTGTGTTTGTGGGAAAAAACCCACAACACGCAGGAGCTGTGGACAGGCATGGAACAACAGACGGATGATTGGTTGGTGCCATTGAGCCTTCAGCCCTGCCTGGTGTTGTGCGCTAAAGGGGCAAAATGTAATAGCAGGTCTGAGACTAGCCGGTTTGACGCACATCCCCTGCCTGCCACAAGCGCTGAATTTGGGGTACAGAAATTCCTAAACAGTAAAAATCTATTCAGTTAATCGAACACACACAACACCACCACCCAACCTTTCACTCAAACCATTAACAAACTATTTATAAATTTACTTAAAAACATATTAAAGTAACTATAAGGCAGCTAAATTAACCATACAAACAAACAAAACTATATACACGCCTTATCCTTAACTTAAGGCCAGCCAATTACAAGTGGCTCGGAGGGTGGGTTCCTGCACCAACATAGGCCCTGGCCTGCAACACAATTGTCCAGCCAGGGCACAGTTCTGGAGGATGAGGAGGATTATGAGGAACGCTGGGGGATACAGAGGACACAGACGATATACCTCCCTCAAAGAGGATAGCTTGTCTTTGCCTCTGGGCAGCCTGGCAGACATGAGCGACAACATGCTGCAGTGCCTGCGCAACGACCACCCAGTTACTGCCACATTCTAACTTGTCCTGCTTACTGGGTGGCCACCCTGCTGTATCCCCGTTACATGGACAACGTGCCGTCCTTAATTCCCTCACTGGAGTGTGATAGGAAGATGAGCCTGCTAGTAGACACGCTGCTGATGGCATTTACACCTGACACCGTGGACTCAGTGGAAGCACAAGGTGAAGGCAGAGGAGGAGGAGGAAGAATTTGCCAATGCAGCTGGGTCACCACCAACACCTCAGAAGGCAGGTTTATCATTGGCAAAATGTGGAAAAGATTTCTCATCACGCCACAATAACCTGCACCACCAGCAGATCTGGAACATCTTAGCAGGAGGCAGCATTTCAGCAACATGTTGGAACAGTACATGTACTGACTGATGGGTCTGCCTAGGGGAATAGCTACAGGGAAAGCAGGGGAAGCAACTGCTTTGGGGCCGTGACCTAGAAAGGGCCCATACAGGAGGAGGAGTAAAGGACTTTGTCAGGGCCCCCTCAACAGTATTATACAATGAAATTATATACAGTGGCAGTATAGACAGTGTAGAAAGCGAATGGAACAGCTGCTGGGCCTGGTCTGAGAGAGTGATCTTTAGTAGCCACAGGCATGGCGGCATGAAAGGAAGGGGTTGCGAAAAAATTACTGGGGGGGGGGCATTCAAAAATTTGATGTGGTGCCCAATCATTTCTAGCTACGCCACTGGGTCTGACCCATTCAACTTCTGGGTCTTCAAATTGGGCACATGTCCTGAGGTTGCCCTTTACGCCTTGGAGGTGCTGGCCTACCCTGCAGCCACTGTATTGTCTGAACGTGTGTTTAGCATGGCTGGGGGCATTATCACAGACAAGCGCAGCCGCCTGTCCGCAGGCAATGTTGGCAACTAAGCTTTCGTTTATTAAAAAGAACCAGACATGGATCCCACAGGACTTGTTTGAACCTTCTGCAGAATAGACATGTATACCGGCCTCACCCAACCATCGTTGTAAAATAAAAACTAAAAAAAACTGTTATTGGAGACTACCTTTGGCTTCACAGCCCAAAAAGGCTTCATTTCATGCAAGAATGTAACCGCCAATTGTAAGTTCCCTGTCAGTTATGCAGTGCAGGGGATTGTACCTGGCAAAAATGGTAATATTTCACGCAACAATTTAAACTTTAAACTTGTCCAGCCACAGCTGAAACCAATGATTTACGGTATTGGTATTTTGGAAATTGAATTTCACCCCAGAACAAAAGCTATTTTTTGACAGACACTATGAAACTTGTCCAGTCACAGCTGGAACACAAGATTTACTGTATTTCGATTTTTGCTACTGTTTTTCACCACAGAACAAAATCTATCCTTTGACGGACACTAGGGAAATTGTCCAGTCACAGCTGGAACACCAGATTCAGGGTATTGCTATTTTGGCAATTAAAATTCACCCCAGAAAAAAATTATACCCTTTTACGGACAGATTTAAAGTATGCCTGCAACAGCCGGAACACCAGATTTACTGAATTTCTATTTTTGCTACTGACTTTTACCCCAGAAAATAATATATCCTTTAATGGACACTAGGGAAATTGTCCAGTCACAGCTGGAACACCAGATTCATGGTATTGCTATTTTGGCAATTGATTTTCACCCCAGAACAAAATATTTCCTTTGCCGGATACTATTAAACTTGTTCAGTCACAGCTGGAACACCAGATTTACTGTATTTCTATTTTTGCAACTATATTTCACCACAGAACAAAATCTATCCTTTGACGAACACTAGGGAAATGTTCTAGTCACAGCAGGAACACCAGATTCAGGGTATTGCTATTTTGGCAATTCCATTTCATCCCAGAATAAAATCTATCCTTTTATGGACAGATTTAAACTAGGCCTGCAACAGCTAGAACACTAGATTTATGCTATTTCTATTTTTGAAACTGAATTTCACCGCAGAAAATAATATATCCTGTGACGTACACTATTAAACTTGTCCAGTCACAGCTGGAACACCAGATTTACTGTATTTCTATTTTGGCAACTGATTTTCACCCCAGAAAATAATAAATCCTTTACCGGACACTATTAAACTTGTCCAGTCAAAGCTGGAACGCCATATTTACAGTATTTATATTTTTGCAACTGAATTTCACCACAGAAAATAATATATCCTTTGACGGACACTAATAAACTTGGCCAGCCACAGCTGAAACCACTGATTTATGGTATTGCTATTTTGGCAATTGAATTTCACCCCAGAAAAAAATATATCCTTTGCCGAACACTATTAACCTTGTACAGCCACAGCTGGAACACCAGATTTACGGTATTTATATTTTTGAAACTGATTTTCACCCCAGAAAAAAATATATCCTTTGCCGGACACTATTAAACTTCTCCAATCACAGCTGGATCACCAGATTTACGGTATTTCTATTTTGGCAACTGAATTTTACCCCAGAAAATAATAAATCCTTTGCCGGACACTATTAAACTTGGCCAGCCACTGCTGGGACACCAGATTTACGGTATTTATATTTTTGAAACTGAATTTTACCGCAGAAAATAATATATCCTATGACGGACACTATGAAACTTGTGCAGTCACAGCTGGAACACCAGATTTACGTTATTTCTATTTTTGCAACTGGATTTCACCCCAGAAAAAACATATATCCTTTGCCAAACACTATTAAACTTGTCCAGTCACAGCTGGAACACCAGATTTACGGTATTTCTATTGACAACTGAATTTCACCCCAGAAAATAATAAATCCTTTACCGGACACTATTAAACTTGGGCAGCCACTGCTGGGACACCAGATTTACGGTATTTATATTTTTTAAACTGAATTTTACCGCAGAAAATAATATATCCTTTGCCGGACACTATGAAACTTGTTCAGTCACAGCTAGAACACCAGATTTACGTTATTTCTATTTTTGCAACTTAATTTCACCCCAGAAAAAACATATATCCTTTGCCAGACACTATTAAACTTGTCCAGTCAAAGCTGGAACACCATATTTACAGTATTTATTTCTATTTTTGCAACTGAATTTCACCACAGAAAATAATATATCCTTTGCCGGACACTATTAAACTTGTCCAGCCACAGCTGGAACACCAGATTTACAGCATTTATATTTTTGAAACTGAATTTCACCGCAGAAAATAATATATCCTTTGCCGGACACTATTAAACTTGTCCAGCCACAGCTGGAACACCAGATTTTCTGCATTTCTATTTTGGCAACTGAATTTCTCCCCAGAAAATAATAAATCCTTTGCTGGACACTATGAAACTTGTCCAGTCACAGCTGGAACACCAGATTTACAGTATTTCTATTTTGGCAACTTAATTTCACCCCTGAAAATAATAAATCCTTTGCCGGACACTATTAAACTTGGCCAGCCACTGCTGGGACACCAGATTTACGGTATTTATATTTTTGAAACTGAATTTACCGCAGAAAATAAGAAATCCTATGACGGACACTATGAAACTTGTGCAGTCACAGCTGGAACACCAGACTTACGTTATTTCTATTTTGGCAACTGAATTTCACCCCAGAAAATAATAAATCCTTTGCCGGACACTATTAAACTTGTCCAGCCACTGCTGGGACACCAGATTTACGTTATTTCTATTTTTGCAACTGAATTTCACCCCAGAAAAATATGTATCCTTTGCCGGACACTATTAAACTTGTCCAGTCACAGCTGGAACACCAGATTTAATGTATTTCGATATTTGCAACTATATTTCACCACAGAACAAAATCTATCCTTTGACGGACACTAGGGAAATTGTATAGTCATAGCTGGAACACCAGATTCAGGGTATTGCTATTTTGACAATTCCATTTCATCCCAGAATAAAATATACCCTTTTATGGACAGATTTAAACTAGGCCTGCAACAGCTAGAACACCAGATTTACGCTATTTCTATTTTTGAAACTGAATTTCACCGCAGAAAATAATATATCCTGTGACATACACTATTAAACTTGTCCAGTCACAGCTGGAACACCAGATTTACTGTATTTCTATTTTGGCAACTGATTTTCACCCCAGAAAATAATAAATCCTTTACCGGACACTATTAAACTTGTCCAGTCAAAGCTGGAACACCATATTTACAGTATTTATTTCTATTTTTGCAACTGAATTTCACCACAGAAAATAATATATCCTTTGCCAGACACTATTAAACTTGTGCAGTCACAGCTGGAACACCAGATTTACGTTATTTCTATTTTGGCAACTGAATTTCACCCCAGAAAATAATAAATCCTTTGCCAGACACTATTAAACTTGGCCAGCCACTGCTGGGACACCAGATTTATGGATTGCTATTTTGGCAATTGAATTTCACCACAGAAAAAAATCTATCCTTTGCCAGACAGCAGACAGTATTACACTTGGCTAGCCACAGCTGGAACACCAGATTTAGGGGATTGCTATTTTGGCAATTGAATTAAACCCCTCAATAAAATATAGAAATTTCTATCCTGAGTTTCTAGGGGTGACAATAAGCACAGCCAAGCCCCTGATGTAGGATATAGCAAAAAAAAAAAAAAAAATAGTATTGATGGATTGATGGACTTGGTGGCAGCTTGTGCTGGTGCACCACAAGACACAAAATGGCCACCGATCACCCCGGAAAAAGTGACAGAAAAACGCTCTGTGCAGCCTAAAAACCAGTGAGCAATTAACTAGCAGAAGTTGAATCTTTCACAGCTGTAGATCGATCACTTCATTAGGTGTTTTTGCTGAGTTTTCCCTGCCTAATCTCACCCTCACAGCAGCTGCGTCCTATCCCTACACTAATCAGAGCAGAGTGACGTGCGGTGCTACGTGACTCCAGCTTAAATAGAGGCTGGGTCACATGCTGCACTTGGCCAATCACAGCCATGTCATCAGTAGGCATGGCTGTGATGGCTTCTTAGGGCAAGAAGTAAAACGCTAGCTTCAGAAAGCCGGAAGAAATCAACGGACCCGAACCCGAACTTTTTTGAAAATTTTCGGGTCCGGGTCCGTGTCCCGAACACCCCAGAGAACACCCCAAAATTCGGTACGAACCCGAACTATCCAGTTCGGGTTCACTCATCCCTAGTGGCCAACCAAGTGCAGTGCTCTCCCATTCACATCTATGGGGAAAGAGCTTGGTGGATGGCCTGGGGTCCTCCAGCCACCACCTTCCCTGCTTCCCTGCTATAGAAGCAGGTCCCAGCGGTATGTGTGTATTTCTTAGTGATATGTGTCAGATGGGAATACCCCTTTAACTCCAAGACAATAAATACTTTATAATTGATATGCAGTAGCAAGATTAAAGGGGTTCTCTGGGTTCATAATTTAATTTTTTTTAACTGTCCAGAGAATACCTGTCTATATCAGTACTTTTCATCCCCATTTCTCAGCACAGGTTTATGGCTTTGGAGCCTCTCTGTCCTATTTAAGGAGATCAGTATTATAAATAATGTGTGATAGCTGAGGTCCTGTTACAGATTTTGCATTGGAGCCTTAGAGCTTCAAGTTACCCACATTATTTGAGAAGTAGTTATTCATAAAGGTATCTAATAAAAGTAGTACATCTCTAACAGAATGGCCTTCAGAATATTAGTAGTCAGAGACTAATAACTCCGGTTTTAAGGTTGTACCAAAATAAGAACAGTTTATTACTGTATATTCTGAAAACCCTGAGCCATATATTCCAGCTCCATCTTTTCAATTAGTGATGGGTCTACTGCTTTTTGAAAAGTAGTAACCATACCTCCCAAGTGTCCCTATGTCCATCTTTGCTCCTTAAATGTCCCTCTTTTTGATCTGAGGTACAGAATTGCATTATTACATGTACAATCTAGAAAGCATTTGTTTCCTATCTATATATTAGATCCTGCCCTGCATATTATTTCTTTATTTGATGCAATTTGAATTTCAGAATTGCTGCTAAATGTTATATTTAATGTATCTAATATATTGTATTTTCCTAATATAAGGCTGGCATTGTCAATTCACCCATTCGCCCCTAGGTGGTGCTGGCGCCACCTATTATATATAACATGGGGTTTGCTAAGAGTTAGACAGAAAGTTAATTCAGTCTAAAAACGAAAGAGAGAGGAGTGTATGGAGGAGCAAAGCAGGCTCAGTCCAAGATGTAGCTGCATTTCTTTCCTCTGGGCCCTGACCAAGCCTGGAGATGACAGACCAATGAGTCATAGCAGCCCAGCACAAGACAGTAAGTTTATGTATGAATATAAAGCAAGTCTAGTGAAGATTAGAGCTGAGTCTACCCAAGGGACTTCACAAGCAAGTGACCAGGAGGAACTTAAAGGTACCTGCACACACTAATTAGTGCACAGAATTGTCCTCTTTTCACTCTTTTTTGGGAACATAGTGAACCTGAATACTTTATGAGAGCATCCTGCATCAAATAATGTAGCAGAGAGTTTGCCTGTCATGAGGGAGATGCCCTTATTGGATTGCTCAACATAAAGTGAAGAAATCATTATATTCAGTACCTGAGTGCTAGAAAGTGGACTTAATGCAAATTTACCAATTATTTGCCTGTAAAGTAACAGCATTAGAGAAATCCTCAACTGACAATTGTCACACCTGTATTAAGGAATTCCAGTTAAACCAACATCTGGATTATTGCTTTTGATATATAAATGAATTGTAACAACTGTCCTGAGACTATTGATTCAGTAAAAGTTTAACTGTGTTTTACTGCAACTGCCTCCGCATCCTTTCTACTACTCTCAACATTTGCACCCTACGGTGCTGTCGTCACGAACACAGGGGCCCAGCCACCAAAGCACCTTAAACACCTATACCAGCACGGGCACCTCAACCACCAACTGGCTGGTGTTCCCAGCAATAGAGAGTGCCCCGGAGGATTTAGTGATTTCTTCCCATCCACTGCACTGCTGGCCCAGGGAGGCTCTGCTAACTGTGAGTAAATAAACTACTACCCCCATCGGCCCACCGTAGCCTCAAGTGTTGCCCCAGCGGCCTGGCACACTGCAGACATTTCTATATTCAGCTAATTTTTGCGTTATTGTGCACTAAGAAAACAATGAAAGTGTATAGATATGCAGGAAAAATGAATCTTTAACCCCTTAAGGACACAGGGTTTTTTCATTTTTGCGTTTTCGTTTTGCGCTCTATGCCTTCCAAGAGCCATAACTTTTTTATTTTTCCGTTCACATGGCCATATGAGGGCTTATTTTTTGCGGGACAAGTTGTACTTTCCAACGCCATCATTTAATAATGCATACGGTGTAGTGGGAAGCGGGAAAAAAATTCCCAATGGGGTGAAATTGCAAAAAAAAAGCAATTTCACCACAGTTTTACGGGTTTCTAAATTACGACGTTTGATTTGCGATAAAACTGACCATTTAGTTTTATTCTACAGGTCAGTACGAATCCGGCGATATCCAATATGTATAGCTTTTCTTGCGTTTTTTTTGTCGCCATGTTTTGACCGCTATAACGTATTTGTAAATAAGTGTATGGCGTTGTATGGGGGCTTATTTTTTGCGGGGCGATCTTAACTTTTAGTTGATACCATTATGGGGTGTGTAGGACTTTTTGATCGCTTTTATTTAATTTTTTTGAGGAAATGAAGCGCCCAAAACGGCAAATCGGCCATTTGGGCGCTTTTTTCCGTTTTTCTGTTTACCGTATGAGAAATATATTTTTATATTTTTATACTATGGGCGTTTTCACACATTGCGACACCCATGATGTGTATTTTTTTTATTTTTTTAATTATTTTATTTTAATTTTGGGGAAAGGGGGGTGATTTAAATTTTTAGGTTTTTTTATTTATTTTTATTTTTTTATTTTTTTATTTTTTTACACTTTTATATAGATCCCATAGGGACCTATATAAATCAGTTACCTGATTGCTTCTATCATAAACTCAAATACACTTGTATTGGAGTTTATGAGCATTTTACTACTTTCCTATGAAGCCCTATTGCTAACAAGGGCTCCATAGGAAATAGTAGTGATAGCCTCAAGCTGAATGAAAGGCTTGAGGCTATCCCTCACAGCTCTCCGATTCTCCCGATCACCACTAGGGGAGCCGGAGCGCTGCCGAAAGTCTTACTTTCGGTTTTAGCGCGTGCAGATGCCGTGATCAGGATTGATCACGGCATCTGCGGGGTTAAATGATCGCGGTCGGCAGCGCTGCCGACCGCGATCATCAGCTGCGGGAGTCAGCTACAGGAATCAGCCGGACCCCCGCAGCGATGGTGCCCGCAGCGGCCAGGAGCGGGCGCCATCTTCAGGGACTGGACACATGACGTACCCATACGTCATGTGTCCTTAAGGAGTTAACACAATAAACTGTCCCTCTTTGACCATCCAAAAAGTTGTGGGGTATGGTAGTAACAATAACCTTCTATAACCTCCTACCACCTTGCAATAAAATGTTTTTCACTTGTAGAAGTAAAATATAATGAACGCATGCAATAATGGCTTCTCAAAACAGTAGCTAAGATTAATGAATGAATGAAATTACTTCCCAGCTCCAGACCCCATGTAATGAATTGATACCGTAGGCCACAGTTAATACTGTAGGAGGGATTACATCCGTCCTACCATACCGGTGATTTGCCCATAATAGAATTTACCAGTCGATAACGACTGCCTTTTGCGTTTCACCTAAATATAAATGAAGAACAAGGAGGGCATTAGAATATATAGGGTAGGGGCCACTTATTATCTGGGTACATTTCAGTTTAAAGTGAATATCAAACCTTGATCACGACTTTGTTTTTCTGATACAGTGTTTCAAATAACTTGCATACATTAAATGATAAAATCCTGGTTGCCACAAGTCACTGCTAGAGAGAGCTTAAAAGTGAACATCTTATGTAGGTCAGATTTAATGAGAATGCAGCAGAATTCTCGCACAATCTGCACTAAAAAACAAGTATACAGTACATGCCTTGAACAACATTTTTAAATCAATTTAAACCATGCCCTGAAAGGTTTGTTGAAAAAGGGTATGGCTTAAAATGTACCTGTTATGGTATAACCCGGTATAGTGAGGGTTAATACCGTTCGGGCGATTCCCCTGGCGAAGAGCACAGCAACCCACAAACACTGGAATACACCGAACTGGAACCATACGAGATCCTCCTTTCTTGGAACAGGCAAGAGGACATTCCAAAGTAGCAATTTCCCCCCAAGTACGAGACGAGGCTCCATATTGATGGTTAAACAGGAATTATCTTTAATGAGGGCTACCTACCCGGTATTTATGCAGGTCTCCCACCTGTTGGACACTCCCCTAGGGGACCAGAAGGAAGACTGAGACACAGGAGATACAGCAGCCAATCACACACAATGGGACAATAGAAACACACCCAGCATATTCCTCCCCTCTGCCTGTGATACAATTACCCTACACGGGTTACTGTAATCATCACAGGCAGGAGAATACACAATGTCTTCTGTCCTGGAGATAACAGAGGAGTAATTCAATTATCTCTTAGGACAAAGGGAAATCGCCAATACACACGTGGAGACAATGGGACAGACATCAATATTCAAATACACAATGTCCCACCCTTTACAGTACACATAGACATTTAACATATCCCAAAATGGCCCGAATTAGACCAGGGGTTCAAAAGTTTAGTATGGGCTGATGAGAGGGCCCATAATCCTGGGGCAAGAGGCTGGCAAACAGGCCCCTCCAAAACCCAGTGGCGAGGTTGGTTTCGCCACAGTACCATCATGTACCAAAAAACTATTTGGCATATTTTTTGTTGTACATTTAGCCTACTTTCACATCTGCAGCCTGCTGTTTCAGCTGACAGTTCTGGCAGAGAATGCCGTTAATCGGTCAGACAAAAATTGCTGGGTGCAGTGGTTTTTGTCCAGCTGATTTTCGCCATATTTGCCAGGTAGTGACCTTATCTCTGTGAGACCCTATTATAGTCAATGGGGTTCGGCCTGCAGCAGTATCCAGCAATGCCGCATCCAGAGAACTCTGACAGGCTGTTCTCTACTGGAAGTTTAAAAATGTGGCAAATTTTGCCTCAGCCACTGTGATGAATAGTTTAAATTTACATTGGCTAAATATTAGATGATATTAGTAAATCTGCACCATTGTATTTACCAGTAAAACAGTATGCAGCAAGCTCCTAATTAATTAGCAAATACTATTGGACCTGAAACAATGTGGTGTTATAAGGTAGAGAGATTTACTTTAAAGTGTGTCTGAGGTTTCAAAAAAAGTTTGCATAATGGCTGTTCTTTGTACAATCATAACTGTGAATGAACAGGTCTTTTTGGTCTTCCCTAAGGTCTTCCTAATATTATTCCCCTCTTCAGCTGCAGAGCTAGATACATTTCACTCAGAAGCAAGGGGTCTCTCTCTTCTTTGAAATCTGCCAGCCCTGCAGTCCTTTTCCTTACTTCTAACTATGTTTGTTTTTAGCTCCAGAGCTCACAGAACAGATAAGGTGGCGGAATTCACACAGACACAAAGGAGACTCCTATAACCTGCAACAGATGTGTAGAATCAATAATTTTAACAAGCTCAGGATTTCAGCTAGCTGTGAAATGCCCCCGTTTCCTACGAGCCATCTTCTGAGTCTTTTTTGTCAGGGACGGTTCTTGCCTGACAACAGGCAGCGGACTGCAAATTAGGTGAAAGTGAGCCCCCTACTGGCCATGACTTTACAGCTTTTTGTCAGGTGGATGTAGGCATTTTTTTTAATTAAGCGGTTTAGAAATTTGCTAGTTACACCATTCTCTATCAAATAAAATTAAATTGTGTGAGGAGGAGGTAGGCCTTCTTTGTATGGCCTCTTCTGAAAAAATTGCCAGTGTTTTTTTTTTCTTGCGAGTGAATGGTTTCAAAGAGTTTAGTATACCCAGCCCTAGGAGGTTTGTTTTTTGACATAAACCTTATTAAGTGGTTGTTTACATGACTGAATTCAGTGCACTTCAGTGTCCTGTGAGTTTCTAAAACAGATAGCATAATGGCTTAAAGAAGTCAATGGTATTATTCACACACGTGTAACAGATCAATGTGCCAGATATGGGAAACTCGCTGCAAGTCCATTTCTGGTCAATTTTTGCAGATATGATTCATCGATTTAATGGAAAAATGTATAGCACAGAGAGGCCATCTTTTTCACAGATCCGTTTCTTATGGATATAAAAAATGGACGTGGTGATGTGAATGGGCTCTATTGTATTTAGAGATAAGCAAATTTCTCAAAAATTCGATTAGCCGATTCGCCGAATTTTTTTGAAAAAATTCATGTTCAATCTGAATTAATTTGCGGCGAATTTGTTTCCTGGCTGAAGAGAGCCTTTATAATGGTGTAGAACACTGTGCCTTGCTGTAACACACATAGGGAGTCTGATTTGGTAGTGAAATAATACTGTGAGTCTGTATGACATACAGATGACACACTTTACTTATTTGGGCAGTCACAGGGCCAAAACTGACCAAATAACTCAAGTATGAACTCAGCCTTACAGGTAGATGTTAGCGCCAAGAAGAAGCGCACTCCTTTTACACCATCGTCAGCTCATTCCACAAAGATGTCTATAGAACCTTTTCTATTAAACTTTTATACAAGTAGAGCCCCCTGACAGAGTCAGAGTAAGCAGTCAGTTTGTGTTGACGTCACTGATTATTTTGCACTTCCTCTGATCCGTCAGAACAGCAGGCCCCAAAAAATGGATACTGTCTGTCAAGCATCCGCCTTCACTCGGTCAGCATTTGGTCAGTAGTCCATCAGTACAGGGATGATACATGAATGGAATATTTGCATGTCTTCTGTGGTTTTGTACCCACTCCTGCTTTTGGCTACCAAATCACAAGCCAATTCTGATGGGACTATACAGGCCTTACAGTACACAGACAGGATCCATTGTGCGTCTAATTTTTCCTTGCTTCTGACAGATCAGAAAAATAATAACGATAATGTCAGCAAGACCAAAAGGCAAAGTAGTGGCTCAGTAATGAAGTGGGGAGGGTGGGAACAGCATGAAAAGTCCACAAAGTGGCCCATTAATGTAGTGGTGAGGTGGAAGCAGCATGAGGAGGCCACAGAGTGGCACAATGACAGAGTGTGGAGGTGGTGGTAGCAGCAGCATCAGGACAAGGCCCCAGAGTGGCACAATGACAGAGTGTGGAGAAGGCGGCAGCATCAGGAGACCACAGAGTGGCAAGGTGACATAGTGTGGAGGTGACAGCAGCATCAGGAGACAACAGAGTGACCTGGTGACAGAGTGTGGAGGTGGCAGCAGCATCAGGAGGCCACAGAGTGGCAAGGTGACATAGTGTGGAGGTGGCAGCAGCATCAGGAGACAACAAAGTGGCAAGGTGACATAGTTTGGAGGTAACAGTAGCATCAGGAGACCACGTAGTGGCAAGGTAACATAGTGTGGAGGTGGCAGCAGCATCAGGAGACCACAGAGTGGCAAGGTGACATAGTGTGGAGGTGGCAGCAGCATAAGGAGACCAAAAAGTGGCAAGGTGACATAGTTTTGAGGTGGCAGTAGCATCAGGAGGCCACAAAGTGGTAAGGTGACATAGTGTGGAGGTGGGAGCAGCATCAGGAGGCCACAGAGTGACGTGGTGACAGAGTGGGGAGGTGGCAGCAGCATCAGGAGACCACAGAGTGGCAAATTGACCTAGTGTGGAGGTGGCAGCAGCATCAGGAGACCACAGAGTGCCAAGGTGACATAGTGTGGAGGTGGCAGCAGCATCAGGAGGCCACAAAGTGACCCGGTGACAGACTGGGCTGGTGAGTGGACATAACAGTACCCACTGATGATGGTGGGTGTAAGAAGGAGCACTTGCATCAGATGTTTGTCATCAGGCGGGTGGCAGCATCAGAATAGTAGCTGAGGCAGGTAGCCAGAAGAAACCGGTCTCTTTTGTCAAAGTTTGGGTGAGGCAGCATGGGTGATCTAATCTGATGCATCAGGCATTGGTGGGTGGAAATCCAGGCTGATACATGCCTGATTCATCTTGACAAAGTTCAGTCTCTCCACATTTTTGGTGGACAGGTGAGTTCTTCTTGGTGTAACTATGGCCCTGCCGCACTAAACACCCGCTCTGATGCCACACTACTGGACGGGCAGGACAGCTTTTCCAGGGCAAACTCGGCCAGTTGCGGCCACAAATCCAGTTTGGCTGCCCAGTAGTCTAGCGGATCTTCAATGTGGGGTGGCAGGGTACTATCCAATTATGCCACCACCTGCTGGTTAAGGTCCTGCTCCAGGTCTAGCTGCTGCTGCTGCTGGTGAGTAGTTTCTTCACTAGGCGGGTGAAGAAAGCTGCTCATCAGCGACTATTGACTCAAGTTGCTGCTGATGGAGCTGCAACTGCTCCTACCCCCTCACCCTGCCACAGCAGCCATGGCAGAGGAACGTGAGCGTAAACCCTGGTCAGACCTGGGAGAGGATGGACGATGGCGCTGATAGGCAGCAGCCAACTGACTACATAGGAAGTCTCTATAGTAGTTCAGTTTGTCCTCCCTTTCAGCGGGTGTAAAAAAGGCCCCCATTTCGGACCGGTAGCGAGGGTCCAACAAGGTGGAGAGCCAGAAGTCATCCCTCTGCCGAATGGTGACAATACGGCTGTCACTACGCAAGCAAGTGAGGATGCATTGGGAAATTTGTGCAAGTGACTCGGCGGGACTCCCTGCCTCCATCTCCACTAGACCAAACCATGGATCAGATGCAGAGGATTCCAAACAAGCCGGCGGCTAACGCCACCTCCTGAGTCGCCTCCCGAAGAAAAGAATCATCGAGGGACACTGAGCAGCATATGACAAAGAGGAGGGACTGTTGTGGAAATTTTATTAGGATGTGTTTGTCATGTATTGTCATTATGTCTCTCAGTGTGTAAACCATTGGAGTGGATATCTTACTGTGGATGTAGAGTAGAGTCCACTACTTGGAAAAAAGTTTTCAACTTTTACACAACACAAAAGGCTTTTCAACAGATAAGTGCATCGCTGAACGGCGAATATATTTTTGATCAAATAAATAAATTAAAACTGAATTAAAACACCCCAAAATAGTCTGTAATTTTCTCACTTCACCACACAACGGCTAATAAACTCTTTTTTTTCCCCACTAATATATGCCAAAAAGAGCTGTAATTTTCTCACTTCACCACACAACGGTAAATACTTTTTTTGCGCCACTAATGCATGCAAAAAAGTGCTTTAGAACATATAACTGCACCACTGAACATCAAAAATATTTTTCTTTTTTACACTTATACATGACACAAAAGGCTTTAGAACATATAACTGCACCACTGAACAGAAAATAGGCCCTTATTTTTTTACACTTATACACGACACAAAAGGCTTTAGAACATATAACTGCACTGCTGAATGGCAAAAAGGGCCCTTTTTCCCACTTATCCACAACAGAAAAGGCTTTAGAACATATAACTGCACCGCTGAACGTCAATGTAAATAGTTAGATGGGAGGAAGTGAGGTAGAAAATTGGAGGTGGGAACCGCATCACTCAAGTGTGTATATATTGAGCTTCACTTGGTATTGTTATTTGAGAGCTTGACAAAGACTTGATTAGTCGAAACGTTGCTGTCTTCTTGGATTAAATAAAGAAATTGAAGATTCCTTTGGAGTGCCGTGGTGACTTTCATCATATTTACGTGCACCGCTGAACGGCAAATAATTCCTTATTTTTTTTCCACTTATACACGACATAAAAGGCTTTAGAACATATACTTACACTGCTGAACGGCAAATATATTTATCTTTTTTCCTCTAATAAGGCTTTTAGAATATATAACTGCACCGCTGAACAGCTAATATGTTTTTCTTTTTCCTCTTATACAAGACACAAAAGGCTTTAGAATATATAACTGGATAGCAAATAGATTTTTATTTTTTCGTCTTATACACTCCACAAAAGGCTTTAGAATATATAACTGCACCGCTGAACGGCAAATATATATATATTTTGCACTAATACACAACAAAAAGGTCTTTAGAACATATAACTGCACCGCTGAACGGCAAATATATTGTTCTTTTTTCCACTTATACACGACACAAAAGGCTTTAGAACATATAACTGCACTGCTGAATGGCAAATAAAATTTATTTTTGTGCCACTGATACTGTACATGCCAAAAAGGTCTGTAATTTTCACACTTCATCACACAATGGCTAATAAGATCTTTTTTCCCACTAATACAAGCAAAAAAAAATTGCTTTAGAACATATAACTGCACCGCATAAGGCCTCATGAACACAAACGTATTTTCATTCTATGTCCATTCCGTTTTTTTGCAGGCCGTATACAGAACTATTCATTTTAATGGGTCTGCAAAAAAAAAAAGGAAGGTACTCCGTGTGCATTCCGTTTCCGTATGTCCGTATTTTCGTTCCACAAAATTTTTTAACATGTCCTATTATTGTCCACATTATGGACAAGGATAGGACTGTTTTATTAGGGGCCAGCTGTTCCGTTCCGCAAAATAGGGAATGCACACTGATATCTTCCGTATTTTTTGGGGATCCATTTTTTGCGGACCGCAAAACACATACGGTCGTGTGCATGAGGCCTAAGACGTAGAAATATTTCCTTGTAATAAACCCTGTTAATGGCTGTATCAAACAGCACTTGCACCCCAAAAATAAGAACGATTTGCTGGAATTACAGAGCTGTATAATGGCAATTTGGATCCCCAGTCAGTGCAGCAAGGTGTAATAGGATTGTTCCTATTACCCAGGCTGTAACCTCCCCTACTGAACCCTGTTCTACATAAATGCTGTAAAATAATCCCTCCCTATCCTTTCCCTACACCTTGAATAATCTTTCCCTGAACTTGTAAATCGTTTTTTTAGCACAATGACGTTTTTTTACCACTGTCCCTCGTGCCTGCTGACGTCTCTCCCTGCACTAAGTACACTGGAAAATGGCAGAATCCAAGATGGCTGAGGCTATTTATAGGGCTGTGACATCACAGGGCTGGCTGCTGATTGGCTGCATGCATGGCATTATGGGTGATCCCGCGTTCCAAGAGTTCCTTGCTCCATGTCCTCACACATACAGTAGCCATTTTAGGAAAAAATGTGATTTGTTACCACGAAGCGCGAGGAAATTCAGATTCGGTGCGAATCAAATTTTTCCTGAAATTCAGATCAAATTCTACTTCGTCAACTTCGATTCGCTCTCTCTATTACTACCCTGTTTTCTTTTTATATCTATTGGTAATCCATTCTTTATTTTTATGAATATTCAAAATCCTTTCAGCTTTGCACCCAGTTTTTTTTTATGTTTTATTTTTTACCCTCCTTTTAATCCTACACATAGATACTGGAGACATGTTGTGAATGTAATGATATCCACCGGGGACAATAATTATGCAGCCCACATGTGACCGTTGTACCTGCATTGTTCTTCTTTACTTTGTGGATGTCATATTCTGTAAGAGCTAAGATTTTTATAGCTTGCAACAAGCAACAAGTACATTTGGTTTGAGGCAAATGCAGCACAATCTCTGTATAGAAACTGTCTGCAATTCCAATGACAACTGAATTTTTAAATTAAAGCTGTTGAAGTGCTGCATTCATTTGGTAGACAGCTGGATATGTTAGTAAAAGGGAAGCAAACCCGTGGCAGCAAAAGCATCAAATGAGCAAACAGCTCGTGTCCATGCTCAGAAGGAAAATGAACAATGTGCCTTCAATTATTCACTGAGAAAAGCAATATAACAGGTCCCACACCCAGCCAAAGAGCCGCACTGCTAGGCTCTTTATGACGTTGGTGGATGGAGTGCCACTGTGTCTTAGTTACTAGCTGATGTCTAGCTGGCCTAAGTCAGTCAACTGTCTTAATATAAAACCAACCAATTCAAACATATTCATTTGATCAACAGAATGGCAGATGTTTCCTACTCGATTTATAATTATGATGCTTAGTAATGTGTGGTGACCAAGCCCTGGCTGATAATTAGTGGATTTTAATGATAATTGGTGGATTCTGACATGAAGGGAAATCGCAAGCTCCATGAAAATGTAGACATTTCCAGATCAAAACTCATGTTTCCAGCACAAGAATGTTAGGGGCAAGGGCAGGACTTTTAAAGGGAAGTATCTATGTGAATTAGTGGCCAGGATAGAGTTTGCAAAATTCTCCCTGTGCCCCCGTCCCTCACAAATATAGTAATTGTACTACCGTACTTTATGCAATTAAGCAAGAGTGAATTTAGAGTTAAGGATATTATTCTGTTATAGAGACTGTATAAAGGTGGGAGATACAGATAGGGTGTATAATTTGATGAATTCTTTATTGTCTATGCAAACTTTATCACCTACCTTTGTTTAAATATATGTGATGCACAGATGTGTTTTACACTTAACTGCTCATTTATCTCAACATGTCCTGAGATGTATGTCATGAAATGACGTTATATCTAAATTGGATAAATTGGCAATATAACGTCCTGACAGCAGGTGGAGCAGTGTGTTACTTGCTAATACCTGAACGAAAGGTCAAGACCTGGTAATGGAATTATAACTGTGAATAGACGGTGTCCACTTCTGACAGTGACATTACCAGGGGGATCTCTCCAGTGTAACATGTGCATTTAAAAAATGTATAAGGGACATACAGTGTACTTTTTCAATAGACGGTGTCTGCTTCTGACAGTGACATTACCAGGGGTACATCTAAAGTGTACCATGTGCGTTTATAAAATTTATCAGTGGCATACAGTTTACTTTTTCAATAGATGGTGTCCGCTTCTGAGAGTAACATTACCAGGGGACTATATCTCCAATTGTAACGTGAGCATTTAAATTTTTTTTATTAGTGGCATACAGTGTACTTTTTTAATAGACGGTGTCCGCTTCTGACAGTAACATTACCATGGTTACATCTAAAGTGTACCGTGTGCGTTTAAAAAATTTATTAGTGACATACAGTGTACTTTTTCAATAGACGGTGTCCGCTTCTGACAGTTGCATTACAAGGGTCATATCTCCAGTGTAATGTGAGCGTTTAAAAAATTTATAAGTGACATACAGGGTATTTTTTTAATAGACGGTGTCAGCTTCTGACAGTGACATTACCAGGGGTACATCTCCAGTGTAACGTGTGCATTTAAAAAATTTATCAGTGACATTATACATACAGTGCACTTTTTCAATAGACGGTGTCCGCCTCTGACAGTGACATTACCAGGGGGATATCTCCAGTGTAATGTGTGCGTTTAAAAAATGTATCAGTGACATACCCATACAGTGTACTTTTTCAATAGACGGTGTCCACTTCTGACAGTGACATTACCAGGGGTACATCTCCAGTGTAACGTGTGCATTTAAAAAATTTATCTGTGAAATACAGTGTACTTTTTCAATAGACGGTGCCCTCTTCTGAAAGTGACATTACCAGGGGTACATCTCCAGTGTAACGTGTGCGCATAAAATTTTTATTTGTGACATACAGTGTACTTTTTCCGTAGAAGCTGCGAACAGTGACATTACCTGGGGTACCTCTCCTGTATAAAGTTATCTCATCCCTAATATCTGTGACATTCCCTGTAATTTTTTATTAGCCGCTGGTGAAAGCATTGACATTGTCTGCGGGATATCTCCTGTGTGACGTTTCCACATCCCAAATACCTTTTTTAATTTTTTTGTGCATACACTTCCAAATCCTACGCTACTGTACACGTGATATATTTGCAAGCATATATAACATCTAAAATGAAGAAGGCGAGCAGTAAAGGACGTGGAAGTGGCCGTCATGCTTATGGTGCAAGCCGAGGCCGTGGCCCTGGGCGCGTTGAAACTGTGCCTGCTGCCAGAGCACAAGAAAAACAATCATCCACGATACCTAGCTTCATGTCCAAGTTTGAAGGGCGGCGCAGGACACCACTCTTGAAGTCAGACCAGTGCGACCAGGTGGCCGGTTGGATTGCGTCAGATAATGCTTCCAGTCTGTTAAGCACCACCCTGTCTTCCAACAAGTCATCTCAGTAGCCAGGAGTCTGGCCAACACAATCCTCACCCTGATGCTCCTTCTTCCCAACATGGATCCCACACTCGGATATTCCGAGGACCGCTTTTCCTTCATTTGTCCCTCTCGCCAAACACACTTGAAGAGGGACAGATCCAACCTCTTGAGCATCCAGAGTCACAATTACTGTTTAATGAGGTGAATGATGATGAGACACAGTTGCCATTAAGTCAAAGGCAATTACTGTCTCAAGAGGTTGATGAAGAGGATGACACACAGTTGTCAATCACTGAGGTTGTGTTTAGGAGGATGAGCAGAGTGAGAAAGTGGAAGTGGAGGTGGTGGACGATGAAGTCACTGACCCAACCTGGGAAGGTGGAAAGCCGAGAGAGGACAGCAGTACAGAGGGGGAGGGATCGGCAGCACCGCAACAGGCTGAACGAGGCAGTGGGGTGGCAAAAGGGAGAAAACTGGCCACACCAAACAGACCCGCAACTGTTCCACGGAGCACCCCCTTGTGGAAATCTCCCTTGCCATAGGGTAGGTGTTCCGCAGTCTGGCGCTTTTTTGAGGAAAGTGCGGACGACAAAAGAATAGTAGTTTGCAACCTGTGCCATACCAAAATGAGCCAGGGCGTGAACACTAGCAACCTCACCACGACCAGCATGATCCGCCACATGGCATCCAAGCACCCTAATAATTGGGATGAACGCCTGGGTCCACAACCTGTGTCTGTGGGTCACACCTCTGCCTCCTCTTCCTCTATGTTACGTGATGCTGGCCAATCCTCTGTCGAAGGAGCAGGCCCGGATGCCTTCCACCCTGCACCTGGACCTTTGCAAGCACCATGAGCGAACACATCCACTTCCGTGTCCCAGCACAGCATCCAAATCTCCTTAACCCTGGCCTTTGAACGCATGCACAAATACCCAGCCACCCAACCACAAGCCATAGCACTAAATGCGCAGCTTTCCAAATTACTGGCCCTGGAAATGTTGGCATTTAGGCTTGTGGACACTGAGGCCTTTCGTAGCCTGATGTCGACGGCCATCCTGCGTTACGCAGTCCCCAGCCGCCTCTATTTTTCAAGGTATGCCGTGTCCGCCTTACACCAACATGTGTCCCGTTACATCACACATTCCCTGACTAATGCAGTTACTGGGAAGGTCCACTTAACCACGGACACATAGACAAGTGTATTCGGCCAGGGACGCTACATTTCCCTGACGGCACACTGGGTGAATGTTGTGGAGGCCGAGAGCGAGTCGTACCCTGGCATAGGTGCTACCGACGCCAAGGATTGCAGGCCCTACGTCAATCAGGGTTTCTGCCAGCACCTACGTTAGTGGCTCCAACCTCCACTTCTCCTCCTCTACTTCCACCTCCGAATTATCCGCGTGCAGCACAAGTCAGCCATCAGTCGTTTGCTGGAAGCAGTGTAGCACTGCAGTGGGGAAGCGCCAACAGGCCCTGCTGAAGCTAATATGCTTAGGGTACAAACAGAACTCCACCGTAGAGCTATGGCAGGGGATAAGAGACCAGACTGAGCTGTGGCTCTCGCCACTCAACCTACAACCAGGCATGGTTGTGTCTAATAATGACCGTAACTTGGTGGAGCTCGGCAAGCTCACATACATCCCATGCGGTATCAACACGGATGGTGAGCGGCTATAACACTATTTTCAGCGTAACCATCCCACTTCTGTGTCTACTCAAACTCTCGCTGCTCACAATTAAGGACGACGCTTTGCATGTGGAAGAGGTGGAAATGGGGGAAGACATTACACAGGGTGATAGCCAGACCACTCTCAGTTCGTCTTCTCAGCACGAATTGGATGATGAAGAGGAGGAGGAGGAGCAGAAGACGGTTGCCTCTGCTACTGAGGGTAGTACCCATGGAAGTTTAATTCCATCTGTTCAGTGTGGGTGGGAAGAAGAGGAGGAAGAGGATGAGGAGATTGAGATTCAATCCTGATGACGACAGCAAACTCTTGCCTGTTGGTACTCTGGCACAGATGGCTGACTTCATGTTACACTACCTTTCCGGTGGCCCTCACGTTATACGCATTTTAGACAACACAGATTACTGGTTGTTCACCCTTCTCAACCCCCGCTACAAAGAGAACTTCTTATCTGTCATTCCTCTGGTGCAGAGGATGAGCATAATGGTGCAATAACAAAAGGTCATTGTTGAAAATTTGCTCCAAAAATTTCCATCTGACAACGCTGGCAGCAGAGTCGGTAGTTCCTTGAGCAACCGAGGAGGAGAGACAAGGGGAACATACTGCAGTTCCAACCGAGGCAGGGCGACACTCTCCAAAACCTGGGACAGTTTGATGACACCCTGCCAGCACTTTCACCCTGATGCGCGGCCTACTGTCACAAGGAGGGAAACATTTTGGAAGATGGTGAAGGAGTACATAGCAGACTCTGTCAGCGTCCTCAATGATCCCTCAGTGCCTTACAACAACTGGGTGTCCAAGCTGGACATGGGGCACGGACTGGCACTCTACGTCTTGGAGGTGCTGGCCTGCCCTGCTGCCAGCGTTTTGTCTGAGTGTGTATTTAGTGCTGCTGGTGGCATTATAACAGATAAACGTATCCTCCTGTCAACTGAAAATGCTGACAGGTTGACTCATAAAAAAATACAAAGCCTGGATTGCCTCTGACTTCTCAACTCCACCAGAGGAAAGCTGATGAACATAAAGGCACTTTAAATGTGTTGTTTATAATGTACTGAATACACTCTATTCACATGCACCCCTTCCACCACAAAAAAGGGTATATGGTTAAATCTTCCTTTTCTCATCCTCCTCTTCCTCTTCCATTATATCAACATGCTTATTCGCATATATGCCCTCGCATATAATGTTTTACAGGGTCAGCTCACCTAAAGGCCCTCGAATTCAATTTTTTGGAGGGTCAGATCACCTGCAGGCTCTCACCTAAAACATTTTAGAGGGTCAGCTCACTAGCAGGCCCTCACCTACAATCTTTTACAGGGTCAGCTCACCTTCAAACCCTCGCATATAATGTTTTACAGGTTCAGCTCATCTGTAGGCCCTCGCATATAATTTTTTAGAGGGTCAGCTCACCAGCAGGCCCTCACCTACAATCTTTTACAGGGTCAACTCACCTACAGGCCCTCACCTACAACCTTTTGGAGCGTCAACTCACCAGCAGGTCCTCACCTGCAATCTTTTACAGGGTCAGCTCACCAGCAGGCCCTCACCCCTATTGTTATAGAGGGTCAGCTCAGCAGCAGGCCCTCGCCCTTAATGTTTTAGATGGTCAGATCAGCAGGCCCTTGCTCCAAATGTTTTTGAGGGTCACCAGCAGGCCATCAATCATAATTTTTCAAGGGTGTGTATGATGCCCTGTTTTATCTGTAACAAAGGGCGTATTGGAGTGCCGGTTCCTTGTAATTTTTGTCAGCCCTTTCACTTAGGCTTTATGAGTGTAGGTGTCCCACTACATGAACAATTGTTCTACAATGTGAATGAGGCCCTCCTTTATGGGATATACAGGTTGTATCAGAGTGCCTCTTGTTGCAATTTTTGGCAGCACTTGCAGTTTATATACAAGTAAATATACAGGAAAGAATGTTTCCTAACAATTTTTCCTCCTAAATCAATTTTATCTATGGTTTTGTGCGTATTATTGTCAGTCTGTAAAAGTGGTGTACTATTCGGACAAACGTGAAAGAAAAAGAAATACCACAGACAGGCCGCACCTCTAAAGATAAAGTGATTTATTGAAACACACACTAATTAAAAACAACAATACATGGAAAACATCCCTCCAGCGGGTTGTATAATTTGCGAAATGCAGCCAGTACCACCGCCTGACAATAAATAATAATAGGTATGAGAAACATACAAATGTAAATTTCATCAAATAATATACTTATCAGAAAGACAGTGGTGACACATGGACCTCTGAGGAAGCTAGTATATGTTCTAGCGATACGTGTGAGGGTTCCCCCTCTGTGGGTTTTTATTCGCCTTGTGCCACCACTGTCTTTCTGATAAGTATATTATTTGATGAAATTTACATTTGTACGTTTCTCATACCTATTATTATTCATTGTCAGGCGGTGGTACTGGCTGAATTTGCACATTATACAACCCGCTGGAGGGATGTTTTCCATGTATTGTTGTTTTTAATTAGTGTGTGTTTCAATAAATTACTTTTTTATCTTTAGAGGTGCGGCCTGTCCGTGGTATTTCTTTTTCTTTGGTTGTATTCACGTTTGTTGTTTAATACCAAGGCCTGCACTCTTTTACCATTTTCATAGGTGTGCCCCCTGTCATACATTTATATTGTGTACTATTCGGACAACATCATTCCCAGCAGCGATCTGGGAGTCCAATAGACATCCAGACATCCTCCTCATGCTGTTTCCAAACCATTTCAGTGGTGTTTCCATCAATTTGTGACCTTTTCCTATGAACCAGGCACCCTCCCCTCTTCATAACAGAGGGTGCCTGGTTTAATGCTCGTGTTCTCCCATTGACTTACATTATACTTGGGTGCTCTGTAGAGCACATGAGCATCCTGATGTGTTCGGCCCGAGTACTTGGGTTCTCAATCAACACTAATTGTTGATTGTCTACTGAGCTATGTATCTAATCCAATCATATGTGATACTGTCCTCTTAGTTTTGTACCTAATCCTAACATGCATGATGATGTCTGCTGAGCCAATGTATCTAATTCTATCATGTGTGATACTGTCCTCTGAGCTTTGTATCGAATCCTACCATTTGCAGTGCTGTCTGCTGAGCTGTGTATATAATCCTATCATTTGTGATATTGCCCCGTGAGCTGTATATCTAATCATATCATGTGCAATTGTCCCCCGGTCCCCTCTGTTGCCTCTGTAAATGGCCCCCGTAGTGTCACCCAGGACCAGCCTTTGGGGTGTGCATGTGCCCTGCCGTGGCCCTGGTGACAAGTGGGGGCGGCCGGCAGCAGGGCACAGGGAGATGAACGCTTCCCCTGTGGACTGCCAAACTTCTCGAACCCGAACATCCAGGTGTTCGCTCAACTCTACTCATGGAGCTGACTGGGGGTCTTTGGGCTAATCTGAGGTCTGATGGAGGCTGACTGGGGATCTGATGGGGGTCTTTGGGTTGATCTGAGGTCTGATGGAGGTTGACTGGGGGTCTTTGGGCTGATCTGAGGTCTCATGGGGGCTGACTGGGGGTCTTTGGGCTGATCTGAGGTCTGATGAGGCTGACTGGGGGTCTTTGGGCTGATCTGAGGTCTGATGGGGGCTGACTGGATGTCTGATGGGGGTCTTTGGACTGATTTGAGGTCTGATGGGGGCTGACTGGGGGTCTTTGGGCTGATCTGAGGTCTGATGGAGGCTAACTGGGGATCTGATGGGGGTCTTTGGGTTGATCTGAGGTCTGATGGAGGTTGACTGGGGTTCTTTGGGCTGATCTGAGGTCTGATGAGGCTGACTGGGGGTCTTTGGGCTGATCTGAGGTCTGATGGGGGCTGACTGGATGTCTGATGGGGGTCTTTGGACTGATCTGAGGTCTGATGGGGGCTGACTGGGGGGTCTTTGGGCTGATCTGAGGTCTGATGGAGGCTGACTGGGGATCTGATGGAAGTCTTTGGGTTGATCTGAGGTCTGATGGAGGTTGACTGGGGGTCTTTGGGCTGATCTGAGGTCTGATGAGGGCTGACGGAATGTCTGATGGGGGTCTTTGGACTGATTTGAGTCTGAGCTGTGTAAGGGGCCCCAAAATTTCTGATGGCAGCCCTGCATACATATCTAATCCTATAATGTGTGATACTGTCTGCTGAGCTATGTATCTAATTCTATCATGTGTGATACTGTCTGCTGAGCTATGTATCTAATCCTATCATGTGTGATACTCTCTATGAGCTGTGTATCTAATCCTATCATGTGTGATATTGCCTATGAGCTATGTATCTAATCCTACCATGTGTGATACTCTCTATGAGCTGTGTATCTAATCCTATCATGTGTGATGCTCTCTATGAGCTGTGTATCTAATCCTATCATGTGTGATGCTCTCTATGAGCTGTGTATCAAATCCTATCATGTTTGATATTATCTGCTGAGCTATGTATCTAATCCTATCATTGGTGATACTGTCTGCTGAGCTATGCATCTAATCCTGATGTATATAGATCGGGTGGCTCGACCAAAAAATACCCAAAGAAATAGGTGCCCTCTCCTATGGTGACACCCCCGCCAATGGTAAATGCAGAAGAAAGTGATATGGAAAAGGAGGGAACTCTCATCTGGTGCTTTATATGGAAAAAATCGTGTTTATCTAAAAAGTATTTTATTCAAAGGAAAAACATTTGTGTACAATATCAATTAATCCTATAATCATTTAAAACCATATATAAAAAAGCATATTTATGAAAAATAAAAAATGCAAAATGAGAAAAAAAGTATTAAAACCAACAATTCATCTGTCTATATCCTTATTTTTAGGCACAAAATCGCCCTATTGTATTGTAGCTGCCGTTAGTTACTCCAGGTGCTCAATAATAGTTTGTAGGGATATAGATAGAATATAGCAGTATTGCAATACTCAGAATCAAATATTCTGCTGGGTACAAATAAAGTTTTGCTGTGTACAGAATTTTTTTTAAAACCAACAATTCATCTGTCTATATCCTTATTCAAGATAGTGCTTGTATCTTTATGTTTATACACTGTGTCCTCTTTAGAGTCTGTTTTAGGTGTATACAAAAATCCCTTGCCAAATACAATATCTACAATAACTGCTTCCTTTATAGAACAGTTGTTAGTTATCAGCACTTAGTGAATATTAGGGAGAGATATGGGGTAAATGTCTACGTTACCGCTGCTTGTGTGTGTCCAGAGAAGCTCTGTATTCGGAGCAGAGGTGGACAGCAGTACCTTTGGTGCGTGCGTGCGCTTCGCTGATCTCGGCGTCCCACGTGTTCTCGGGATGCCGCCCCCTCTACTCTCTGCTCTTAATCGCTTAAGGTTCCCGGAGCTCTCCTATTTGCCATAGATGAATATCTTTTATAGTAGATCCAGTATCTTATAAGGATATCATTCGTGCATATACTGTCTGCCTCAAGACCAGATGCGTTTCGGAGCTTTCTGCTCCTTCATCAGTGGGAGACAGTACTATGCACTATTTGGGTCCTTTAAAAGAGAATTCATTAATTGGAAAGGAGGTGCTTATCGACCCAGCAGAATTTTAACCAATATATGGAATAGATCTAGTCAAAACTGTGAACATTCACATTTGTTATTATAGTATCTCCATATAGGATGTTATCACTAAAATCTGCACATTTTAAGATGTAGTAGGGTTTACACTCATGCTTTATGAGTATCACACATTATATGATTAGATACACAACTCAGCAGATAGTATCACACATGATAGGATTAGATGCACGGATCAGCAGGCTGTATCACACATGATAGGATTAGATACACAGCTCAGCACACGGTATCACACATGATATGATTAGATACCCAGCTCAGAAGACAGTATCACACATAATAGGATTAGATACACAGCTCAGCAGACAGTATCACACATGATGTTTGGATTCTGGATTTAGTGTTCCTTTATTCTCATGTGTTTGACTTTCACACACTTAATATTCTCAATAGATCTCACCAAAATTTAGCTGAGTCTGCCGATAAATATCTCACATCTGACGGCAGGTTCTCTGTTCTCTAAACAGAAGAAAAAGTAGCTTGAGCAATAAGCTAAATGTGGAGCACTCACCATCCAGTGGTTGTGGTGTGTATATTAACAGTCATTTAGAGTTTAGTTACAGTCTCGTGTTATTATGTTGTTTTGCTGTCAGGACAAAATTCACACAACTTTCAGTTTGGAGATCAGGTAAGAGTGGACGTATCATTACTGCAGTAGAAAAATTGACATAAACGTTGCTCTTCTATCAAAATGGAGGGTCTACAGGATGCAGTTTTTAAAAAAACATCTCACCATCTCTCAAGAAAGAAGCAGGACACGTGACTGTAGGACAGAGCTTTGCTCTCAAGCTACTGTAACTGACATAAACACCAGGATCATACAATCCTAATATTATGTCAATCTTAATATTATGTTTATTGCAGTGCTGCACATGACCATGAAGCAGGGACATCACAGTTCTGCTCAACTGGGGACCAGAAGAAGTAGGGACAGGACTTTAGCGATGTAACAGAATGCTGTGAACAGATGAGTGGCTTTCTTTCGTTAAACTAATTTCAGAGTTTAATTAATTTAGGAGTAGAGTTGAGCGAACCCGAACTGTAAAGTTCGGGTTTGTACCGAATTGTAGGATTTTTGGCTCCCGGACCCAAAACTGAACATTTTCGTAATAGTTCGGGTTTGGGTTTGGAATTCCGCAGATTTAATGGCATTTGTTGAAAAGCTGCTGGGCAGCCAATCAACAAGTATATAACTACTTTGCTCTTAGAAGCCATCACAGCCATGCCTACTAATGGCATGGCTGTGATTGGCTAAGTGCAGCAGCCTCTATATAAGCAGGAGTCATGTAGCGCCGACGTCACTCTGCTGTTGTTAGTGTAGGGACAGGTTGCTGCTGGTGCTCTTAGGGCGAGAATAGGAAACAAGCTTTGCTGAATTATATCTGATATCAGAATTGTGTTCACTCAGCGATCTACAACCTTTTTGTTCTTGTGGGTGCAATGGCAGTTTTTTTTTCTATGAGGCCAGTGACAGAGACTTTTATATTTCTGTGAGTGGTTGGTGTCGGCAGCCATTTTGTGCAAGTGACGTGCACTTGCAGCTGCATATGTGCCAGGGACAGTAATATAATCCAGTCTTTTTACTTCATTTGGCAAAATGTACCCATTTTTTAAGTGCACCTGCACTGCATATCTGCCAGGGGAAGGGAAAAATAATACTGTTACTCCGTTTGTGATTTTAGGGACCTAGGGGGTGATATTTTCTCATTTTGTTCTGTAAAGTACCCCTGTGCTGCATATATCCTTGTCATTAATTCTCTAAATACATCAGATTCTGGGCTTCTTTTTTTTTGGTGCTAAAAAGTACATTTGCTTTGTGCACTACATTTGTGATTGTGAAAAATATAATCAGTAAATCCATCTGTTTCTCTGTGGGTAAAAAAAATAATATTTTTTTTTACCATTAAGTGCCTTTTCTGCCTGCTCAGCAAATCTGATAGTGAAAAATAATCAGTAAATCCATCTATTTCACTGGGGTAGAAAAAATCCTCTTTTTTTTCCCTATAAAGTACCTTATTGCCTTGTACTGCAAATCAAATAAAATCAGTAAATTCCACTGAGACATTGTGGGTGGAAAAAACACGTAATTTTTGGCACAAAGTAAATTTGTGGCCTGCTCTGTACTACTGCTAGTGAAGGAATGTCACTTGCATCCGTCAGTTTCATTGGTGGGTGAAGAAATCATATATTTTGTTGAAATAAATTCCATCCTCTGCCTGCACAGGCAATCTGATAGTTAACAATAATCTGTTAATTCAAATGTTTCACTGGGGTTGAAGAAATCATATTTTTTCTTGAAATAAATTCCAGCTTCTGCCTGCACAGGCAATCTGATAGTGAAAAATAATCAGTAAATCCATCTCACTGGGGTAGAAAAAATCCTCTTTTTTCCCCCCTATAAAGTACCTTATTGCCTTGTACTGTAAATAAAATAAATGAGTAAATTCCACTAGGACATTGTGGTTGAAAAAAAAAACATAATTTTGGCCAAAAAAGTACCCCTGCGGCCTGCGTTGGTGTTCCTGCATACCTGACTTGCCAAAATGTATTCAGTAAATTAGGCGGCGTACTACTGATTGTGCCCCTCATATCTATCAAAGTAACTTGTGACCCTAACTAATCTTTTATCTTTAACAGGCTGCCAGGGCCTATTGGGCAGGCCACACAGTGTAATAAATTCATCTGTCACATAGAGGTGTGACTAAAACCAATCTTTTCTGTTTGTGACACAGGCATGGCATACCTGACAGGGAACAAGTTTTATTAAAGCTGTCTGTTACTTCTTTGGTAGTGTTGAGCGAACAGTTCGAGCATAGTTCGGGTTCGTATCGAATTTTGGGGTGTTCGGGACACAGACCCGAACATTTTCAAAAAAGTTTGGGTTCGGGTCTGTTGTTCGACGATTACTTCCCGCTTTCTGAAGTGCTGCACAACAGCCAATCAGCTAGCGTTTTACTTCTTGCCCTAAGAGCCCATCACAGCCATGCCTACTAATGGCATTGCTGTGATTGGCCAAGTGCAGCATGTGACCCAGCCTCTATTTAAGCTGGAGTCACGTAGCGCAGCACGTCACACTGCTCTGATTAGTGTAGGGAGAGGACGCAGCTGCTGTGAGGGCGAGATTAGGCAGGGAAAAGTCTGCAACAGCACCTAATAAAGTGATCGATCTACAGCTGTGAATGATTGAACTTCTGCTAGTTACCTGCTCACTGGTTTTTAGGCTGCGTTTTTCTGTCACTTATTTTCTGGGGTGATCAGCGGCCATTTTGTGACTTGTGGTGCACCAGAACAAGCTGCCAACAAGTCCATCAATCTATCAATACTAGTTTTTTTTTTTTTGCTATATCCTACATTAGGGGCTTGGCTGTGCTAATTGTCACCCCTAGAAACTCAGAATAGCAATTTCTATATTTTATTAAGGGGTGAAATACAATTGCCAAAATACCAATCCCCTAAATCTGGTGTTCCAGCTTTGGCTAGCCAAGTATAATACTGTCTGCTGTCTGGAAAAGGATAGATTATTTTCTGTGGTGAAATTCAATTGCCAAAATAGCAATACCATAAATCAGTGGTTTCAGCTGTGGCTGGCTAAGTTTCATAGTGTCCGTAAAAACATATATTTTGTTCTGGGGGGAAATTCAATTGCCAAAATAGCAATACCATAAATCAGTGGTTTCAGCTGTGACTGGCCAAGTTTCATAGTATCCGTAAAAACATATATTTTGTTCTGGGGTGAAATTCAATTGTCAAAATAGCAATACCATAAATCAGTGGTTTCAGCTGTGGCTGGCCAAGTTTCAAAGTGTCCTGCAAAGGATATATTTTGTTCTGGGGGGAAATTCAATTGCCAAAATAGCAATACCATAAATCAGTGGTTTCAGCTGTGGCTGGCCAAGTTTCATAGTGTCTGTAAAAACATATATTTTGTTCTGGGGTGAAATTCAATTGCCAAAATAGCAATACCATAAATCAGTGGTTTCAGCTGTGGATGGCAAAGTATAATAGTGTCTGCCAAAACATATATTTTGTTCTGGGGTGAAATTCAATTTCCAAAATAGCAATACCATAAATCAGTAGTTTCAGCTCTGACTGGCTAAGTTTCATAGTGTCCTGCAAAGGATATATTTTGTTCTGGGGTGAAATTCAATTGCCAAAATAGCAATACCCTGAATCTGGTGTTCCAGCTGTTGCAGGCCTAGTTTAAATCTGTCCGTAACAGGGTATATATTGTTCTGGGGTGAAATTCAATTGCCAAAATATCAATACCCTGAATCTGGTGATCGAGCTGTTGCAGGCCAAGTGTAAATCTGTCCATAAAAGGATACTTTTTATCCAGGGCCTAAATACTAGCCCTAAAAGAGATATTCCCCTAAATCAGTGGTTACTGCTGTGCCTGGATTAGTGTAATACGCTACATAAATAAATAGGCAGATATTATTAGGTGCCTGTAAAAAAAAGGCCTGAATTTGAAATCAATACATTGGGGCAAATATTTTTTTTCTTATTGTGGTGATTGGTGAACGGTAACAATGAGGAAAACATCTAGTAAGGGACGCGGACACGGTCGTGGTGGTGTTAGTGTACCCTCTGGTGCTGGGAGAGGACGTGGCCATTCTGCCACAGCCACACGTCCTAGTGAACCAACTACCTCAGGTTCCAGTACCCGCCAGAATTTACAGCGATATTTGGTGGGGCCCAATGCCGTTCTAAGGATGGTAAGGCCTGAGCAGGTACAGACGCTAGTCAATTGGGTGGCCGACAGTGGATCCAGCACGTTCACAACATTATCTCCCACCCAGTCTTCTGCAGAAAGCGCACAGGTGGTACCTGAAAACCAAGCCCATCAGTCTGTCACATCACCCTCATGCATATCAGGGAAACTGTCTGAGCCTCAAGTTATGCAGCAGTCTCTTATGCTGTTTGATGACTCTGCTGGCAGGGTTTCCCAAGGGAATCCACCTAGCCCTTCCCCAGTGGTGGAAGACATAGAATGCACTGATGCACAACCACTGATGTTTCCTGATGATGAGGACATGGGAATACCACCTCATCGGAGTCCGCACGTCTCTGATGATGACGAAACACAGGTGCCAACTGCTGCGTCTTTCTGCAGTGTGCAGACTGAACAGGAGGTCAGGGAGGAAGACAGTGTGGAAGACGATGCAGGGGACGATGAGGTCCTAGACCCCACATGGAATGAAGGTCGTGCCACAGACTTTCATAGTTCAGAGGAAGAGGCAGTGGTGAGACCGAGCCAACAGCGTAGCAAAAGACGTAGCAGGGGGCAAAAGCAGACCAGCCGCTGCCAAGAGAGTTCGCCTGCTACTGGCCACCGCCACCAGGGACCGAGCACCCCAAAGGCAGCTTCAAGGGGTTCCCTGGCATGGCACTTCTTTAAACAATGTGCTGACGACAAGACCCGAGTGGTTTGCACGCTGTGCCATCAGATCCTGAAGCGAGGCATTAACATTCTGAACCTTAGCACAACCTGCATGACCAGGCATCTACATGCAAAGCATGAACTGCAGTGGAGTAAACACCTTAAAAACAAGGAACTCACTCAGGCTCCCCCTGCTCCCTCTTCTGCTGCTGCCTCGGCCTGTTCCTCCGCCTCAGGAGGAACGTTGGCACCTGCCGCCCACCAAACAGAGGATGTGCCACCGACACCACCACCTGCGTCACCAAGCATCTCCACCATGTCACACGGCAGGGTTCAGCTCTCCATCTCACAAACCTTGGAGAGAAAGTGTAAATTCCCACCTAGCCACCCTCGAGCCTTGGGCCTGAATGCCAGCATTTCTAAACTACTGGCCTTTGAAATGCTGTCATTCCCAGCCACCACTACTTCTCCAAGATAGCCGTGCCTTCCCTGCACAACCAAGTATCCGATAAAATCAAGTGTGCACTACGCAACCCCTAACTGCACTCTGGGTAAATGTAGTGGCGGCTGGGCCACAGGCGGAGAGTTCCTTGGCGCACGTCCTTCGGCCGCCAAGGATCACAGGGCATCATTCTTTGCCTCCTGTAGCCTCCTCCTCCTACTCAGCTTCCTCCTCCTCTGCTTCCACCAGCTCATCCAGTCAGCCACACATCTTCACCACCAACTTCAGCACAGCCCGGGGTAATCGTCAGCAGTCCATTCTGAAACTCATATGTTTGGGGGACAGGCCCCACACCGCGCAGGAGTTGTGGCGGGGTATTGAACAACAGACCGACAAGTGGTTTCTGCCGGTGGGCCTTAAGCCCGACCTGGTGGTGGGCGAAATCTCGTCGCAGCTCTGGGAATAGCCGGTTTGACGCACATCCCTTGCCTGGCTCATGTGCTGAATTTGGTGGTGCAGAAGTTCATTCACAACTACCCCGACATGTCAGAGCTGCTGCATAAAGTGCGGGCCGTCTGTGTGCGCTTCCGGCGTTTACATCCCACAGCTGCTCGCCTGTCTGCGCTACAGCGGAAATTCGGCCTTCCCGCTCGCCGCCTCATATGCGACGTGCCCACCAGGTGGAACTCCACCTTGCACATGCTGGAGAGACTGTGCGAGCAGCAGCAGGCCATAGTGGAGTTTCAGCTGCAGCATGCACGCGTCAGTCGCACTGCAGAACAGCACCACTTCACCACCAATGATTGGGCCTCCATACGAGACCTGTGTGCCCTGTTGCGCTTTTTTGAGTACTCCACCAACATGGCCAGTGGCGATGACCCCATTATCTGCGTTACAATACCACTTCTATGTCTCCTTGAGAAAACGCTTAGGGCGATGATGGAAGAGGAGGTGGCCCAGGAGGAGGAGGAGGAGGAGGATGAGGGGACATTTTTACCACTTTCAGGCCAGTCTGTTAGAAGTGGCTCAGAGGGAGGTGTTTTGCAACAGCAGAGGCCAGGTACAAATGTGGCCAGCCAGGGCCCACTACTGGAGGACGAGGAGGATGAGGAGGAGGTGGAGGAGGATGAGGATGAAGCAGGTTCACAGCGGGGTGGCACCCGACACAGCTCAGGCCCATCACTGGTGCGTGGCTGGGGGGATACGGAGGACGATGACGATACGCCTCCCACAGAGGACAGCTTGTCCTTACCTCTGGGGAGCCTGGCACACATGAGCGACTACATGCTGCAGTGTCTGCGCAACGACAGCAGAGTTGCGCACATTTTAACGTGTGCGGACTACTGGGTTGCCACCCTGCTGGATCCCCGGTACAAAGACAATGTGCCCACCTTACTTCCTGCACTGGAGCGTGATAGGAAGATGCGCGAGTACAAGCACACGCCAGTAGCCCCCTCTTATGTGCCATTAGCCCTCCTTATGTGCCAGTAGTCCCCCTTATGTGCCAGTAGACCCCCTTATGTGCCATTACCCCCCCCCCTTATGTGCCAGTAGCCCTCCTCATGTACCAGTAGTCCCCCTTATGTGCCAGTAGCCCCCCCTTATGTGCCAGTAGTCCCCCTTATGTGCCAGTAGTCCCCCTTATGTGCCAGTAGTCCCCCTTATGTGCCAGTAATCCCCCCTTATGTGCCAGTAGTCCCCCTTATGTGCCAGTAGCCCTCCTTATGTGCCAGTAGTCCCCCTTATGTTCCAGTAGCCCTCCTTATGTGCCAGCAGTCCCCCTTATGTGCCAGTAGTCCCCATTATGTGCCAGTAGTCCCCCCTTATGTGCCAGTAGCCCTCCTTATGTGCCAGACCAGTAGCCCCCCTTATGTGCCAGTAGCCCCCCCTTATGTTCCAGTAGCCCTCCTTATGTGCCAGTAGTCCCCCTTATGTTCCAGTAGCCCTTCTTATGTGCCAGCAGTCCCCCTTATGTGCCAGTAGTCCCCATTATGTGCCAGTAGTCCCCCCTTATGTGCCAGACCAGTAGCCCCCCTTATGTGCCAGTAGTCTCCCCCCCACCTTATCGTGTGCCAGTAGCCTTCCCCCCTCACCTTATCATGTGCCAGTAGCCCCCAAAAAAACAAAAAACAAACAAACAAAGAAAAAAACACTTATACTTACAGCCAGCGATGCGATGCAGGCCTCTTCCGGCTTGTGTCCCTTGCTGTACCGCTCCGGTGGCGCAATGACATCATCGCGCCGCCTGCACCAGCCTAGTGCTGGCAGCCCATCAGAGGAACATGGAGGGGACACGCCTCTCCCTCCTCTGCCGCAACACAGACATCTGTATCACAGTCCTGAGGATGGCGATACAGATGACTATGGAGATGAACGCTTCCACAATGGAAGCGTTCATCTCCCGGTGCCCTGCCGCCGGCCGACCCACTTGTCACCCACTTGGGTGACACTACGGGGGCCATTTACAGAGCCCCGTCCGGGCTTTTACCGCTGGCACGCCACTAACTTCCACGAGTGCCGCTTCTTGGGACTTTCATTATACATATATATATATATATATATATATATATATACTGTATAAATATGTATATTACCACTGAAGGTTTGTTGAATTTTTTAAAAGTTCAGTTCGGACCCGAATCAGTTTAAACTGAAGCGAAGTTGCTCTAATTGCCCTGAAAATTGGTATATAATACCCTCTAGTCTCCTAGGACTTTTAGGAAAACATCTATTTTCATCCAGCTTATTTTTTATGATTTTTTTCACTCCTCCCTCCCCAAGCTCTCAAACACAATGATAGCTATAGTAAATGATGTCTGAGTGACGCTGACATCCATAGCTTTTTTTTTCATCCTCCAAGGCTTCCAAAAATTATACCTTACCAGGTTAATTTTGTTAATGGCGATCCCCAGCAAAAATGCATACAGTGGAGGATGCCCGCTGCGGACCATAAGTACCACAATAAACATCCTACACAAGATGGCAATTGTGTGAATGTGATAAATAATATAACAATATAGCAATAACAAATGACAAAACAGGTGCACACTGCGGTCTTACTAAGCCCTCAAACTGATGTTAAAATTGAGAGATTAGTCAACATGTCCTGCAGTGGAGTACATGTCTTAAACCCGAGCGCCACGCCAAAGTTTCTCAAGTAGCTTGGGACCTAGCACTCACCTACCTGTGCCGTATGGGCAATACCAGGGACCAGTGGGCATTACAGTAATGTATAGGCCGGCTAACGGCAAACTCCTCAGTTACCTCCAGCATGTAACCATGCCTGCAATTGGACAACCTCACAATTTTTTTTTAATTTAAACCATGTGGAAATAGAATAAACGGAAACTGATAATTTGATGCATAAAATGAAATATGTCGTTATCACTCACAGGTAACTAGTTACACTACCCTGTGCATTGCTGTACTATATGCTCGCTGGTTTAATTAAACTGAACCAGTCCCAGAAAAAATTACATTTCAACCTTTCGTTGAATAAATGGAAACTGATAATTAAGGCCTAAAACGTAATATGTCGTTATCACTCACAGGTAAATTTTTACCCTACCTTGTGCATTGCTGTACTATATGCTCGCTGGTTTCATTAAACTGAACCAGTCCCAGAAAAAATTACATTTCAACCTTTCATTGAATAAACGGAAACAGAAATTGAGGCCTAAAACTTAATATGTCGTTATTTATCACTCAATAGATAAATTGTTACACTACCTTGTTCATTGCTGTACTATATGCTCACTGGTTTAATTAAACTAAACCAGTCCCATAAAAAAATTACATTTCAACCTTTCGTTAAGAAAATGTAAACTGATAATTGAGGCCTAAAACGTAATATGTCGTTATCACTCAATAGATAAATTGTTACACTACCCTGTGCATTGCTGTACTATATGCTCACTGGTTTAATTAAACAAAACCAGTCCCATAAAAAAATTACATTTCAACCTCTCGTTGAGAAAACGTAAACTGATAATTAAGGCCTAAAACTTAATATGTTGTTATCACTCACAGATCATTTGTTACACTACCCTGTGCATTGCTGTACTATATGCTCATTGGTTTAAATAAACTAAACCAGTCCCAGAAAAAACTACATTTCAATCTTTTGTTGATACAATAAACAGAAACAAAAGATTGAGGCCTGACAATATCAACCTATTGCTTACAATTTTGCTTTACCCTTTGTATTGCTCTACTGATCACCTATATGCTGGTTTAATTAAATTGAACAAGTAAAGTCCCCCCAAAAAATAAATTACAACTGTGAAGAGATATAATAAATGGAAACTGGTGATTGAGCCCTGAAGCTTGATATCACATTAGCACTCACAGGTAAATTGTTGCACTACTCTGTGTATTGCTATACTGATAACATATATACTGGTTTAATTAAATTGAGCAAGTCAAGTCCCTCCAAAAATAAAAAATAATTAATCACAACCCTGTGGAGATACACAGGTAAATTGTTGCACTACCCTGAGTATTGCTCTACTAATCACCTACATGCTGGCTTACTTAACTTGATCAAGTCAAGTCCCCCAAAAAAATTTAATTACAACCCTGTGGAGATACAAGAAACGGAAACAGATGATTGAGGCCTGATGCTTAATATCAAGTTATCACTCACAGGTAAATTGTTGAACTGCCCTGAAAAAGCCATTCCCCCTCTTGATGTGACAGCATCCTTAGCAACAGGATGCAATGCTCTTTCTACCCACAGCGGATTTGGTGGAGATTAGCAGTAGGAGGATTGCTCAGCATGACCTATCAGGTTCTGATCCTGGGACTAGGTGCTTTATTTAAACCCCTTCCTTGCCATATATCCGTGCCAGTGATAGTCTTGTTTGGGTTTACTGACTAGTTTCCTGGTTCTTGGATTTATTTGGATTTGTTTGTGCTTTTGACCTCAGCTTGTCTTTTTTGAACACTTTGTCTCACGTGATTTGTACTGTGCATCCCGTCTAGTATTTGATCTTGGCTTGTCTTTTGACCACTCAATGTCTCTCGTTTTTGTACTATGTTGTCTGCCTGCTTTTGACCCATATTCGTAAACAAATACTCAATAAACCCACCAGCTAATGGAGTAGTATCCACCCCAGACACTGAAATGGGTTCAGGTAGTCTACATACCAGAAGTTTTAGTGGATTTGTCCAAAACGAACCTTAAAAGGTTTGGGTTTGTTTGCCATCTGAAAAATAGCAAAGTGTGGACCAAACCGGTACAAACTGATCTGGTTAACTCATTATATATGTGTGTATATATATATATATATATATATATATATAAGCAAAAAAGATGAAGCATTCAAAAATAAGGTGAATTGTGTGGACCTGTTTTATTTGCCATGCAGTTATGTCTCAGGTGATATGTAAATGATTACAAGTGTGGTGTGATTAGACACACTGCTTCATCTGTTTACCATGAAAAAATTCTAGACAAGCATCTGGGACACACATTTTGCCCAGTTGACAGACTTTGAGAGGAGGTGTGTTATTGGACTGAGAGAAGTAGGATGGTTGTTTCTATGAATTGCCACCTGCTCTTTCCCAGCTGTTGGGAGCAGTGGTTATGTGAGGCACGCACACATGGCTAATAGGCTCCAGACAGTCCAGACAGACCACCAGCTCATAAGAACGTTTGATCTACTGACAAGCACGAGCAGCTTCCATAGTTTTGTTGTCCCACATCCAGACACAGGTGGCATCTTCATTACAAACCCCTGCCCAGACCATTTCTAGGCACTTAGCAGAAGGAAACTTGATTTAAGCCATTTACAATTGTGCAGATACTAGAGATTAGTGTTGAGTGAGCATGCTCGGCCGAACTGGTATTCGACTTGAGCATCGCGATGCTTGGCCGAATACAGGGTGTGCTCGAGCGTGATGCTCGAGTCAGTGTGTTTAAATCTAACTTAGCCGCTATTTCTGAAAAGTTTCTGCCTTGATTTGAACACACAACCTTCTACATTAGAGGCAAGGACCTTAACCACGCTATAAAGCTGAATGATAAACTGTGTCAGAAAAAACCTCATAGTAGTTTGTCATGTAGTAAGTATTCCTATACAGCAGAAGCAGGGGCGTACATAGAAATCACTGGGCCCCATAGCAAGAATCTGAAATGGGCCCCCTTAACCCCACCCACTACCCACCCCTGGCTGCTCCCACCTCCCCCTTAACCCCGCCCTCCCATCTCCTGTCCTGGCTCCTCCCATGCCACACCCCCATTAAATAAATTTATACATGACCTACTGAAACTACTGGGGGGGCTGTGGATGGCACTGTTATGGGATGGGGGCTGTGGATGGCACTGTTATGGGGGATCTGTGAATGGCATCCACAGCCCCCATCCCATAACAGTGCCATCCACAGCCCCCTCCCCATCCCATAACAGTGCCATCCACAGCCCCCCATCCAATAACAGTGCCATCCACAGCCCACCCCCAATCCCATAACAGTGCCATCCACAGCCCCCATCCCATAACAGTGCCATCCACAGCCCCCCATCCCATAACAGTTCCATCCACAGCCCCCCCAATCCCATAACAGTGCCATCCACAGCCCCCCATCCCATAACAGTTCCCATCCACAGCCCCCAATCCCATAACAGTGCCATCCACAGCCCCCATCCCATAACAGTTCCATCCACAGCCCCCCATCCCATAACAGTGCAATCCACAGGCCCCCTCCCCATTACCGCTCCTGTCAAGTTCTAAAATTCAATTACGGTACTCTGTACCATAATCCATAATATAAATAATGCCCCTCTGTTTTAATTTATCATAAACTCACATGAGGCGCACCGGCAGTGAATACTTCACGCAGGCCGGGCGGGCAGCGCAGCGTGACTGACGTCACATGCCTGCGCCGCCTGCTTTATTCATAAAGCAGGCCGGGCAGGCACGTGACATGAGACAGTCACGCTGCGCCGCCCGCCCGGCCTGCGTGAAGTATTCACTGCCGGTGCGCCTCATGTGAGTTTATGATAAATTAAAACAGAGGGGGCATTATTTATATTATGGATTATGGTACAGAGTACCGTAATTGAATTTTAGAACTTGACAGGAGTGGTGGGGCCGGAGTGCCCAGCCGCAAATGCCCGCCCCCAGCTCCTCCTCCCTGATTATACATCGCAGCCTGCGATGCTGGAGCATCGCAGGCTGCTGTCCGTGCAAAGTGGGGGGGCGGAGCGTTCCATGGCTTCGGGCCCCCCTGTGCTGCGGGCCCCATAGCAGTGGCGTGGTCTGCCTCTATTGACGGTACGCCACTGAGCAGAAGTATCATTTAATATTTCACTGCAGGTTAACATGTAGTTTTATAGCGTAGTGGTTAGGTTCTTGGCGCTAATGTAGAAGGTTGTGAGTTCATGTAGAAAGATGAACAGCACTCCACATAAGTATAAAGTAAAAAAGCGGTGTTCCTTTATTCATCCATCAGGTGCGACGTTTCGGCTCCAAACACTGAGCCTTTCTCAAGCATTATATCAGTGCAAAATACAACATATATATGGTGCTCAAGCAAAGTATTAAAACCAATTAAGATAATCATGTGACTTAATTGACAAAATCATAAACATTCCTAAAAGTGCATATTCCAATCTCAATACATAGTGCAAATTCATATAATCACATAGTATCCATCTCATAAAGTGCAAGTGCATATGTAGATGTGCAATTATACATATCCGATTGTGTATATAAATACATAACTTTTCCTGTCAACATAATAAACAAAACCATATCCCAGGTGTATCACATAGCGGAGTTATAGGATAAATACAAGGAGAGGTGGAGACTAATCCATAACTGTCATACCAGTCAGCATTATCACCATAGCCTCATGTGTTTGGCGTCCTTCCCGCTTCAATGCGCCTGCTCCAGAATGTGCCGGTGAGGCAAACCTTACGTCATAGGTCGCGTTACTTCGCGCATGCGCCCAATCAACTTAGGCCATGCGTGCCATCTTAGTGAGTGGAAAACCTTTCGCGCATGCGCCCAACTACGTTCAGGACATATGCGCCATCTTTGTGAATGGAGAACATACTGCTATATGCGCAAACTCATTTCACCACTCGGCCGAAACCAACGCCATCATACCGATTGGAGCAGTAGTCTGTATTCATAAATTATTCACTCCATATTCCATATGGGGCTCATGTGCGATCAGTGCAGACCGACAATTCCAGTCATGGAATCATCGATCTGCCCCCACGTCCAAAGGACACCAAGCCACTACATATGTAACGCAGATGGCCAGAATACCAGTCGTGGGGTTGATCAAGCACTGGTCCACCCCAGAGGGATCTCCTCTTTCTAGGAGCTATTTATTATTGATCTTATAAGTTCACAATCTATATATTCCACTGAGAGAAAATGTTCTGGTTTCTCGGCACACTCTGGGGAGGTAGATTCGCGTTTCAGCAAAAAATATAATGAAAGTAAATGCAAAAGAATAAAAAATTTAAAATTCATCCGACAAGCATGGCATCTCAACACCTCCTCCATCCATCCTCACAACTCCAATATCTGAAAAAAAGAGAAAGGAAAATGACTTACCAAGAAATTTACTAAAAATTCCCAAGATAAAAAAGGGAGATATTTCTATTGATTCAAAACCATTGCTAAACACACAAGAGAGCATCACGGTCGGTCATGAGGGGAAGCTACCATATATCAAATGGCCCCAACATTGAAGTCCACATTAAGACCATTAGGTTTAAGAGAATCTAATCTATAGATACATTGTAGTTATTTTTTCTTTAATAATTTCAGTCTTTCTCCACCCCTTCTCGGCATAGGTACATGGTCAACTATCCAACATCTTAGATCCCTCTCCTTATGTTTCAATTCAATGAAGTGTTTGGGGACTGGTAAATCAACTCTTTTTTTCCGTATACTATATCTGTGGTTATTGAGTCAAACTTTTAATTATGTAGATGTTTCTCCTATATAGAGTAAATTACAAGGGCATGCCAGAATATACACCACATAGCTCGAATTGCATGTCAAGTGGTAGTCAATGTTATAGGATTTCCCAGTCCTAGGATCTGTGAACATTTTTCCTTTACAGATGTATCTGCAGTTCACACAGCCTAAACATGGGAAGCATCCCAGTCCAAGTTGGGTTAAAGTCATCTGCCTTGTCGTCAATTTGGGGCCTACATCCGCCTTCATAAGTTGGTCCCTCAAATTTCTCGATCTGCGGTATGAGAATAATGGAGGAGATCGAAATTCAACTATCTTGTTGAAACACCCCCCCAATATATTCCAATGCCGTCCGATTATCTTATTATTTCAGGACTTAGGGAACTGTATGTGGAGACAAAGTGAATTATTTTCTGTTCAGTTTTATGTTTATTCCTTCTCAAGGTCTCCATCCTATCCAGTTTTTTAACCGAAGTACTATACTCTCTCAATATTTTCGAGGGATAAGTCACTATTCTCCTTGCTCTAAGAAACTGAGAACTGAGAGTGATCTTATCATCTTCCTAGGGTGATTACTGTTGTAGTCTAGGCTGTGTGAACTGCAAATACATCTGTAAAGGAAAAATGTTCACAGATCCTAGGACTGGGAAATCCTTAAACATTGACTACCACTTGACATGCAATTCGAGCTATGTGGTGTATATTCTGGCATAATTAATTAAAAGTTCGACTCAATAACCACAGATATAGTATACGGAAAAAAAGAGTAGATTTACCAGTCCCCAAACACTTCATTGAATTGAAACATAAGGAGAGGGATCTTAGATGTTGAATAGTTGACCATGTACCTATGCCGAGAAGGGGTGGAGACAGACTGAAATTATTAAAGAAAAAAGAACTACAATGGATCTATAGATTAGATTCTCTTAAACTTAATGGTCTTAATGTAGACTTCAATGTTGGGGCCATTTGATATATGGTAGCTTGCCCTCATGACCGACCGTGATGCTCTCTTGTGTGTTTATCAATGGTTTTGAATCAATAGAAATATCTCCCTTTTTTATCTTGGGAATTTTTTGTAAATTTCTTTGTAAGTAATTTTCCTTTCTCTTTCTCTTTTTTTCAGATATCAGAGTTGTGAGGATGGATGGAGGAGGTGTTGAGACGCCATGCTTGTCGGATGAATTTTTAATTTTTTATTCTTTTGCATTTACTTTCATTATATTTTTTGCTAAAACGCGAATCTACCTCCCCAGAGTGTGCCGAGAAACCAGAAAATTTTCTCTCAGTGGAATATATAGATTGTGAACTTATAAGATCAATAATAAATAGCTCCTAGAAAGAGGAGATCCCTCTGGGGTGGACCAGTGCTTGATCAACCCCACAACTGGTATTCTGGCCATCTGCGTTACATATGTAGTGGCTTGGTGTCCTTTGGACGTGGGGGCAGATCGATGATTCCATGACTGGAACTGTCGGTCTGCACTGATCGCACATGAGCACCATATGGAATATGGAGTGAATAATTTATGGTTTCGGCCGAGTGGTGAAATGAGTTTGCGCATATAGCAGTATGTTCTCCATTCACAAAGATGGCGCATGTGTCCTGAACGTAGTTGGGCGCATGCGCGAAAGGTTTTCCACTCACTAAGATGGCGCGCATGGCCTAAGTTGATTGGGCGCATGCGCGAAGTGACGCGACCTATGACGTAAGGTTTGCCTCACCGGCACATTCTGGAGCAGGCGCATTGAAGCGGGAAGGACGCCAAACACATGAGGCCTTGGTGATAATGCCGACTGGTATGACAGTTATGGATTAGTCTCCACCTCTCCTTGTAATTATCCTATAACTCTGCTATGTGATACACCTGGGATATGGTTTTGTTTATGTATTGAGATTGGAATATGCACTTTTATGAATGTTTATGATTTTGTCAATTAAGTCACATGATTATCTTAATTGGTTTTAATTCTTTGCTTGAGCACTATATATATGTTGTATTTTGCACTGATTTATGCATTCATATATCTCAGAAGTATGATTATATATATATATATATATATATATATATAGATATAGAACAAATGCAGTAGATCGCACAGCAGGTTCAAAACTGAAAAAGCTTGGGGGCCAATGGCTGCATGGACAGTCCCCTATGTCCACAAAAATATAGTAAAAGTAATTCCACAGCGCTTCCTTAATAATGAAAAAAGTTGCTACTTTATTTACCGGGTAAAAAGCAACGTTTCGGTGCACCCAATGGCACCTTGAGAAAGGTGCCATTGGGTGCACCAAACGTCATTTTTACCCGGTAAATAAAGTAGCAACTTTTTTCATTATTAAGGAAGTGTTGTGGAATTACTTTTACTATATATAGATATAGATATATACTTTTTTTTGTAATTACACATTTATTTTAGGCCATACACTTTTTACAATTACTAAATATATATATATATATATATATATATATATATATAAATTTAATTTAGCCTCTATTTCTGAAATGTTTCTGCCAGGATTTGAACTCACACCCTTCTACATTAGAGTCAAGACCCTTAACCTATGCTATACAGCTACATGTTAACCTTCAGTGAAATATAAAATGATACTTCTGCTGTATAGGGATACTTACTACATGACAAACTACTATGAGGTTTTGTGACACAGTTTATCATTCAGATTTAGTAGTTAAGATCCTTTCCTCTAATGTGGAAGGTTGTGAGTTCAAATCCCGGCAGAGACTTTTCAGAAATAGAGGCTAAATTAGATTTAAATACACTGGGTGTCCCCAAACACTGACTCCATATATGTACACAGCTATATATGGAGTCAGAACAGGGACTCCTAAGACGCAGACTCACACTGGGGGATTCCCTCAATGTACAGTGATCTTCTGCATAGACCTCAGTGGGACCTGGCACCCTTCCCTCTTCAGAGCAGGGGGTGCTTGGTTTAATGCTCGGGTTCTCCCATTGAATTCCATTGGGCTCGGGTGCTAGAGATGAGCGAACCAAAGTTGACGAAGTGGAATTCTATTTGAATTTCAGGAATTATTCGATTTGCAACAAATCTGAATTTCCTCACGCTTCGTAGTAACAAATCGCAATTTTTCCTAAAATGGCTGATACATGTGTGAGGACATGGAGAAAAGAACTCTTGGAAGGCGGGATCACCCATTAAGCCATGCATGCAGCCAATCAGCAGCCAGCCATCCCTGTGATGTCACAGCCCTATAAATAGCATCAGCCATCTTAGATTCTTCCATTTGCCAGTCTACTTAGTGCAGGGAGAGACATCTGCAGGTGACAGTGATAGAAAAGACTTAATGGTGGTGAAAAAAAACAATTTATAAGTGCAGGCAAAGGATAGGGAGGAAACGTTCCTTAGCATTTATGTAATACAGGGTTCAGTAGGAGAGGTTACAGACTGGGTAATAGGAACAATTCTATTACACCTTGGTGCACTGACTGAGGATCCAAATTGCTATTATACAGCTCTGTCAGTCCAGCAAACCATTCTTGTTGTTGGGGTGCAAGTGCTGTTTTATACAGCCATTAATAGGGTTTAGTACAAGGAAATATTAGTACAGTATGACTTATTTGCCCTTGTGCGGTGCAGTTATATGTTGTAAAGCCCTTTTTGCCATGTATTAGTGGCAAAAGAAAAATATATTTGCCCTTGTGCGGTGCAGTGATATATTCTAAAGCACAGTTTGCCGTGTATTAGTGGCGAAGCAAAAATATATTCGCCGTTCAGCATTGTAGTTATCTGTTGAAAGGCTTTTTGTGTTGTGTAACAGTAAAAAAAAATTAGGGCCTAATTGCTGTTCAGTGGTGCAGTGATATATTCTAAAGCCGTGTTTGCCGTGTATTAGTGGCGAAGCAAAAATATATATGCCGTTCAGCGTTGTAGTTATCTGTTGAAAAGCCTTTTGTGTTGTATAAAAGTTTAAAAAAATGAGGGCCTAATTGCCATTCAGCAGAGCACTGATATATTCTAAAGCCCAGTTTTCCGTGTATTAGTGGCGAAACAAAAATATATTCGCCGTTAAGCGTTTCCCTTATCTGTTCAATAGCCTTTTGTGTTGTGTAAAAGTTGAAAAAAATTTAGGCTTAGTTGCCGTTAAGCGGTGCAGTTATATATTCTAAAGCCAAGTTTGCCGTGTATTAGTGACGAAACAAAAATTTATTCGCCAATCAGCATTGCACTTATCTTTGGAAAAGCCTTTTGTGTTGTGTAAAAGTTAAAAAAAATAAGGGCCTAATTGCCATTCTGCGGTGCAGTGATATTTTAAAGCCCTGTTTGCTGTGTATTAGTGGCAAAAGAAAAAATATTTGATCTAACATTTGATTATTTGATCTAACAGTATGTCAGACAGAGAAGTGCCAGGCCCTGCACAGGGGAGTGGCAGAGGCCTAAATGTTTGTGGCGCAGGCAGAGGTCGCAGCAGAGAAACGGGGCTTGGCAGCAGGGGTCGTAGCGAGAGGCCTGAGCTCCTGGTGTCATCTAGCGGTCGCGTCTTGACTCGGTCATCCACTTCGTCTCAAGTGACATCAGACACCCGTAGCCTAGAGTCCATGGGTTCTTCTGACACGACGCATAGTTGGCATGGCCTGGGAGCAGGCCCTGTGCCCCCATCTGTCCTGAACCTTCCCCTATCATTTTCAGTTCCCTCAAATAGAGAAGTATTATGTTCCCTTGGGTTCGGCTCCACTTTTCAGCAAGGACGAGCTACTAGAGGACAGTCAACAGATACTGCCTAGCCAAGATCTGGAGGAGACATCAGCTGCTTCCTCCACTAGGCAGGCAAGTAGTGATGAGGAGAGTGGCGTGGGAGCTGGTTTTGCGAGCAGTCAGGCTCCTGACCCAGAGACGGTTGAGGAGGACATCAGTGACGTGCAGACAGTACTTGATGATGATGATGTAGCTGATCACACTTGGGAGCCAGGTAACGAAGGGGCTTCATCATCATCAGGAGAAGAAAGTTGCAGCTTGCCTGTGAGCCAGTGGCGGATCAAGCAAGTTGCTAGCGTGGCTGGAAGTCAGCAGGGTGGCAGCAGTGGGAGGTGGGGAGCCAAACATGCCCAGGGTAGACCACCCGCTTCGCAGGAGCCTACATGCCCGGGAAGTAGCGGTACACAGGTTCACGGAAGCAGCGGCGGTAGCAGTCAGTCAGTGCATAGTGTTGGGGGTTAAGTCACCTACTCGGCGGTGTGGCAGTTTTTTGTTAAGCCACCAGAGGAGGTGAACATGGCCACATGTAGTTTCTGTGGACAGAAGGTGAAGCGTGGCCAGGGTGCCAATGTTGGCACCACGGCCCTGTATCAACATATGCAGCGTCATCATAATGTGGCAGAGGAGAACCGTGGCCCGATGTGGTGGTCCAGCCTGCCGCAGCAACTGCTTCATCACCCAGTGGCACACACCCGGTTTCAGGCAGTCGAGGCTCCACCAATTGAGCCGAAAGGAGCTGTCTGTCTTTCCCATCATCTTCTTGTTCTGATGCTCCTGCTCCTCCTACTCCTCGTCAGTCATTCCGTCAGCAATAGATCACTGAAGCGATTGCCAAGAGACAACAGTATGCACTCATCCAACGGCGCAGAAGCTGAATGTGCTCCTGTCCAAGTTGCTGGTGTTGCAGTCCCTCCCTTTCCAAGTGGTAGACTCTGCAGCTTTTAGAGAACTGATGGCTTGTGACAAGCCGAGGTGGAGAGTCCCAAGCCGTCATTTATTTGCCAAAAAGGCAGTACCAGCCCTGACAAATTTGTAGAACAGAAGGTGGGCCACTCCTTGAGCCTGTCGGTGTCTGCCAAAGTGCATGGCAGCGCTGACGTGTGGAGCTGTAACTACGGTCAGGGAAAATACATGTGCTTTACAGCCCACTGGGTTAATGTAGTTCATGCACAGCCACTGCCACTCCTGATGCCAGTGATGCCACTCCTGCCCCCAAGTTGTCATGCCGTTGGTCCTGCGACAATGTCTGGCTTTGCCTCCTCGTCCTCCACCGTATCCTCAGTATCCACTGCAGGGACAATTCACAGTGGTGCCCTTTAAGCATACCACATGGGCAGTGCATGGCGGTGTCACGATGTTCTGCACCTCGTTTGCTTGGGCAAACAAAGTCACACAGGGGAGGAACTGCTCTGTGTCCTTCATCAAGAAATCGAATCCTGACTTTCTCAGCGAAAAGTAAAAATAGAAACCATGGTGACCGACAACGGGAAGAACATGGTGTCGGCGCTGCATCAGGGACAGCTGAGCCATGCGCCCTGCATGGCACAGTTGTTCAATCTGGTTGTCAAGCGGTTCCTGAAGTCTTCCACCCATCTGCAAGACATCCTAAAAATGGCCAGGAAACTTTGCATGCACTTCAGCTACTGGGCTGCAGCAGCAGAATGGCATCCCCCAACATAGGCTGATATTCGATGTTTCCACCCGTTGGAATTCCACCCTCCATATGTTATACCCACTATACGAACAGAGAAAGGCCATAAACGATTTTTTGAGGATCCAAGTGGACAGGCGTACTCCCCTGTGTAACTTCAATGTCAGCCAATGGCAGCTCATGCGTGACACCTGCCGTTTTCTCAGGTCCTTTGAGGGGGCCACGTTATTTGTCAGTAACCAGGACTGCGGGATGAACAATGTCATTCCACTGCTTCATGTCCTGGAACAGATGCTGGTAAATCTGGCTGGTCAGGGGACTGGAGACGTGGTGCCTACATCTCATGGCCACATGAGCCCTGTGGGGGCTGTACTGGAGGATGATGCGGAGGAGGATATTGGAGCACAAGCAATGTGTAGGGAAATGGGTGTTTTTTTTACACAGGTGACAGGGGAGGAGGAGCAGGACCAGCTAGAGGAGCTACAGGGTGATGAGGCAGATGAGGCAGAGGCCCAGACACACCCAGGCAGTATGCAGTGGAGATGGAGGCAAGGGTCCCTCTGAGTCACTTGCACAAATGGCCCGATGCATGCTCACTTACTTGTGTAGTGACAGCCGAATTGTCACCATTTGGCAGAGGAATGGCTTATGGCTCTCTACCAAGTTGGACCCTTGTTACTGGTCCAAAATGGGGGCCTTTTTTACACCTGCTGAGAGGAAGGAAAAACTGAACTACTATAGGGACATGCTATGGAGTCAGTTGGCTACTGCCTATCTACGCCTTGTACATCCTCTCGCAGGTCTGATTGGGGGGGGGGGCCTCTGCGCTCACGTTCCTCTGCCATGGCTGCTGTGGCAGGGTGGGGGGGGGTGGTAGGAGCAGTTCCAGCTCCATCAGCAGCAATTTTAGTCTAGAGTCGATGATGAACAGCTTTCTTCACCCGCCTAGTGAAGAAACGACTCACCAGCAGCAGCAGCAGGAAGACCTGGAGCAGGACCTGAACCAGCAGGTGGTGGCATACTTGGACAGCACCCTGCCACCCCACATTGAAGATCCGCTGGACTACTGGACAGCCAAACTGGATTTGTGGCCGCAACTGGCAGAGTTTGCCCTGGAAAAGCTGTCCGGCCCGTCCAGTAGTGTGGCATCAGAGCTGGTGTTTAGTGCTGCAGGGGCCATAGTTACCCCAAGGAGAACTCGCTTGTCCGTCCAAAATGTGGAGAGACTGTCCTTTGTCAAGATGAATCAGGCGTGGATCAGCCAGGATTTCCACCCACCAATGCCTGATGCATCAGACTAGATCATCCATGGTGCCACACCAACACTTTGACCAAAGAGATCGGTTTCTTCTGGCTACCTGCCTCAGCTACTATTCTGATGCTGCAACCCGCCTGATGCCACACATCTCATGCCATGCGCTCCTTTTTACACCTACCATCGTCAGCGGGTACTGTTTTTGCCACCTACCTCCACACTAGTGATGAGCGACAGGGGCTATATTCGAATTTGCAATATTTCACGAATATTTGTTAGAATATTCGTCATATATTCGCAAATATTCGTATTCGAGATTATTTTATTGATTGCGAAAAATCGGCATCTTAGTATTCGAGTAATGCGAATATTCTAAAACATGAATATATAGCACTATAGAATATAGTGCTATATATTTGTTATTAGAATATTCTTCATTTTTTCCAATTTAATGTGAACAGTCATTGGCCCAAAAGCACTAAGTGCACTTAGCACTTAAGCAGGGAGGAATCATGACTTCAGATGGAAAAAAAATGACGAATCATCTAAAAAACTAATATATAGCACTATATTCTATAGTGCTATATATTTGTGTTTTAGAATATTCGCATAGGCGAATATTACATTGCCGCTTTTTCGCATAAGAGAAAATAAATTAAATAATGAAGAATATTCTAATTCACTACAGACTACAATATTGCAGCCTTCTCACATTGGCCCACAAGCAAGAAGCAGGTAGGCATAGTAGGTAATAGGTTCAGATGAAATAAAACAACAACAAAAAACCCAAATATTCGTATTTTCGAATATATATCACTATATTCTACATATTCGCGAATTCTCGAAGGGCCGATATTTGCAAAAAAATTTGCTATTTGAATATTTGAGCTCAATACTACCACACTCTATCACCAGATCACTCTGCGGTCTCCTCATGCTGCTGCCACCTCCACACTATGTCACCTTGCCACTCTGTGGTCCCCTGATGCTGCTGCCACCTCCACACTATGTCACCGTGCCACTTTGTGATCTCCTTATGCTGCTGCCACCTCCCCACTCTTTCACAGGGTCACTCTGTGGTCTCCTGATGCTGCTGCCACCTCCACAGTCACTCTGTAGTCTCCTGATGCTGCTGCCACCTCCACACTATGTCACCTTACCACTCTGTGGTCTCCTCATGCTGTTTCCAGCTTCACACTATGTCACCTTGCCACTCGGTGGCCTCCTAGTGCTGCTGCCACCTCCACAGTCAGGGTCATTCTGTGGTCTACACATGCTGCTGCCACCTCCACACTATGTCACCTTGCCACTCTGTGGTCTCCTCATGCTGCTGCCACCTCCATACTGGCATTGTGCCACTCTGTGGCCTCCTCCTGATGCTGCTGCTGCCACCTCCACACTGTAATTGTGCCACTATGTGGCCTCCTTATGTTGCTTCCACCTCCCCACTATGTCATAGGGCCACTCTGTGGACTTCATATGCTGTTCTCACCCTCCCCATTTCATGACTGGGCTACTATTTTGCTTCGGCCTGGCTGACATCATCATTTATTTGACCCTTCTTCTGATCTGTCAGAAGCAAGGAAAAATAAGACGCACAATGGATCCTGTCTGTATGGTTCCATCAGAATTGGCTTGTGATTTGGTAGCCAAAAGCTGGAGTGGGTACAAAACACAGAAGACATGCAAATATTCCATTCACGTGTCATCTCTGTTTTGGATCCACTCCTGCTTTTTTTTGGCATTAGCAATACTGCTGGATTACTGACCAAATGCTGACCAAGTGAAGGTGGATCCTCAACAGACAGGATCAGTTTTTTGGGCGTTATTGTTCTGACGCATCAGAGGAAGGGCAAAATAATCAGTGATGTCAACACAAACTTACTGCTGACACCCTTTCCACTCTGTCAGGGGGGCTCTACTTGTATAAGTGTTAATTGAACTGGTTCTGTAGACATCTATGTAGAATCAGCTGACAATGGTGTAAAAGGAGTGCGCTTATTCTTTGGTCTAACATCGACCTGTAAGGCTGAGTTCATACTTGAGTTATTTGGTCAGTTCTGACCCGCGACTGCCCAAATAAGTGAAGTGTGCAGTGATTCTAAGAGCGATGTCTGTCCTCTTTATGTCATACGGGCTCACAGTATTATTTCACTACCATAGCAGACTCCCTATGCGTGTTACTGCATGGCACAGTGTTCTACACAGTTATAAAGGCTCTCTAAAGCCAGGAAATAGCCGTTTTTTTTTAATGAGATTTGCCGCAAATAAATTTGGACCGAACTGAATTTACCCCAAAAAAATTGGCGAACTGGTGAATCGAATTTTTGAAAAATTGGCTCATCTCTAGCAGGTACATGCATGGCACTTTGTCAACATTGGGTTAAAGTGCCATAACCATGGTAATATCCAGTCATACAGGGGCGCATAACTTATTAGGCAATGTAAGTTGGTGGCCCCAGCCGACGCTGTGCTAGGACAGCAGGGGGACGGCAATTTAGTTTCAAGCCCTGCATTCCTGCACAGCCCTGCATACATCTATGTGACTGTGTATTTGGGGATTGTTGTATTTTGTGGTTCTACAATGGCCAATAGGCATAGATCAGCATAACAGATTCTTTGGAATACAGTAGGAGAACGGAAAACTTGCAGCATGTAAGTAAATAAGTGTGTGTGCTTATCTGTGTGTGTTTGTGTGTGTCTGGGTCTGTGTCAACATCTGTTATTCTGCATATAGGAGATAGCACTAATGTCCTAAATATCTGGATATGAGTAGTAATCTATCTATCTATCTATCTATCTATCTATCTATCTATCTATTATCTATAATGAATAAGATATGATAGGATTTAGGATACTAATGAGATTAAAAAATTAAAAAAGAGTTAGTATGTATAATGGATAAAAAATATAGAGTTAGTATGTATAATGGAAGGAAGGGGGCATTATAATACAGAGGGAGCACCACAGGGGCATTATAATACAGGGTGCACTGCAGCGGGGCTTTATAAATACTGAGGCTCTATAGGGGTGCCTTATAAATCAGCTTTATTACTATTGGGGCCTGTGAAAGGGTGCCTTATAGAGGGTTCTTATTACTGCTGAGGGCACTATAAATAGACCTTATTTCTACTGGGGTCACTATGAGGGCATTATTACTACAAGGTTTACTGTGGGGGCATTATTATTATTATAGGGCACAATATATTGAGGGCATTACTACTAAAGGGGACAGTCCTGTGAAGCATTCTTGTGATTGGAGCATTGCAGGGGGCACTATTACTAATGAGGGCACTTTGGGATAACATTTTTACCATTGGTGAGACTTTAGGACGACTTACTATTGGGATATTATCTGTATGGCACTATTATTTTTGCAGTATAGTGTTTGGGGCATTGGGGAGTACAGCGGGCACAGTATTGTGGTTAGCAGCAGGATAACAGCTTTGTTGCACGAGGAGGATGATGGAAAAGTGATGAATCTAAAATGTTTTTGTGGTAAACTCTGCAGATACGAGATGTAGGTGAAAGAAACTGTCAAGGTGGTCTGGTCCAAAGGGAGGAGAAGAGAAATTAGAACATCAGAGGAGATATCACTGTATGTAAGTGGTATGTATGTACAGTATAACAGTACATATCTATAACACTAGGGCTGAGGGGAGAGGTTAAATTGCGAATTTAACACCGTTGGACCGGGGCGCCATTTCAGTTTTCACCTTAGACAGCAGAAAGGCTAGGTGCAGCCTTGCAGTCATACCACAAACAATGCCTTAGCTGCCTGTCTGAATGATTTACCAATATTAGCAATATTCTGAGAAAGCTGAACAGCATCTAGTCATCAGTTCTTGAAAAGGCAAAGTAAAAACTGTAAGGGAATACACAGTGAAAAACTGAGGAACTTCACACGCAACAAGTCATATATGAACCATCTAAAGAAGCAATACAGGAGTCTTATCACAGCATTGCAGTGATCTGTGAGCCAGACAGGAGTGAGGGAGTCCACCTAGTACATCCTCACAAATCATTTCTCAGCGCAGGGTATTCCGCTCTGTGCTGCGATCTACTAGGTGGACTCCCTCACTCCTGTTCAGCTCACAGATCACAGCAATGCTGTGATAAGACTCCTGGATTGCTTCTGAGCCCTGTCAAGAGAGCGATCGCAGTCTCCAGGGAGCTGTTTCTCCCGTCCTCTTCACAGTAAACTGAAAAAGCAGAGTGCGCATTCTCTAATATACACGTTTACGTCCAGCTCCTCAACCAGGAAGTAGACTTTACTTTAGGCTCGAGCTTTGGAGTTGACGCAGCCCGTCCAAGTACGAGCTTCAGAAGCAAATGCCTAATGGCAGCCATTGTAGGCTCCCACTATGATAATTCCCTAGCAAAAATGAGCCTCTTTTGATAAATAAAGGTAGTTATGATTTTTTTTATTATGACATAATATATATATATATTTTTATTTGTTTAGTTTCCCGGAGAACCCCTTTAAGAAAGAGGGACCATATGCTACTGTCCTTTTACCAGCAGTGAAGAAAGAGAATCACTGAATGGTTTCTTCTAAACAATGCATATTGTTGGAAGTGACCGGATCAGGTAAAAATGTGTTCTTTACTTCTTTGTAGGATGTATCATCAGCTTAATGAAAATACTAAAGATAAAGGGGGCAAAGTTAAGAGAGAACAGATTTGCCGCATGGCGGTTGGGTTCCTAGGGTGCAATATTATAAATGCAGCGGCAATGCAAATTAATTTCATCCATTTGTTCATATTATCTCAATAGGAGATGAACTGAATATTTTTATGACCTATTTCTCTGTTTTCATATCATTCGTATATTAAAGGGGAATTATGGTAATTTCACGTTACCCTCTATCCTGTGACTATTAGATTTGTTGAAGTCCTACTGCTGGGACGTTGATCACGAGAACAGGAGCCCCATACCCAGCAGGGTTCACAAAATGAAAAGAGCAGCAGGTCGGCATGTGCACTGCATTCATCTGTATGGGACTGTCAAACATCGCCGTGTATTGTACTTGACTATTTCCACCAGTCCCAAGTGAACAGAGTGGCAGTGCACATGCCCAACCTTTAGCTCCGTTCATTTAGGTCACCAACAATTCATCCATCTCTGCATCTCCGCAAATCTGCAAAACACAGGCGCCAGCTATGTGCATCCTGCATCGTGGTGCAGACCCATTGAATTCAATAGGGCAACCCTTGCTGGCGATCATTCTCTGCAGACTAATTGATCTGAGCATGGCAGTGGAAAAGTATCATGTTACTTACTTACCATAAAGAAAACAAAGAAAATAAAAGACAACGAGGCATTGTTGTTATTGTCGCCACACCTCCCACATTTTTTTTTTAAAAGTGATCAAAAAGACATATGCACCCTAAATGATACCAATAAAAGTTACAGCCTGTCCATAAAAAAAACAAGCACTCAGAGTCACACAGCTACGTACATGGGTGAAAAAATAAAAATGTTATGTATGTGTCAATGCAAAATATGATTTATTTTTAATACAAAAGTGATTTTTATGCTGAAAAAGTATAACATATAGAGACTATATGGATTTGTTATCGCCATAACTGTATCAACCCACAGAATAAAAATATAATATTTACCACATCAGGAACCCCATTAAAAATAAAAAACACTGACAGAATTTAAATTTTTGACCACCTCACCTCCCCTTCCAGAAGATGGGATCCAAAGGGATAAAAAAAGCCTATGTGCCCCAAAATTATACCAATAATAACTACAGCCCATCTTGCAAAAAACAAGCCCTCACACAGTTACATTGATAAAAAATGTTTTGGCCCCTAAAAACAATTTCAGTAAATTCCATGTTAGAAAATCCTGATGCTGCTCCTTCCCTTCTGAACGCTGCTGTGCCCAAGACAGCAGTTTATAACCACATATGGGGTGTTGCTGTATTCAGGAAAAAATGCATAACAAAATTTTGGGTGCATTTTCTCCAGTTTTGCTTTGTGAAAATGAAAAAAGTTGGGGCTAAAACAACATTTCATTGGAAATAAAATGTAATTTTTCATTTTCCCAGCCAGGTGTTTCTAAATTCTATAAAATGCTTGTTGGGTCAAAGCACTCACTTCAGCCTTTGATCAATTCATTGAGGGGTGTAGTTTCCAAAATCTCATGGTCTCTTCAAATGTGACATGGCACCCAAAAACCATTCCAGTAAAATCTACCCTCCAAAAACAATATTGTGCTTCTTTCCTTCTGAGCCCTACTGTGTGCTCATGACATATTTATGACTACATATGGGATGTTTCTGTAAACTGCAGAATCAGGGTAATAAATAATGAGGTGTATTTTGGTGTTAACCCTTGCTGTGTAACAGGAAAAATTGATTCAAATGGAAAGTCTGAACACCTACATTTTGCTTTAATTCCTGTGGACCACCTAAAGGGTTAACAAAGTTTGTAAAATCAGTTTTGAATAATTTGAGGGGTGAAGTTTCTTAAATGCAGTCATTTTTGGGTGGTTTCTATTATATAAGCCCCTTAAAGTTACTCCAGAACTGAACTGGTCCTTAAAAACACAGTTTAGAAAATTTTCTTGAAAAAAAAAAAATGCTCCCAAAATTGTAAGCCTTCTATACCCTCCAAAATGTTTTTATTTAAATTCACAAAATGATGCCAACATAAAGAAGACATATGGGGAATGTTAATTAATAACTATTTAGCAAAGAATCACTATTTGTCTGAAAATCAGAGAAATTCAAACTTAGAAAATTGCTAATTTTTCAAAATTTTCTGTAAATTTTGGATTTTGTTTATACATAAAGACAAAACATATCAACACAATTTTACCATCAACATGAAGTACGATGTGTCACGAAAAGCAGTCTTGGATCAGTAAAGGCGTTCCAGAATTATTACCAGATATATTGTGACACATGTCAAATTTGAAAACAGGGCTTCGGCTTTTGGTCCAAACTGGCTTTTGCTGGAAGGGGTTAAAGATGAATCTAATCTCTGACCCAAATCCAGCTGAGATTGCTGGAATGTATTTTCACAGTTGTAAATGCACAGTGTAATATTCATGAATATGCTGAGAGTATTTTATTCTCCTGACAATTTATCATTAGTGGATTACTTTGAATAAAAATGAAGTATTTTCAAAGTTATAAAAAGTTAATTCTTAATTCATCATGTAAATTTAATTTCTAACTGCATCTCTCATTTCTATAATGGCTGCAGCTCTCGTACCATTAACTCATTAAAAACAGACATATGATAATCAACCACTGTACCAGAGAAAAAAACTGCCAGAACCTTTAATAGAAAAACAAGCATAAGTGAGCAGCACCTAGCTACATTCTTCTCAGGCCGGCGGCGATCTGTCTGCTAGCACCACCAACAAGCTCCGCCCTGCCACCGCTGACGTCCCTTCACGTCCTTTGCTGAGCCTGGCGACCGAACCAAGTGGTAACCGGCAATGGGGGGGGGCGGAGGGTTGGGGGGGGCTGTTGGATGGTAAACAGACCGCTGATGTGGGGGGGGGCTAAGCAGACAGATCGCCGATGGAGGGGGGGGGGTGATGGTGCTAGAATTTGAACAGCATTTGGTGTCTCGGTCAGCCAGCCAGCGAAAGTGGGGTGCTTCGGAGGAAAGGCTCTAAGCTTTGGGGGGGGGGGGTTCTACCGCACCGGGTGACACCAGCCCTAGCAACGCCACTGTTCTCAGGGTGGAGGTCACAGTGGTGGGCCACGAGAAATCACACATTTATCACCTGCTTATCTGTCACTGGTGATTGCTTGATCCTGCACAATGAGACTGAGGCAGTCACTGTGATATGCAGCCCTGTTCCATATACAGAAGACATAAATCTTGGCAGTTCAAGTCCTTAGATGCTGTGGTCAATAGCAACTGCGGCACTTAAGTGGCTTGAAAAGGGAGGTGGTATCACCCCATTGGCTTGGCAACCTAACAACACAACAGCAACAAAAAATGCCTGTAGTCCCAAACACCAACACAGACTTTGCCCTTTAAGGTATTCATATGGTCATTGGTCACAGAAAAGCTTGGAAAAGAGTGCAAGTGCGGCATTGTGGAGCATTTATTAACCTATTTACGCCACTATGGTGGTGTTACAAAATTGAAATTATGGAGCACACCATACTTGCACCATAATTTGCAACTTTTTGAGCTTAAGTGGCAAGAAAAGGGATGGGGCTTAGCGAGAGGGGAGAAGCTTAGCTGAGTCCGACCTTATTTACTTGCGTGAGAAACTAGCGTAAGTTATAGGTTAGGTCTATGCAAGCCCTTGATTGGCTTAGATTTGAGTTTCTGGAGCACAGCGTGCCAGAGATCTGCCTCTTAGTAAATTAGATGCATCTTACTACAGCGCACAAGGGATCAAGACTGGCGTGTGGGAACACCAGTCTTGATAAATGTCCCCTAAATTAATTTGTATCGCTGGATCTATATAGTCTTTTATTTTTTACATCTTGCAACCTTCCCAGCTCATTTAATTCTTTGTTTGTATTGTATTTCATGTGGCCAAATTTTCATGTGCGTTAAATCTACCCATAGCCAACAGACCTCACTGGATGTTAATAGCTCATATTATATAAATTGCATTGTTACTGTGTCATTCATTTCATACTTCAGTGTCCTGTAATCAGCAGTGTATTAAACGGTAATTGCACCCCTGCTGCAGTTTTGCTTATTCATTTTGGCTTGTTATTTTATAACAATGTGGGCAAAAAACACACTATATTCAGCTTAATTAGTTTACGCTTAAAGATTTACTATTTAATCCTTTTAAATATCATAAATACTGCACAAAGGTAAGGGGCATATTCGAATATCACTATGCTATAGTTAACTGCAGTGACGTGCATAGAAGAGAGGGGGTCTAATAGAATCAAGTTAAACTGGCACCCTTACTATAGTCTGAATTTTTAACTCTTTGTCAATTTCTCACCCCCCATTCCTTCTAACTGTGCAGTACCTTTTAGGCTAGGTCTAGACGACGAAATGTGTCGCGCGACAATAAGTCGCACGACACATAGGGCACAGCTACACTGCAACATTTGTCGCGCGGCATTTTGTCGCACCAATGTCGCGGGACAATTTTTATAATGATAGTCTATGGCGTCGCACTGCGACATGCGACGCAACAGTCGCAGAAAAATCAATTTCGAATGGATTTTTTGCGACTGTCATGTCGCAGTCGCAGCATGTCGCAATGCGACACCATAGACTACCAATATAAAAATTGTCGTGTGACATTAATGTGACAAAATGTCGCGTGACAAATGTCGTCGTGTAGACCTATCCTTAAGCGACAACCACTGCATGGACCTGGATGAGTCTATAGTATGCTTGTTTAGCTTTCAAATTTCAAGAGATCAGTGACATATATTGGATAGTCAAATAGTCCCTGGTCTCATATGTAAGGATATGTTTACAGCCACACCATATTTGTGGCGCATGCATAGGTATAATAACGCATGCCAAATGAGATTCCTTTTGGTTCAAGCAGTATACAGATATGTCCTTCAATATCTTTGATCTTGGATCAACATGTCCCAAGATGAGTGGTAAGAGATTGGAAAACCTGCATTGAAACCTACCTGAGCTATAGATATACCAGAGCAGTGGTCCACAGGGGGGTTAAAGAGGACCTGTCACCTCTCCTGACATGTCTGTTGTAGTAACTACATACATTCCCCATGTTATAACAATTCTGGAGCATCTATTCTTACGGCTCCATGTTGTGCATTTCCACTAGAAGTTATGAATGAATTGCCAGCAGCTTAAAGTAAAGGTACAACTGGGTGTTATCAGTTGGGGATGTGTCCCTGCCCAGTCTGACAACAGCAGCACTGACTGAATAGAGTCAGACCCGCTACTGGTAACACCCAGCAGTACTTTTACTGCTTACTGCTGGCAATGTATTTGTAAACTTCTAGCAGGAATTATACAGGAAAGACACAACAAAGTCATAAGAATAGATGCTCCAGAATTACTGTTACATGTGCAACGGGCGGCCTCCCCCCAGGGACCTCTACATATTTAAAAAAAAAAAAAAGTGTCCCAGGTGTAGGAATGCCGAGTGGTATAGTGTGGCCTATTTATGTGTGTCACAGTGCTCCTACCTGGATACAGCTGGACACCAATAAATAGGGGGAATAATTGAGGGATAAAAGAATAACTTGAGATGACGTTCAATAGCAGCTTTACTTTGAATAAACACTTCTTCCAACAGTTTACATGCCTTGTCTTGGTTCCAGCAGGCTTTAGCATTAAACTGGCAGGCAAACTCAACTCTGCTATACCTTTCTCTCACTTTGCTATACTGACAAGCTGACTTGATAACTTGGCTTCTTCTTTATGCTGCACTTCACTTTTTAGTCAGACTTATCTTCAGCCAAGAAGTAGGTTAAAATCCTGGCAGCTCCATCATGGAGTCTCAACCAGCACAAACCAGAACTGCCCCACCTCCTTCTGGTAGCCACTACTGAGGAGAATGGAATGGTGAGTTCTATTCTATCTAACTATAGCTCTGCCGTGTTTGCTGCCACCTGCTGGTGAGCCAGGCACATCACATATGAACAAATGCATAACAAGATTATGAATGCACCATGTAGAGGACCTGGAACAAAATACATAAATTACATTTTATTAGCCCAATAAAGATAGTAGCAGGGTGCAGGAGTGGTAACACCACTCGGGGGTGTTACACATGGAGAATGCAAGTGGTTACTAGAGCTGACATTTCAGGAGAGGTGATAAGTCCTCTTTAATGCAATTTCGTTATGTAGTGTGTATCTCAAAGGCTATGTGGACCTCAATGTTTATGTGGAAAATAAGGAGTTAACTGGCCAGACAGTCCCTTATTAACAATTGTTAGGTGTGGGCTGGTGGGCCCAATAAGAAACAAAACAATAACTTATCTCAGGGAGACTAGCTACAAAAAACACTGCGGAGCCTCACTTAAGAGTCTCAACACAGCAATCCGAAGTGCAAAGTTCCCTGGGAAACAGTAATATGCAAAATAAATGTGGAGCCCCAATATTGGGTCTACAACACAATGAAAGACAGATATCCCTCAAAGGAAGGAAAACCAAGCAAAGGGGTGTCTCCATTACAGAGATCACCAAATCCACCATATTAAGTGGCCCCTATGTCAAGATCCCGCTTTTTTACAAGCTTTAAGGATGTGACGGGGAAAAACTAAGCCAGTTATCCATCCACAGACAGCTGTTTCGGGGTGTTGCCCCTCATCAGTGTGGAGTAGGATTCTGGCTAACCAAGAGCAATGCCTTGGAGACTACTCAAACAAAACAATAGCTTATCTCAAGGAGACCAGCTACAGAAAATACCACGGAGCCTCATTTAAGGGATATCTGGCTTTCATTGTGTTGTAGACCCAATACTGGGGCTCCACATTTATTTTGGGCCCAATAAGAGACAGACTCAAGTATACTGTCTACCCATCCTTACACACAGCCCAAGGGAAAATTGTGTAAGCCTTTCTGTAAAGACTGTGCATACGCTTAAAAGGGCTTGTGTGAACCACCCAACTGCCTCAGAAAAGGACAGTGAACTGTTTGAACTAAAAGCAGCCTCATTATTGCATGCACCGACACTTGCATTGCCTGTGCAAATATATTGGAAACCCTTCCTTGCACCCCCAAAACAAGGGTACCTTGCACCGTCTTCAGGAAAGGAGGTCTCCCCTAAACCAGGGTGTGCCCTGAAGGGAAGAAAAAGTTCATCCTTCCCATCATTGCACGGCCCAGGGAGCAGCAGAGTGTATGTCTGTCTGTCTGTCAGACTGTCACCATGAGTACTGCAGAATCAGCACCATTCAGTGATGAAAATATTTTACTTCTTGAGGGTTATCGATTTTAGTGTAACCTCATCTAGAGTCTGGCAAATATAATTGATTGCAATAGTGTCGCTGCTAATGATATTTGCTTGTTTTCCTGATACACGACATTCTTTGAAATCACCCCGGGGTGTACAGTAATTCTTCTTTTGAATATAGAATCCATTTTTCCCATTAGGTAGGTATAATGTTGTAATGCCGTGCACAAACTTCTGGGAAAATAATTGGTTTTATGTTTCAGTGCTCGCTCTGATGACTGTAATGTAAAATACTTCAAATGTATTTCCAGAGGTTTGGACACAGAGTGCTCAGGGACAGGGTATGCATTTCAGAAGGTTTAGTAAAACTGTTATCACTGTCAATGTGTTATTTTTATGAGCTTGTGTCCAATTTTGCAAATTAAATTGAATCCTATTTAAACCAAGTATGAAGAGAGACAGGCACATAATCACACACTTGCCAACTCACCCACATACTCATAGAGAAAGGGGAGACCTCCTAGATTCTTGAATGAGCTGGAGCTCCAAGAAAATCCCTCATATAAGTGACTGGTAAAAATGGGTCAAAAGAATCAAAATTATGAAAATTAAATATATTATTTAACTTAGAATCTTAGAAATGGTGCTATTGGGATTAAAAGGGTCTCCTTTATTTTTCTCTTTTTTTGTTTTTTGTTTTTTGTTTTTCTCATTCTTTTCTTTCTCCCCAAGTGGAATTAGATGGTTTTTGGGGTGGAATTAAATGTATATCTTTTTTTTATTGTCATTATCTCTTTGGTCATTTCTATTATGAATACATTAATAAAGATTTATATATTTTTTTTAAAAGTGCTTGTCAATACCCAGAAAAAACTATATGCATATACTGCATACACATATACAGAGCACACCTAACACATACATTCATACATACATCTCAAATGACTACAAACACACTACACATACTACATATAGTAAACACTCTCCACTTCATTGTATTCTCCATCTGCAATGTAAACACCCTCAGGGTGCAGAAACCTTTCTGTAATCTGGCCATACCACTGTAGTGGTACTAAATTCCTTCACTCCTTCAAGGAGTCTTTTGTCCATTTCTGTTGATAAACATAAATGGAAATAAAACATTTTGTCATTTTGTTGCAATTTCATTGTCATTTTGCCCCAAGTTTAAAAAAAAACATGGCATGTGAATGTGCCATTTTACAGTACTAGAGGCACATTTACCAATTTGACATCCTTATCAGTCATGGAAAAGAATTGTTTAAGACACGGTGCCCCCCCACCTCATGGACTGGCAGCACTAAAATTATCTTTAACAGGAATCTGCGAAGAAAAAGCAGGGTAAGGGCTCGTTCACATCACCGCTTGTCTTTTCCATTCTCCGGCTCCGTTAAAGGGCAGGAGAACGGAAAGGACGGATGCTGTACATAACTGACACCTAACTGACACTAACCGAGCCTAAAGACCCCATAGACTTTAATGGGGTTCGTTTGGTGTCCGCTCAGAACATGATTTTTGAGCGGAGACGAAAGTACTGCATGCAGGACTCTCAGATTATGAAAGGGGGATCTAGAAAAGGGCCCACCAATATGCCATTAAGGATTTCTTGCTGTAATTTTCTTTCCACTACTTTTGGGTGATCCTTAGCTGATTTTAAGTTATCATTAAAGGATGGGTTATCTCCAGGGACAAAGGGGATCCTAAAACTGGTAATAAACCCCTCCCGCAATATCGTCACTTCCCTAGCTTTAGGATACTGTGCAAGCTATGGTTCCATCCTTAGGCTATTCACTGGGGTCCTCTTTTTGAGTGGGTGATAAAGTGGCGGGTTTAGATGTAGCCAGCGTAGCTTTTTTGAAATATCATACTGCCAGATATGCTCCACAGCAATGTGAACATTTGTGCCTAAAGGAGCAAGTGGAGTACCATATGTAGTGGCTTTCATTAAAAACCAAACAGATGTTTCGACCATTGAGGGCAGACGTTGGGGCCTATGTACCGATATGGGCATCGATCCCTCCTGTAAAGGTGCGCTTAGCCAGACAACTTGGCATCATAACTAGTAGCTACAAATTTATGTCTTAGCTGTCCCATGATGGTGCCTAGAAGCCATACATTTTCTGAACTGCTCATCATATCTAAGCCCCCTAAATCATATAAACATAGGAGAAAAGAGAGGGGACTAATTTGCGAAAATGCTTCCAAAGCATACTAGCATAGAGTATATCGAAAAACAGTGAGTGTGTGCGTGTCTGTCAGTGTGTGCATGTCTGTCTGTCAGTGTGTGCGTGTCTGTCAGTGTGTGCGTGTCTGTCAGTGTGTGCGTGTCTGTCTGTCAGTGTGTGGATGTCTGTCTGTCAGTGTGTGGGCGTGTCTGTCTGTCAGTGTGTGGGCGTGTCTGTCTGTCAGTGTGTGTGCGGGTCTGTCTGTCAGTGTGTGTGCAGGTCTGTCTGTCAGTGTGCACGGGTCTGTCTGTCAGTGTGTGCGGGTCTGTCTGTCAGTGTGTGTGCGTGTCTGTCTGTCAGTTTGTGCATGTATGTCAGCGTGTGTGAGTCTGTCTGTCAGTGTGTACGTGCCTGTCTGTCAGTGTGTGCGTGCCTGTCTGTCAGTGAGTGAGTGACATGGCGGGGGGGCGGCAAAATGGATCTTTGCCTAGGGCAGCAAAAATCCTTGCACCGGCCCTGGATATCCTGCATCCTCCCCAGGACTTCCAAGAGCATGTCGATCAGCAGAAGCCTTTGCCGAGGATGAGCCATGAAGCCTTAAATTGCGGTGAATGACAGTAGTGGCCTTCAGGTGGGGAGGGTACGCTTTGGGGTTGAGCTGCAGTCTGCTCGGAGAGAGTTGCAGCCTGAATGGTGGCAACTGCGTCCTATTGGGGGACTAGTTTCTGAGACTTGGTGGAACTGGGTTGGGGACACTAGGCGTGGAAGAACATGGCCACATGGATTGGGTGAGAAGGACTGTCATTTTTTCATAAATGAATAGTGCATGTAAATATAAGAAACTTTGTAATATATCTTTTAGATATTAGAGAAATAAGCTTACTTATTTTAGACTGCCTTTCTGCTCTGCATTTGACACTTTCACACTTTCTATGATTGCGATTACTTTAGTTACTTCTTCATAAACTGAAATGATCATTAATATGTGTGGACAGATTTACACATATTCAGAAGTAATACAAACCTGCAGATTGTGTGGCTGGTAAATGACTTTTATACTCTACAACTAGTTCTAAGCTTATAAAAAGTAATTGTTCATGCAAATCTCCTCATCATGTACTTTCAGTGCTGGTAAATAATTATCACTGTTATAATAGAATATGAACTGAGAAATGCTGGGGCACTGCTCTTATTCAGAAAAGCGTTACATTCTTTACATATACATATTTAAATGGCCTTGCCTTCCAGATATTTCTTTTATGTGGAATTTTCAACATGTGTATTATAGAGAACAATGTACCTTGTTCGTTGTATGCATTTTTCCATTCAGCAGGGCAAAGCATATTTTAACATTAAGGCAACATACATTCACTGCATCCCACCATAAAGTAAATGGCATTAAACATAATTGGGTTCTTTTGTTAATCAATCTGTTTTGAAAAATGTATTTTACAAAAATTATCCTGAAACTCAAAGAAAATTTTAGCATAAGACTGAGTGGGCAGAGAAATCAGTTTTTTGGCCTGAAAAAAATAAATAAAAAATACTAGTGGCTCTTGTTTCCTAGAGTATCTCCAAGACTAGACCCCTCCTTCTCTTGAGCAATATGAGAATAAAGCATTTTAAACCCAAATGATCTATCATCAAACACAAATATTCGGGTGTACTTTCCTAGTATATAGCTATCAACAATGACAAAGTACAAAAAATCCCCTTAAACATCAGCAATCTTTATTAATTTTACTTATAAAATCCAATAAATACCATAAGTGGGGGAAACAAAATACAAAGCACCATAATTCATCTGCACTTCATATTGAATACTATCACGTTTCTGACCTATCCCTGAAAGTCCAATGATTAATCCACTACCTGTTGTAAACATAACAATTTCCCAATGCATATGCACAAAAAGCTTCCTACAGACTAGTGGTGTCCTTTTTAAATGCTGATCTCGGGGGGCGTGTCTGGACGCCGACAGTTATGGCCGCCTGAAGGAGAAGCTCCGCTCGCACCTCTGCTATTTCGGCCTGATCCTCCTTTCCCTCCGGCATCTATGGGGAAGAAATCAGCCTCCAAGAAGGCCCCTCACTCACCCCGATCTCTCTCACCTCCTCGAACCCTGGAGCAGTGCTGGTATCGCACTCCAGGGTCGGCGCTCCCGCCACGCAGCGCCAGAATGCTGAGGGCCTCCCGCCATTCCTCCCTCCCCCCTCCTGAATGTCGCGCTGCTGATAGAGCGCAGGAGTCGGGTGTGGAGGGCCCTGACGTGAACGGCACTGGGGCAGCTTCTGCAACCTCCTCTCCTGGACATCGGAGGTCCGGACCTCAACTCTCTCCTTCTGCCAGTGAGTTCCTCCCTGCATCTTTGCCTCTGGGTACTCCTGGGATGATGGCCATACACGGCGCCTCTGCAAGTATGTCACCGGCTGCAGGTACAGTGCTTCCCCTCAGTGCTCAGCCCCAGAACTCCTCAGCTGCCTTGTATGGCCCCTCTGCTGCCCTCAAGGGTAAAGCCCGATCTGCCAGCCCTACTGGTATGCTCCCTGTTCTGGACACTGCCTGCAGCCCCTTGCCCCAGCCTCCTGACCTTTGGGCCAGTTCACCTCCACTGACCGCGGGGTCTCCTCGTCATACGCCTGACCCCCCGCAACCCTGGGTGGATTACCTTAATCAGCTCCCCACTAAGGAGGACTTTAGGGTGCTTGTTTCTGAAGTTACGGATGCCTGCAGGGCTGAGATTGCCGCTGTCCGCAATGACATAAAGCATATTGTAGATCGTGTGGATTCCCTGGAAAATGCCCATGATGATACCAGGCAGTACATATCTACCTTACATGAATCCGTTGCCTCCCAAGCGGCTGTGATCAGGGGCATGGGTCGGTATCTTGAGGACTTGGATTACCGTGGCCGCCGGAACAATATCCGGGTCCGGCGCCTCCTTAAAGCGACTGGGGACGAAGATCTTTTTGACACCCTGGAGGCCATCTTTAATATGATTCTGGGGAAACCCTCCTCGCACAAGATTAAGCTGGACAGGGTGCACAGGGCGCTCAAACCCAAGGGCACTGCGGCTCGTACCAGGGACGTCATTTGCTGTGTACACGATTTTGCTCTTAAGGAAAGCATCATGGCTAAGGCCAGGTCCATGCGGAACTTTGAATTTGATGGAGCTCCGGTGCAGCTGCTCCCTGACCTGTCCTGGTTTACCCTGCAGAAACGGAGGCACCTGCAACCCCTCCTGACGCTGCTTCGGGACCGTCAAACTGTGTATCGTTGGGGATTCCCGTTTGCTCTCACAGCACGTCATCAAGGTCGCTCCTCGACCCTCCGCTCCTTTTCTGATCTGCGACCATTCTGCGACTCCCTTGGAATTCCGGTGCCTGACATCACGGACTGGGAATTTGAACTTCCAGCCCCTCCACCGTCCCATGTCTGGACCCCAGTGTCAAGGAAAAGAAGATCTGAGACGCGCTCTGCATCGTCTGCATCTTCCAGTTCGCCTCCTTCCTCAGGGCGGCGACCTGCAGACTGATTCTTCCTTCCAGCAGAGCGTTACTGTTCCTGATCTCTCCATACCCTGACGGTTCTAGTGCTGGGGTGCTCTCCCCTTCTCGTTTATCCCTGTATATGCAGTTTATTGTTTGCTATTCGGCCGTTTGACAATATTGTTGTTGCCTTTTTTTTTTTTCTTCTTATTCTGTTTCTAGGTGCTAGCCTGCTCATTATTGGTATGCTACTGGTTTTCGTAGGTCGGTGGGCTCTTTGGTGAGCTGTTGTTGATTGACCTCCGACACTGTTCCCCCTCAGAGGGGCTCGTTGATAGCCTCTAGCAGGGCGGTTGTCCCTGGGAGTAGTTGCCGCAGTTTTTTCTTTCTCTTTTTTTTCTGTGTTGTTTTCATTTGTCTGTATTGTAAGTATTGGTCTTGTTCTGTTTTGTCGCTCCCCCCCCCCCCCTTCTCCTAGTGTGTCTTCTCCTTTCAGCAGGCGTTGGACGTCTCTCAGCCCTGGTCTCCTCGCGCTTTGGTCTTGTTAGGGATCGGAGTTCATCTAGGGTTCCTGTTGAGCGTTCCTTGGGTCCGTTTTTGGTGGTGAGTCGTATTCTATCTGGTTTATTGCTACTCGTCTTCATGGTACGGTGTGCGACCCTTAATGTTAAGGGGCTCAACTCCAACGCTAAGAGGAGACTCTTGCTTTTGGAGTAGAAATCCCTCAAAGCGGACATTGTGTTTCTTCAAGAGACGCATTTTGATGGCAACTCCTCCTTCCATTTTGCGTTTCATCTATATCCTACTGCTTATTCTGCCATACACAATCGCAAGAAGGCGGGAGTTGCCTTCTGCCATAAAGACCAGGTGGATTTGTACCGGGCCGCCAGGGAGCAGACAATACGCGGCGCAATATCGATCTGCTGTACGTAATTTCTCGCTCGGGGGAGGAGGCTTTGCTTCTCAGTCTAGATGCCGAAAAGGCCTTTGACCGTCTTAGTTGGCCTTTTCACTTTGCTACTCTTAGGGCATACGGTCTCTCTGGACCCTTTGTCCATGTCATCAGAAGCTTATACTTCTCCCCCACGGCGACGATTAAGCTCCCCCATGCTCAGTCCAGCCCTATTTGCATTGCTAATGGGACGAGACAGGGGTGCCCCTTGTCACCTTTACTTTTCGCTATGTGTATTGAGCCTCTGGCGGCCAGGATACGGGATTGTCAGGATATTAGTAGTGTACTGGTCAGGGATAAGGAGTTTAAAATATCACTATATGCCGACGATGTTCTCCTCACCCTCACCAAGCTTCATATTACCCTCCCAAACCTACATTCTGTTTTGCAAGAATTTGGCCGCCTCTCGAGATATAAGGTCAATAACCGTAAGACTGACGCTCTCCCCCTTAATGTTCCTCATACCACTCTAGATTCTCTTCGGGCAAACTTCCCTTTTCATTGGAAAGAGGACTCTCTACGTTACCTGGGTGTTGACCTTACCCCTCGATATGCGAACCTCTATAAGGCTAACTACCCGAAGATTTATGCGGAAATTAGGGGCTTACTTGATAGGTGGCACTCTCTTCCTCTTTCTTTTCTGGGACGTATTTCGGCGATTAAAATGACAGTTTTGCCCAAGATTCTGTATCTTTTGAAACATTACCTATTCCAGTTCCCCTAAGAGACTTACGGTCTGTCCAATCCCAGTTTCTCTGATTCATATGGGGTGGGGGTCGTCATAGGATCCCGAGATCGGTTCTCCTCTCTAGGAGGACTCAGGGTGATTTGGGAGTTCCTGACCTGGTCAAATATTTTTGGGCAGCTCAATTGCGCTGCATTCCGGCCTGGGCGTTGCTGCATCCTTATTCTATATGAATGCAGATTGAAAGACTCTGGCTGGCTCCTAAACACCCTAACTCTATGTTATGGTCCAATCCGTATAATCCAGTAACACTCAGCAGGCTCTTGGGGCCCATGGCCCACACTAAATCTATATGATATGCAGCACCCGGGTTCCTCTAGTCTCTGCCCACTCAGCTACTGTATGACCTCCTTCTTGTACCATCCCCTCCTGCCATTGAGTCTTACCTCCTCAGCCACAAGGCCTTGTTTTCAGAGTGGTGTATTCAGGTTTGCGGACATTGTAGATCCCCTCACCAGAGACCTTTTACCACACAAGTTATGATTATTGGCTTCATTTATTCTTGTATGGCAATATACGTGACATTTATTGCGTTGCTCATTCCATATTATGTATCTGTGCATGAATCCATTTCTTATTGTTTTTTCTTTACTTTTTTATTCAATAAACATACAATTATTTAAAAAAAATGCTGATCTCAGTTACCGCAGGGATTAGGAACATACCTTATAAAATGCTATGAAAATGTGCAGAAATGTCGCACCCCTCTACGCGCGTTTCGCGCAAGCTTCTTCAGTAGGAGAATTAAGCATGTAAACCTCTCCTGCCTGATACACCAGTGCCTTTACCAGTGACTTCAGTACCCTTTAGCTATATGCCAGTATTTTTTAGGCACTGGCAGTCTTAGTGTACTATTTTGTAGGCACTATATGGTAGCCTTACTGGGACACCGTATATAGAATTGCAGGGTGGTATTATCAGGGCGATGATTGGCAGTGTTGTCTTGGCATATTGAAGTATTATTTGGTATTGAATCACAGTATTTGCTTGTTTTTGTTTTGTATATATTTGGAATGACAACTGTCTACAGTAAATATGGCATGTGAAGGGGGGTCTCTAGTAATTCAAAGCCCAGAGTTTTATGTCTTTCTTGAAAATTCTTGGATCAATATCTCTGGTGGAAAACACAGCACATGTATATGGTGGGGTGGTAACTGTTTCCATCTTTATCCTCCTATCTGACCAGAGCAAGTCTGTTCTTAATAAGTATAGAATAAACATATTTGCCAACTTTTGCTCGGAGAAATGTGGGCAAATGGACGGTATGGTGGGCAAAGAGCACAACCAAAATGTTCCATTTATCAGGGCATGCCCCTGATTTTATAACCCATGCCACTTTGATTCTTACTGTAGTGCAATTATTGGTGTGAGATGTCTTGATTGGCTACACTCTCCATGTGATAGACTAGATGTTCAAGTTTAAACTCATGTCCAAGATACCATTGATATCACTTTTATTCATGGACAATACAAACTTTTGTTTTCCCAACACTACATATAATGCTATGTCTAAGACAGAAGTCCCTATATTATTGGCTGCCTAAATAAGGTCTCCATATGTGTTAAACATCAGGAAAACTACTATAAAATGTTGACCAGGTGGCATTACACCCTCACGAGATTGCATGCTCAATTTCCTGAGGTTGACCTGAGTTGTTGGAGACGTTGCACAGAAGAAGGCTTATGCTATCATACTGTAAATCTGTTTGTGAGATTCTCACTAACATCTGTGCTACTCTGCTTCCCATTCCCGCTAAATTATGCCTGCTTGGTCTAGAGGAAGATATCCATGCATTACAGAAAACAAAAAAGTTAATTTCTATACTGACAGTGCAGAGGCCTAAACCTAAATGAAATAGAAAAACAGTAGTCAGACAGAAAGAGTTGAAAACCAGACAGGCAAAACAATGACCAGATCAGAATCAAAAAGCTAAATCAAAATCACAGCAGAGTGAAACCAGTAGATAACATCATACACAAAGTCAGCAAGCAAAGGCAGGGTCATAAACTAGCAGAATCAAATACCAGGAGGTCATGTCAGAGACAAAATCAGAGAAACAGGAAAAAGATCAGCAATCCAGAGTAACACAAATCTAGCTAGTGAGTCAGGAGTTCCAATCACAGGCAAATGTGGTAAATAGCTTGCCAACAGGAAGCATACCGTATGACTCCAGCACCAAGCCTGATTGGTCTGGTGTCATTGCTCCCTGATAGGTTGATCATCCCTTTCCTTCAGCAAGCTTGTTGCCATAGCAATGCAGCAATGCAAGTGAAGCCATCATGGTGAACCCAGACTCGCTGTTGAAGCCGGGTAAGTACATGACACTATGAATTTTGAATAGTGGACCAAGGCTGTATTTACAACAAGATGCACGAGGACATGTGCCTAGGGTACCAGAAAGGAGGGGAGCAGCACTTCAAAGAGAAAAAAAATGATTTATGTTAATTATTTTGCTATAGTACTACTTCTCATGTCTCCTTATCACAAGTTTGTTTACCGTAACTACAAGTCAGTAGAGTTAACCCTCAAACTGTGTATAGCTAATCTAACAGTAATCTCATCAGGAAGGCAGTGTAAGGATTAGATCCCCTTATTTGGAGCTACAGATAACAAAAGTAATGGATAAGAAGATATCATAGCAGTCAGAGGTGGAAGCCAATATATGACTTATAAGAACATTGCAAACTACCAGAGAGGATTTCTCTGCCTGTCACACAGAAGACCGTTCCATAATACACACATAAAGAAACAAAAGTAGTAAAGCTACTCAGCATATCTTAAAAAAAAAAAAAAAAAAAAAAAAACACAGTGGCCACAGAGTAAAGGTGGCCAGGTGCTTAGCAAAAGTTAGGCCTTATACACAGATAGGTGATGTTAAACTAGTTTGTGTTCCAGTCTGTGAAAATGAATGCATTTTTAAACAAAGTAACAGACCAGGCAAAGTTAATGTCCCTGTCCAATCCAATCCCAGAATGCACCATCAATTGATCTAGATCCCAGAATTGTGCATTAGCTTTATATTTTACTGGCAGCTGTGTAAGCTGTGCATTTAGATGAGATGCTTTTAACCACACAGTCGAAATTGCAGTAAAAAAGGCTTTTAAAGCCGCACTCAGTTTTACCAGGTTTGCTTTGATTTTGTGAGTTGGTTACTTGCCAGGCTTTTTTTCCAGGTTAAAAATGTAACATAAATATATTTCACTTATATAAACTGCTTAGCCAATAACCACATCACAAAACCGTAGCTATCACAGTAAAGACAAGTGCGTTTTCGGTAGCAATTTTTACCACATGGTCAAAATAATTGTATGTAGCTACTGTATACCCTCAAGTTAATAGGCAAATATAGCCAAACTAATAAGGGATGTGAACACTAAATGTGCCTAGGGCACCAAAAACTGTAAGTGTATCCTTGGGTAGTACATACAAAAAAAAAAATTACTGGACCCTTAACCACCTCAGCCCCCCTAGCTTAAACACGCTTAATGACCAGGCCACTTTTTACAATTCCGCACTACGCTACTTTCACCGTTTATTGCTCCGTCATGCAACTTACCACCCAAATGAATTTTACCTCCTTTTCTGCTCACTAATAGAGCTTTCATTTGGTGGTATTTCATTGTTGCTGACATTTTTACATTTTTTGCCATTAATACAAATTTAACGACATTTTTGCACAAAAATGTCATTTTTCACTTTCCGGTGGAATTTTTTTTTTTTAAAAACTACATTTCTATATAAATTTTTCTCTAAATTTATTGTTCTACATGTCTTTGATAAAAAAAAAAGTCCAATAAGTGTATATTTATTGGTTTGGGTAAAAGTTATAGCGTTTACAAACTATGGTGCAAAAAAGTGAATTTCCGCATTTTGAAGCAGCTCTGACTTTCTGAGCACCTGTCATGTTTCTTCACCATTTTAGAAAGAAGACACCCCAAAGTATTCACGGAGGGGCATGGTGAGTTCATGTATCATTTCATTTTTTTTCACAAGTTAGCGGAAAATGACACTTTCTGAGAAAAACAAAAAACAAAAAAAGTTTCAATTTCTGCTAAATTCTGGCAAAAAAAAAAAAAAGTCAGACGGACTCACTATGCCCCTCAGTGAATACCTTGGGGTGTCTACTTTCCGAAATGGGGTCATTTGTGGGGTGTGTTTACTGTTCTGGCATTTTGGGCGGGGCAAAATTGTGAGCCGCCATGTAAAACCTAAAGGTACTCGTTGGAATTTGGGCCCCTTTGCGCACCCAGGCTGCAAAAAAGTGTCACTGATGTGGTATCGCCGCACTCAGGAGAAGTAGGGCAATGTGTTTTGGGGTGTATTTTTATATATACCCATACTGTGTGTGAGAAATATCGCTGTAAATGACAACTTTTTACATTTTTTTATTCAAAGTTGTCAATTTACAGAGATATTTCTCTCACCCAGCACGGGTATATGTAAAAATACACCCAAAACACATTGCCCTACTTCTCCTGAGTACGGCGATACCACATGTGTGACACTTTTTTGCAGCCAAGATGCGCAAAGGGGCCCAAATTCCAATGAGTAAGAAGACACCCCAAGGTATTCCATGAGGGGCATGGCGAGTTCATAGAAGATTTTTTTTTTTGGCACAAGTTAGTGGAAATTGATTTTTGATGTCACTCATGTGGTATCGCCGTACTCAGGAGAAGTAGGGCAATGTGTTTTGGGGTGTATTTTTACATATACCCATGCTGGGTGAGAGAAATATCTCTGTAAATTGACAACTTTGAATAAAAAAACTTAAAAAGTTGTCGTTTACAGCGATATTTCTCACACAAAGTATGGGTATATATAAAAATACACCCCAAAACACATTGCCCTACTTCTGCTGAGTACGGCGATACCACATGTGTGACACTTTTTTGCAGCCAAGATGCGCAAAGGGGCCCTAAAACCAATGAGTACCTTTAGGATTTCACAGGGCATTTTTACGCATTTGGATTCTCACGCTTTAGGACCCCTAAAATGCCAGGGCAGTTTAAATACCCCACTTGTGACCCTATTTTGGAAAGAAGACACCCCAAGGTATTCCGTGAGGGGCATGGCGAGTTCACAGAAAAAAAATGTTTTGGCACAAGTTAGCGGAAATTGATATATTTTTTTTTTTACAAAGTCTCATATTCCACTAACTTGTGAAAAAATTTTTTTTTTTATATGAACTCACCATACCCCTCACGGAATACCTTGAGGTGTCTTCTTTCTAAAATGGGGTCACATGTGAGGTGTTTGTACTGCCCTGGCATTTGAGGGTCTCCGCAATCATTACACGTATGGCCAGCATTAGGAGTTTCTGCGATTCTCCTTATATTGAGCATACGGGTAATGAGATTTTTTTTTTTCCGTTCAGCCTCTGGGCTGAAAAAAGAAAAAAAATGAACGGCACAGATTTTTTCATTCGCATCGATCATCGTGGATGAAAAAATCTCTGCCAAAATCAGTGACTGCGGTGCGGTGGGCGCTAGCTACCTAACAAGTAGTTAACTAACTGGCGGTGATAAGGGACCCTTATGCCCCATTCACACGTCCTCAATTCTGTCTGCGGAACGGAATTGTGGACCCATTTATTTCTATGGGGACAGACTTTGTCCCGCTTCGATCTGGAATTACGGATCCGCGCTTCCCGGTCTGCACTTACATTCCGCAAGAATATAGAACATGTCCTATTCTTGTCCTCAATTGCGGACAAGAAAAAGCATTTTCTAAATAGTTCTGGCAATGTGCGGATCTGCAAAATGCGGAAAGCACATTGCCGGTGTCCGTGTTTTGAGGATCGGCGGATCCGCGGAAGTGAAGCAAAGGAAGTGCAGCAAAGGAAGTGATGTAGACAATCACAATACATTAGTGCCTTGTATTAACTTTAGCTACATGATAAATGCCATTCGATAAAGTCAGGATTCGAAGGTTCAGGCGTGCCTAATTTTGCTCAAGGCAGAGAAAAAGAAAAAGACTATAGGGTAGTACGTTTTGTACAATGGATACAATCAGTGGAGCGGAAGATCGTGGCTCACCTTATGGGGTTGTGCTAGTGATAGGCACAACCCTATTGTAGACTTTTTGGTAAGAAGAGCTTCAATCGCCAGATATGCAGCCGCAGAAGTGGTGTGTATTTAAGATGAGATGCTCACTCCCACAAAGAGATGCGTAATCTTGTAACCTCATAAAGGGGACCTTAGATTCCTCGAAATGCATTGTTTTATTCCTGATGCAATTATTTTGAAATAAAGAAGAACTCCTGAAGTGTGACTGACAACCTTTCAAGTACCAAACTATCCAGCAGCATTAAGAGGTTGTTAAGCACTGTAAATCTTATGGTCAGCAATATATACATAAGCTAAGCAAGTTTATGCAAATAAAATTCAATTTACTGACTTCCCTAGTTCTGTTCTGGCCCTTTGTTGACATGCAGAGCTGTGAGGGCATGTAACAACAATCTCAGATTTTCCTCATGAATATTTGTGGGTGTCAACAAAGACTGCCTTTCCCCTTCCCCTGCTCTTCAAAGGGAGTGAATAAAATTGCAGCCCTGTCTGCAGCCTTAGTGTTGGGATACTCATGCTGTATGTGTAGGACTACAAGCTCCAGCTGTACAATGCAATGACATTGCTAATACACAAATGATCTGTCCTCTTCCTGTTATTGTGCAATGCTGTGCAGACACTTCCTCACAGCCAGCAGAAGAATACAGAGGACAGGTATCCTCCGGTCTTTGTCAGCTCTGTGTTTGCATAGTGAGGAGGGAGGGAAAACCCTGTACACAGCATTTATCTCCTCAGTGCCTGGAGAAGAGGAAACCCTGCAGCTGATCAGTACCTGAGGCAGAGCCTACAGCCCTCAGTCTGTGCTGCTGATGGTAGAAGGGGTTAAACTTTGCTTAAGAATCCAATGGGAGGGATAAACAAGGCAGACAGGAGTAGCTCGGCCAGTGCAGGGGATGTAGTTTGTCACTCCAACCAACACAGTCCACAATGATGTTCTGTGCACAGAGACAGACCTGTTCCTCCTGCTCTCTCAGGCTTGTACACGGAACACCATCAGAGTAGGAAACAAGCTGACATCACAAGTCATGTGACACTCAGCTAATTAAGAGAACAGGGCCATTATAGATGAAGGAAGTGAACTAAAAACCCTTTACATTTGCTTAGTTAGAAACATAAAAAGATTAAAAAAATAACTTGGACAACCCTTTAACAGCAAATTATGAGTTTACTATGGACATAAATTAAAGGGAATCTGTCACCAAACTGTTTACATAGACACACACCTGATTAAAATTCTGTTTTTCTTTTGTAGGTCTGAGGCCTTGTTCCAGAGTTTAGAAACTTTTTCTTAATATTCAAATTAGGCATTTATTGCAAAAAGGGCATCACAATGACTCTTACACTTATTTCAGCCCCTCCCTGGCTGCTTTGATTGACAGGGCTAGGCAGTGGCAAAGCAGCAAGGCGCTGGCCACAAAAATGAGTGGAGCCTGGGTGCAACAATTGCACTAAAGGCCTAATTTGCCTATTAGGAAAAAGTATCATAACTTGGGAATGAAGCCTTGACATTGCATCGGCAAGCAGGTGTAATAACATGCCATCCTATTCACCTCTTTTGGACGGTTTCTTCCTATTCAAGTGTATACTACAGAGTCGTCCCATAGAAGTGAATGGGATTGGCTTGTAATTACACCTGCTCACCGCTGCGATGTCAATGGCAAGCAGATAAATAATAGGTTGGTTAATAGGAAGGTTGAACTTGCATGCAGGGCTGTCTCCTTTTCAACCAGCTGATCGGCGGGGGTGCCAGGTGTTGAATTCCCGCCAATCTGGTATTGATGACCTATCCCGAGGATAGTATGGACCGGCACTCACTCTTGAAATCTTGCAGATATTTCTTTACTGCCACATGTCTGTATCTGTGATGCGTTTCGGCACAAATTGTGCCTTTATCAAGCAGTGAAAAACTCTCAATACAAAGCGATTTAAATAACCCACCAAACAACCAAGTGCTGACATCATGCAATTATGACGACCAGATAAACAATCAAAATGAAAACAAAGAAAACCATAAAGTCAGATTAAATCTCTTTATGTCCAGAATAGTATTTTTCTCTGTGGTTCAGATCAAATAGCTTCAGTTGCACTGTTGAAAATAACGGTACAGATTAGGAATATAACATACATAAAAAAAAAATATCTAAATGACAAAAAGCTATTTAACTCATAGTCGCGATTCAGATCCATCGGTTCCAAAGTTTGGAGTTGATGGATCCAAAAAGCTTGACGCTTCAACAATAGTTTGTGCCAGTCTCCTCAACGGCGTGGTTGTGACACACTTTCAATTATCTGAAAATGAAATTGTGCAATTGTGTGTTTTTGTTGATGAAAGTGACATGGTATAGGTAACAATAAATTGCCCTTCCTGATAGTAGATTTATGCTTGCAAAATCTATCTTTCATGCGAGTAGATGTTTCACCAATCTACAACATGTATTCTATCCCGAGGATAGGTCAACAATATTAAAATCCCGGAAAATCTGTTTAGAGGGGTTATCCAGGAAATATTTTTATACGTTCTCTGTTTAGAGGGGTTATCCAGGAAATATTTTTATACGTTCTTTACTCACTACACCGCAATCTAACCTACATCCAAATCAACTTGTACAAATTCCCTACCAGTTTGTCACTCCTGAGCAGACCCACATGACCCCGCTGCACTTCCGGCTCTGTGCTAGTATATCACATGCAAACTATTGTTTACATGATTCATCCCTCCACTAGTTCCGCATCTAATGTACAATGTGCCGCTAATGACATGTAATGGACGGGGTCCCGCTGAATGTTGAGGGTGCATGTGTGTAAAATTCATACTAAACATATGCAGTCAAAGCCTGCTGTCTCCAATTGGCTCAGGGTGGGTGTACTGGGCAAAATTATAGTAATAGCTATCTAAAGTACTGGGAGGACAGGTTTAGTGGGTGGTAACAGATGGCCAAATAAAAATATCGATCTCCATCAGCAACCATCTTGATTAAAATCCAACTTGATTCCTTAACCGATAAAACTCATGTTTTACAAGTCCCAGCAGGAACTTATGCATTTCAGACAGTACTGTTTTTCCTAAATTATAGCATAAAAATACAAGAAAAAAACTGGGCTTAAAAACACATGGTACTCATTTGCAATAGTAGGTGGGAGTGAAAATAGTTCCATAGTAATTAACTTCTTCATCCCTCCTACCGGGACGTGTATGTGTTATCTGGTAACACTTATGTAAAAGGGAGCATGCAATGTTCCAATATAACAAATGTAGACTAACAGCATTGCACATACAACTCACCTCCACTTGATTGCGCTGCAGCAGCTTCTTCTGTCTTCACTGAACATGACCTGCCAAAGAACCTGCGATATGGGTGTTCACGTCATCACGAGGGAGACCACAGTGATGTCATCACGAACATTGCAGGTCGTTTGGCAGGTCCTGTTCAGTGAAGATAGAAGAAGTTGATGCAGCGCGATCAAGTGGATGAGGTGAATTTGTTTTTTTAACCCCTAAATGGGCATATTATTTTGCATTCTGTCTTAAGAATGCTATTATTTTCCGCTAAAACCATGATATAGCGGAAAATAATAAAATCACCCAAACACCGATCCCGAACTCGAAAAAGTCCAGATTCAGGTCCAGGTACCGAACTCGCAAACTTTGGTAAGAAACCAAACTTTGAGTTTGGATTCAAACATTTTAAAGGGAACCTTTCAATAAAAATAAACCAGATCTGAACAGAGATTTAATCCTTTAAGTGTCCTGATCTTTAGCTCCAAAATCCAGAATGCTTCTCTACTCCAGGCTTTTGCAGTGTTCCTCTATATAGCAGTGCACCGCTGACAAAAGGGGTTTACTGCGCATTTCCTAAATTTAGGCTGCTAAGAACCAAAAATATGATTTGCTATGTTTTTCTATAATTGCTGATTTGAGATAAAAAGCCATATCCACCAATCACTAAACAAAGCTGTTTCCTCTCCCCACAGAGAGGAGTGAGTCAGCATAGTGTAGAGTCATTTTGTGCCTAGATACTAAAGTGTGAGGAGCTAAGTGCTAGCTGAGTTGTGATTTGGATTAAGTCAGCCAGAATTTCGAGAAAAAAAGAAGACAACAGCAAAGATATACTTGAGGAGCAGGCCAGATGTAAAAAGGAGATGCAGTGTACAAGCCTATGGAGAATTGTTTTCTGATAAGGACCAAAGCCTCCAAAGCCACATACTCAGGTGCCTGAGCACAACTGAAGGGCAGTTAGGTTATCTATGTAAGAAAAATCCAGATCCCACCGAAGACAATGTGGACGTGTACTTTGTAAGTACTGCAACCTGTTCAAAGAATGAAGCAGAAAAGTTTGCCTGCTATCAGGGAGAACTACCCTGTGGGTTGCAAAGTAAAGTACATACCACATCCCTGGATACTTAGTTAAAAAAAAGTCAGTTACAGAAGTGCAGTGTAAGGAAAAGTGTTCTAAAGGGACAACTGTGCCTGTTAACTGAAATCAGAGCTGTGTAACCTGTATAATCTGTGTACATTGTGTTTATGAAAGATCTACCAGTCTATTGCATATTGACAACTGTAACTGATGTGCTTAAGCTTAATCCTTCAGTAAAGAAACATTCTACTGTTACCTTGGACTCATCATTTCTACACAATTACACTGCATCACAAAAACTGGCATCTTGCCTTGCACCTCAAAACTACTTATGTCAAGGGCACCTAAACCATCAGGCAGGCGAAGTGTGCCCTGAAGGGAAGAAAGTGTGCACCCTTCATATCACTGCAAGGCAGCATAGGGAGCATCAGAACCGTTGCTACCACAACTACTACCCCCATCTTGCCACTCTCTCACACACACGAATCTGCAGCCTGGTTGCTACACTTTGTTTTCCCAATTACCTCCTCTTTGCAGTTTACGTATTCTTTTACAGCCAAACACCTTTATGTGGGTAATATTCTCACCATGCTTGGATACAGGAGATGGATTATATACTTAAAAAGCAAATACATATTACTGGTGTCTTTGTAATCATAAATTGTGGCTGTATATAAACCAGTAACAGTAATACTGTATGTATTAGCTTCCTAAGCATATGAAACCTCTATTTTCAAGATTATAAAGCCATAATAAGTAGTGTATATGATATGTACATGTTAGTATACCACTCTAGGACACAGGGGAAGGGGGAGTGTGCAGAGCACCAGAGTGTGTCAAAAGCAGTGCTCCAAGAATTCAGCACAGCCCCCTGGTGCTCCAACATGCTAATTTGCATATCAATAAAACACCAATATCTCTGCAGCTGTTTGACATACAGACAAAAGAAAGGTACTGTTTCAATCAGCACAATCAACCCTACCAGGCAGGCTCCTTAGTTTTATAATGTTAATCATGTCTAGAGAGGCTTTTTAACACCACAAAAAAAAGAGGTAACTACATTATTGGCTGCAACACTCATCATGCAACCAAGAATCGCTGTGTAGCAGTGCAGCCATTGAACTAAATGAGGTTATTTCGCTATTCACAAGTTTCCACAGGCACGATCCCAGACTCACAAAAAATTCAACAATGATGGATATTTTTGTGATTCTGGGACAACTTGCAAGTTGCGCTACAACCTCATTCTAGTCAATTGGCCGCACTGCTACACAGCAACCTTTGCATGTGCAACTGGTGCCATGTTGACACAGCTATATTGAGGATCAGAATATAAATCTATCCTCTGGGTTTCAAAGTCATCTTAAAATAGTCATTTAGGTTGTGTGAACTATTATAGACAGGAGGATTTTCATGTAGGTAATCTACATACTTGACAGTCTTTAGCACAAAGTCACACCACTAAAATGAGATGGATGGAAGAAGGTTAATTTGTTCTTCTGTCAAAAGCCTATGCAGGTAACTTTATGCCATTTACTTTATATTACTGCATAATTTATCTGCTTATATTATCAGTCCTGCCAACACTGCTCGTATTAGTACATGCAGAAATACTCTACTTCACAGTTATTACTTATTTTTTTCTGCTGCAATGACTAGTTGATTTAATTGACTTTTGAAAACTTCCACCTTCATGGAGGAATTAACAAGTGTGTTGGGTGCAGATGCACTTTTTATTGTGTGGAGGAAGCCTGCATAGAAATGATCTGTGACACCTGGATTCTTCACAGAAATCCTCCACATTTCTGTCACATACATATTTTTTTAGAGCTCCAAATTTGGCACCTGATTCCATTATGTGCTCTATTAATACACCCCTTTATCCACTTGAACTTGATGAAAGGGGAGCACAGAGGCTGTGGTCAAACCAGGGCCAAGAAGCTTGAAGCAAGTTTAAGAGGTCATAATGTCCCACATAAGGAAACAGTCCTATATATGAGGCATAATAGCTAGAGACCCTGTTACAGATTTTGCTCTGGGTCCAGGAACCTCAAATTATAGATTTATATATCCAAATAATTGTTCAAGCAGTTCACTGAAGATTTCCCATGTTTTCAGGTAGTTGACCTAGAGAACTTTATTAAAGTAAGAATGTTACATTATTAAATTGGTTATCCCATGATTAATGTAAAAAATGAAAACCAGGCATCATATATGCATGACAATCTTTTTCTAACAAAGCTAGAACCAGCCCTGTACCTCACATGGATCCAGAGATCTCCCCATTCATTGCTCTGCTAGATTTATATCCAGCTAAAAGCTCAAAGGGAGTGTCTATTCTGCTGTAGCTCAGGGGGCGTGTCTCAGCTCTGCCTATCACAGCTCAGGAGGCAGTTGAAGGATAAAACTGAGCATGTGCGGGCATCTCAGTGAGCAGGTCAAAGAAATAAGTAAAAAAAAAAACCGCAGGTGGCGCTATACAGACAAATTATATTGAATAACTCATTGGCTATGCTAAAGTTTTAATAACATGTAATTAAAAAAGTATTCAGATCCAGGTGCTGGTTTGAAAAGTGTACAATATTTGTTCGTGGCCTCGTGGGACAACCCCTTTAACCTCTTGCCGACCGCCTCACGCAGGATTGCGTCCTGCGGGCGGTCGGTCTGTTCCTCCTTGACGCGCCCGCGCGTCATCTCGCGAGAGGCGAGATTTCCTGTGAACGCGCGCGCGTGCGCGCGTTCACAGGATCACGTCGGGGACAAGGTAAGCTACAGCCTGCCAGCGCTGATCGTGCGCTGGCAGGCTGTAGAAGTTAAAAAAATGGCATATCAGACGCTGTTTTGTTAACAGCGTCTGATATGCTTGCTGATCGTTCCTTTGGTGGTCCCATTTGCTTGGGACCACCAAAGAAACTTTATAAGTGCACCAAAACACCACACAGACCCCCCACCCATCCACCCCACCCCCCACCCCCACTGATTAACCCCTGATTAACCCCTGATTAACCCCGATCACCCCATGTCACCCCCTGACACTAATTACCCCACTGTAAGGTTCATTCAGATGTCCAGTATGTGTTTTGCGGATCCATGGATCCGCAAAACACGGACACCAGCAATGTGCTTTCCGCATTTTGCGGATCCGCACATTGCCAGAACTATATAGAAAATGCCTTTTCTTGTCCGCAATTGCGGACAAGAATAGGACATGCTCTATCTTTTGCGGAGCTGCGGCCGGATGCTTGGGGGCCGAAACCCGGAAGTTTGCGGCCGCAGCTCGCAGAATGCTGATGCGGCGAGCGCATAGTGTGCTCTCCGCATCACCGCCAGCCCCATTCACACTGAATGGGTCCGCATCTATTCCGCAGAATTGCGGAATAGATGCGGACATTTTTGCGGACGTGTGAATGGGGCCTTACTACTTTTTTTTTTGCACATTTTTTGGCAGAGATTTATTCATCCACATTGATCGATGCGAATGAGGAAATCTGTGCCGTTTTGGTTTTTTTTGCACATTTTTGGGCAGAGATTTTTTCATCCACATTGATTGATGCGAATGAAGAAATCTGTGCCGTTCATTTTTTTTTCTTTTCAGCGCAGAGGCTGAACGGGAAAAAAAATCTCATTACCCGTATGCTCAATATACGGAGAATCGCAGAAACTCCTAATGCTGGCCATACGTGTAATGATTGCGGAGACCCCTAAAATGCCAGGGCAGTACAAACACCTCACATGTTACCCCATTTTAGAGAGAAGACACCCCAAGGTATTCCGTGAGGGGTATGGCGAGTTCATGCAAAATTTTATTTTTTGTCACAAGTTAGTGGAATATGAGACTGTAAAAAAAAAAAAAATTCAATTTCCGCTAACTTGTGCCAAATTTTTTTTTCTGTGAACTCGCCATGCCCCTCACAGAATACCTTGGGTGTCTTCTTTCCACAATGGGGCCACTTGTGGGGTATTTATACTGCCCTGGCATTTTAGGGGTCCTAAAGTGTGAGAATCCAAATGCGTAAAAATGGCCTGTGAAATCCTAAAGGTACTCATTGGTTTTAGGGCCCTTTGGCATCTTGGCTGCAAAAGTGTCACTCATGTGGTATCGCCGTACTCAGAGAAGTAGGGCAATGTGTTTTGGGGTGTATTTTTATATATACCCATGCTGGGTGTAGAAATATCTCTGTAAACGACAACTTTTTACATTTTTTATTCAAAGTTGTCAATTTACAGAGATATTTCTCACACAAAGTATGGGTATATGTAAAAATACACCCCAAAACACATTGCCCGACTTCTCCTGAGTACGGCGATACCACATGTGTGCCACTTTTTGCAGCCAAGATGCGCAAGGGCCCTAAAACCAATGAGTACCTTTAGGAGGGCATTTTTACGCATTTTTCTTCTCACGCTTTAGGGCCCCTAAAATGCCAGGGCAGTATAAATACCCCACATGTGACCCCATTTTGGAAAGAAGACACCCCAAGGTATTCGCTGAGGGGCATAGTGAGTCCATGAACAATTTAACTTTTTGTCAAAAGTTAGCAGAAAGGTAGACTTTATGAGAAAAACAATAAAAATCAATTTCCGCTAACTTGTGCCAAAAAAATCTTCTATGAACTCGCCATGCCCCTCACAGAATACCTTGGGGTGTCTTCTTTCCAAAATGGGGTCACATGTGGGGTATTTATACTGCCCTGGCATTTTAGGGGCCCTAAAGCGTGAGAAGAAAAATGCGTAAAAATGCCCTCCTAAAAGGTACTCATTGGTTTTAGGGCCCTTTGCGCATCTTGGCTGCAAAAAGTGGCACACATGTGGTATCGCCGTACTCAGGAGAAGTCGGGCAATGTGTTTTGGGGTGTATTTTTACATATACCCATATTTTGTGTGAGAAATATCTCTGTAAATTGACAACTTTGAATAAAAAATGTAAAAAGTTGTCGTTTACAGCAATATTTCTCACACGCAGCATGGGTATATGTAAAAATACACCCCAAAACACATTGCCCTACTTCTCCTGAGTACGGCGATACCACATGAGTGGCACTTTTTGCAGCCAAGGTGCACAAGGGGCCCTAAAACCAATGAGTACCTTTAGGATTTCACAGGCCATTTTTACGCATTTGGATTCTCACGCTTTAGGGGCCCCTAAAATGCCAGGGCAGTATAAATACCCCACAAGTGACCCCATTTTGGAAAGAAGACACCCCAAGGTATTCCGTGAGGGGCATGGCGAGTTCACAGAATTTTTATTTTTGGCACAAGTTAGCGGAAATTGATATATATTTTTTTTATTTTGTTTTTTACAAAGTCTCATATTCCACTAACTTGTGACAAAAATAAAATTTTACATGAACTCGCCATGCCCCTCACGGAATACCTTGGGGTGTCTTCTTTCCAAAATGGGGTCACATGTGGGGTATTTATACTGTCCTGGCATTTTAGGGGCCCCTAAAGCGTGAGAAGAAGTCTGGAATCCAAATGCGTAAAAATGCCCTGTGAAATCCTAAAGGTACTCATTGGTTTTAGGGCCCTTTGCACCCAGCCTGCAAAAAGTGGCACACATGTGGTATCGCCGTACTCAGGAGAAGTAGGGCAATGTGTTTGGGGTGTATTTTATATATACCCATACTGTGTGTGAAAATATCTCTGTAAACGACAACTTTTAAAAATTTTATACAAAGTTGTCAGTTTACAGAGATATTTCTCTCACCCAACATGGGTATATGTAAAAATACACCCCAAAACACATTGCCCTACTTCTCCTGAGTACGGCGATACCACATAAGTGACACTTTTTTGCAGCCTGGGTGCGCAAAGGGGCCCAAATTCCAACGAGTACCTTTAGGTTTTACATGGCGGCTCACAATTTAGCCCCACCCAAAATGCCAGAACAGTACAAACACCCCACAAATGACCCCATTTTGGAAAGTAGACACCCCAAGGTATTCACTGAGGGGCATAGTGAGTCCGTCTGAGATTTCTTTTTTTTTGCCAGAAGTTAGCAGAAATTGAAACTTTTTTTTTTTTTTTTTCTCAGAAAGTGTCATTTTCCGCTAACTTGTGAAAAAAAATAAAATGATACATGAACTCACCATGCCCCTCTGCGAATACTTTGGGGTGTCTTCTTTCTAATATGGTGTGATTTGGGGGGTATTTATACTATCCTGACATTCTAGCACCTGAAGAAACAGGACAGGTGCTCAGAAAGTCAGAGCTGCTTCAAAATGCAGAAATTCACTTTTTTGCACCATAGTTTGTAAACGCTATAACTTTTACCCAAACCAATAAATATACACTTATTGGACTTTTTTTTTATCAAAGACATGTAGAACAATAAATTTAGAGAAAAATTTATATAGAAATGTAGTTTTTTTTGAAAAATTTTACAACAGAAAGTGAAAAATGTCATTTTTTTGCAAAAATTTCGTTAAATTTGTATTAATGGCAAAAAAAGTAAAAATGTCAGCAACAATGAAATACCACCAAATGAAAGCTCTATTAGTGAGAAGAAAAGGAGGTAAAATTCATTTGGGTGGTAAGTTGCATGACGGAGCAATAAACGGTGAAAGTAGTGTAGTGCGGAATTGTAAAAAGTGGCCTGGTCATTAAGGGTGTTTAAGCTAGGGGGGCTTAAGTGGTTAAAGTGACTGTCACTGTACCCTGATATCCTTTTTCAGAAGGCCACTAGTGTGATTTCAGGTTCTCTCCAGCAGAAAAATTAAGAAAGCAGTAGTTTTAGACTCTACAGACACTTAAAATAAACATCGGGTCTAAGTGAATGCACCAACACCAACCCATTCCATTGTGATGACGGGAGTTAGTAAAAGGAAATGGAGGGAGGCTAGGTGAATATTTTAAAGACATTATGTTACCCAGATCAAGTCTACCCTACCAGGCATATCACACTAGCTAACACCCTGCACTGGAACCTATCAGCTACACGATTTCACAATCTAACCTACACTGACTATCTCCCACTAACTATCTGTACTATATATATATAAGCTAACTAACTATCTAATGTAATGTGACATAGGAAAGCAGAGAGCACAGCAATGACACTGCGGTCTCTCTCAGAACTGAAAAAATAAATAAATGCATAAAATGGCTCCTGGGGAGGTTCTTATATAGTAAGGGGTAGGCAATTTTCCTATTGGTTGCTAGGGATGTTGCTAAGCTCAGACAAAGACATTGCAGCCTTCTCAGTGGCCCACAAACAAGAAGCATGGAGGGACCATGGGTTCAGAGGAAAAAAAAAATTGAATATTAGCGAATACGAATATATATTCAAAATCTTCGTGGCGATGTTCGTGATTAAATTCGCAATGCGTACATTCGCGCCAAACACTAATGCTGACCTTCTGCACCTAATCACGCCCCCTTGTCTTTTGATTAACAGCACTAGACCCATCAGTCTAGCGCTGAGATCCCGCGCCTGCGCACTCGCTTCCTGGATATTTTCCGTTCCTTCAGGCTTGTGTGTGACAGCGCCTGCACACTAGACATACACACAAGCTTGGAAGAATAGAAAATATGTGCGCAAGTGCACAGGCGCTAGATCTCAATAAAAAAATATGGGGGTGTGACTAGGTGCAGAAGGCCAGCATTAGCAATGAACGGGGGCGTCGTAGAAGCAGTGCTCGGATGGCATAAGCCCGATTCCAAGTGCTTAAATTCCTCATTAGCATATTTTTAAAAGTAGCTTTTTCTGCCTAACCAGACCACTGACATGAGAAATAAAGGTATGTTTTTTGTCTGCATCGTCGGCCCTACCAGGCTATATGCCTGGTAGGGTAGACTTGATCTGGGTGACAGAGCCTCTTTAATTTTATTTTTGAGCCCAACATCATGTGATCCTCCTTATTGCAGGGCATACTGACTGCTTAACCAGTAGGATACAAATTATAGAGGACAGCCATGATTTATCTTTCTTTAAAATCCCCACCCCCACACAATGGGATTTGTGAAGGGAACTATACTTTGCTGCTCCCCACCGCTCGATTCTGGCTCAGTGGGTTAGAGACTGTTTTCACTGCAGTTGTAGTCCTCGAATGTAAACTTCTTGCACAGACAGGGTCATGCACATCACTGCACCAATGATCGCCCTCAACAGTAATGTTTCCCCAAGCAACTGGATCACATGTCTCTTGGGTACACGTCACTACTGAGAGCAGTTAATTGGCTGCATAGATACATGTAACCCCACCCATGCAGGAAGTTCACATGTGGGACTAGAAGTGCAGAAAGAAGACAGATTTGAAATTCACATCGTGTCAGTTTCTGCTGCAGTTTTCTACCATCAATTTCATTCAATGCATAGTGTTAAATCCACAGCAAAATTTTCCAAATTCACAGATTTTGCAGGGAATTTGACACACATTTTGTCAAGGGATTCCAGCTAAATCTCTGCCAGAAATCCTTCCCATATGTTTATACTGAGGGATATACACTTTATGCACAGATTTTTCATGCTGAAAATCAACAGCTTAATACAGTATCAGCTAGGTAGATGAGATTTTCTCACAAAATATGGAAAGCACATGGACCTCATCCGTATTTTTGGCGGATCCGTGTTTTGTGCACTGCAAAATACATACGGTCGTGTGCATGAGCTCTAATAGTTCTATATTTCGCTAGCCTAATAAAGCAGCAATTATGGACTTACTAGAAATGTGTCAAAAACGTATGCAAATGAACAATGATTATTTTGCCCATAGCAACCAACCACATTCCAGCTCTTATTTTTCAAAACCCTCTTGTAAAATACAAGCCTTACCCGTTCAGGTGCACCACTTTGCCTTTGCACTACGTGTGATACATTGCCACATTGTTATTCCACTTCTATAGTATTCTACATGCCTTGGGGACCCAATAGACCTTGAGTTTGTATCTTTTTATGTAAAAAGCGAATAGTTACAATAGTGTTATTTCTGCTCCTTAAACAGCTAATAGAAATGAATGACCCATTCTGCATCTCCATGTGCATCAGACCATACGAAGAGTTAAAAAAATAATTTGAAAAAACAAACTATGAAAACATAGATTTATGATAAAACAGAAAATAATAAAATCACTGTATTTGCCCAGATTATTAATTTTTAGTCATCCGGGTTAATTATTGCCCTTCATCTATCTTGTAACTGCGCACAGCCCACCTGCATCCAATGACATTTTCTACATCACGGGTCCAGCCAGTAGGTTGAGTAAGTGCAGCCAACATTTCAATTTACTTCTAAGCAGTATCTATTTAAATAATTAACCCTGCCCTATACTTGGAAAAGAAAGAGTGCTCGATTAATAGCCATCTAAACCTGCCAGGCTTGTCTCCTGCTAAGGATCACTTGAGAAATCTTGTTTTATTATAGGTTGTTTTGCCTATCTCCGGGAATCATTATTCTCGCACTGCTCAGAGAAAAAATGTGCTTGTGTGCGGGGAGCAGTAGACAATTTACAGAAGATCATTGCACTGTAGAAAGAGGGCGAAGACAATCTTTGTAACTATACAGCTTTGTGGCTGTGGCTAACAGATCAGGATCCTAAATGGAGGATAACCCTCTAATAAAAGGATTTCCCCTTCAAAAAATTATGGCCTATTACTAGGAAATGCCAGCTGGTAGAGGAAGATGGTGGAGCAAGGAAAATAAATTGTCCAGAGTCAATGTCACAATGTAAGGGGAAGGGAAAAACACCAGAATGACAACAGAAGGGAAAAGACAAGTAACTAGGCCTTACGGCTAGGGAAAGGGAAGCAGTAACCACCTATGGGAACCCTAAACCAAGCCCTGGTCCGTATGAATAGACCCTGAATTTTCATACATCGTAAACCTAGGCCCTGGTAACCCTGAATATCCCTAGAAGTAGTGACAGGGTCTGAGACTACGTGTTTCTTCCCAGACAAACGAATCAACGTCTTCCTGAGGCCTAGTAAAAAATGAGCAAATGGGAACAACAAAATACAAAGAGAAGAACACTTACCTTCAATAGAAAATTGATGAGCAGGAACACAGAAGAGGAAAACACACCAGCTCTTACAACTCCAGGCAGAAAATATCAACCACATGGTATGAAGTGTGAATCCATACTAAATAGAGGAGCAGTAATAACCATAAGCTACACCTGACACAAAGGGTGGGGTCATTACCAACAACAACACAGCAACAAGTGAAAACAGAGAGGCTGTCAGATAACCTCACATGCAGCCAGTTTCGCAGATCCTCTAACCTATGCCACGGGAGGGACCGTGACAGACAAAACATGAAACAAAGAGGTGATCGCTTGCATTGTACCAAATTAATAAAAACTCCAAAAACTATCATAGAAGTCAAGACTAGTGTTGACCGAGCATGTTCGGACAAACCTAGTTCGGCTCGAGGATCGCCATGCTCGGCACATTGTGGTGTTCGGCCGAATATCACATGTGCTCGAGCACAGTTGTGAGTTCAAATACCAACAGAAACTTTTTAGAAATAGAGGCTAAATTAGATTTAAATACATATAAAATCCTGAGAAAAATAATAGATACCAATAAAAGTCCACCATTGTGTGAATTGCCTATAAGGATGGCTGTTGACTATACCTATAGGTATTAAAGGGAGTCTGTCACCAGTTCATAGATAAACCAGACACAGTGCCTTGTAGGCTAGCTATGCTAAATGTAATAATACATTTAATTTAGCAATTCATTGCTTCATTCTGGAAAAACGTGCACTGACCCCCCCCATCCTTAGGGCTCATGAACACAATCGTATCATCTTACTTTGTACATTTTTTTTTTTGTGGCCCATATGCGGAACCATTCACTTCAATTGGGACACACAAAAAATAAATAAATAAAATGGTGTGTATTCTGTGTCTGTATGACCATGTTGCAAAAAAATAAAACATGTCTTATTATTGTTCTATCATGGGCCAGATGTTCCATTCCGCAAAATGCAGAAGGCACCAGTATTCATGATTTGTGGATCCACAATATGCAGACAGCAAAAAACCCAATGGTCGTGTGCTAGAGCCCTGGTCTAGCCCTTTAAGACATTGTGCCTTGTTTATCAGTGAATTTCCTGGCTCCCTTTAAGTGATTGATATGTTTTAAAATTTCTGTGCAATAATGTACCTGCAATCCTTTCATATGTGCTAATGAAGAGAAGAAATCGGAGCCTTCGTTGTGCTCTGAGCTCTGGGAAGTACAAGGTTCACAGTAGCTATATTACACAAGGTAAGAAAAGGCAAAAACCTGGAAACACAGCAGCTGATATTACATTGTATAAATATATCAAATGAACACTTTATTTGTGTCTTGCATTCTAGTAAAAGGTTATATACAATATAATGCTATAAGAACTGGTGCCTCAGTTTACTTCAGCACCATGGATAGTTTCCATCTGTCACTGAGCTCACCCATCTGGATGTCATTAGTGTTGAGCAAAGCAAAGCATTCAAAGAGGAATTCGGTCCGAAGTTTAAAAAAACTTCGATTTTCAATTAATCCGATTTTTCTCGTGCTTTGTAGTAATGAATCAGGTTTTCCTAAAATGGTGGTTGCGCGTGTTACAAAGAGACACTAAGCGTACAGGAGACAAGCCCAGGAATGCAAGATCACTCATTATGCCGTGCAGCCAGCAAATTCGCATATAGGCATCCCCTGTGATGTCACACTCCTATAAAACCCTCATCCTACATGGTTCCTGCCTTTGTACTGTGAGCAGAGCATAGGGAGAGATGTGGCAAGTGCTCATGTGCTAGGGGCAGTGTTACTGAAAATGATTAATAGAAGAATATTAGAAAGGGAGAGTGCAGAGAGACTGCAGGAAGAGGGCAGGGAGAGTGCAGTGAGACTTATTCTGTGTCAGTTTTATTTATTTATTCCTACATTTAATTATTCCTACTGTATATCAGCTGTAAATGTAATTCAATACCAATAATATTCCACTGCCGGCATAAAACAAGAATCACAGAAAAAAACGTTTATTTCTGCGATTCTTGTTTTATATGTATTGAATGTGCCATTGCATATGGCTGGTAAATATTCTGTTGCACCTGGAAGCCAGTGTCACATGGTCTGTTGTAGGTGTAGCTTGCGGCCTCATTTGTTCCCCATCGCATTGTTGGTCCTGCAATGCAGGTGAGTGGGAGGGGGCTGTAGGCTGCTTAATACCTTTTCAGACCTTGTTCACACACCATAGGTAGTCTAGTGGTAGGACCCCATGCCATGCTGAGATACCGTGACGTGGTGTTTGAAGGGGCTCCGATATGTTCCTGATTGGAAATATTGGCGAATCTCTCAGCTTTTAACATCCGAGTGAGGGATTAGCCAGTGTTGTCAGTTGCTTATCCATGTGGTGCATCTTTTTTCTGTGAGTTACAGTACCATGTAGTAACAATCCCTCTGAGAGTTAATTAAGCTTTTTACAGAAAATGTTATATTATATTACAAAATGCTAATTGCTTTAAGAATTCTGGCTCACAATCACTGACTTTTATAACAGAGCGATTGCTCCTGATGAAGGGGTTTTTTAGCCACAACCCCGAAATGCGTTGAGCCTTCTCCTCTCTCCCCCACCCTGGATAATCTAATAAAGGAAAGTCCGAGATTAAGCACGAAGAGTGACTGCCGTTCATTCCTGACACTGTCTACAGGCGATCCAGGCGCAGGAGGATGCGACGTGGGTGTCTTGAGCTTATCCCACACCGCCCCTCCTGGGTGAAGTGAGTCTATATTTGTTTTAGAATTATATACATTGGTCCAATTCTGCATATTGAGTATTGCACTTTAAGTATTGGCACATGGTCTCCACAGTCTGGATATTACCCTTGGTGTAAGTATCTGTTACCTATGTGTACTACACCCCAGAATTTCTTTATCTTTTAATCATTTGTTTCTAAGTACCACTTATATCTAAACCCTCTGGAACGTGGCGCCATTAGTACGATCTTTTTTCCAGCACTTTTTTGTGCACGCTTGTCCTGCTCTTTTATAACAGAAGACAAGCTATATTTTTAGCTTGAAACATCTAAACTTTAACTGTTCATAGTTTTTACTAAACTAATTCAAGAACAGCTGCAGCAATGACTGTACTGTTGTTGCTTTTAGACTAGCATGTTGTCAGATTCTTAAATAATTCACATTTTCTGAAAGAATACTGTATTATGTAAGCCTGGTGTCAATTTATCCTCCACCGATGACGAGAACAAGTGATGTGCCACCCAATTTCAATACAGTTAAGCACATAGATATTGAAAGCAAAACACTGTAGCAATCAAGCTTTAAAGGAAACATGTCATTATAAGTTGACCTATTGTTTAAATAACGTTTTTATGTTGAACATATTCCTAAAAAATTTTGGTTTTTATTTTCCATGTCAAAGTCTGTATTAAAAATACTTAAATCTTGCAGTTTTTGCACAGGCCAAGAAGCCTAATAACAGGCGCCACTTCTTGGTCTATACAGATCAGTCTATTGCATTTAAAATTATTTTTATTGAGATTTTCAATTGTAACAAACATGAAATTTAGAAAAGAAAGAATTAATAACAATGTAGTTGAATCAATATTCAATAACAGAGTCCTGAAGTCGAAATAGGTTGAACAAAGCAAAAGTAAATCTTATTGACACATTTAGAGTTGCATTCAAATGAAATACTCAAAATTTAATGAAACAAGACATTTACATAGCATAAACTATCGTCTTATCACTACAAGCAGGATTAGAAAGGAATATATATAACCTCTGTGTATTGATAACACATGATCCACCTTTCACAAGGTGCCTAGAAGACTGGGACAGTCTTCTAGGCACCTTGTGAAAGGTGGATCATGAGTCAATGAGGTCCCCTCCTGTCCATTATGACTATGGCCCATGTGGCTGCTGTAAAGCAATTCTCTAAATGCTCTCTAAATGCTGTTAAAAACCCATAAAGACCCATAGGAACTGGACAAGATGGAGAAGTTCTTCAAACTGGTATCAGAGTAAGAACACTGGGGGTCATTTATTATCAGATATTATCAGCATATATCTGGCGCATATTGTGGCATGGAGGTTACTTGCGCCACAATCTGCAACTTTTCCCCACTCATGCCAGGTCTAAAAAAAGGGGCGTGATGCGGACGGGGAAGGGGACAGGCTGGCAGGCCTGCTTCATTTATCATTTTCTTCTCCTGTTTTAGGTGTAGAAAATGGTCTAAGTCTACGTCAGCAAGGGAGCTGTCTTACATTTACACAAGCAGTAGATATGCAGAAGTTATGTAAAGGCCGGCGCCTCTACATATCTTAGGCACAGCCACCGCCAGCCAAAGGGGTATTAAGACTGGCGTCTAAAACGCTGGTCTGAATAAATAACCTCTACTATTTTTAATATAGAACATGTGTCTATATTAAAGGTCAGGAGCACAGTTGCTGATAAAATATTTTCTTACAATATGCCCTAATAGTGTTAGCACTGTATATATTTTATTAATATTTAGTGGATATATTGCATATTGTACTGTTTATAAAAAAGAAAATAATCTTCAACACTTGGTCTCCTGCTTTGGTCCGGAAAGCCCCCTTTTTGGCTGGGACCCATTTTGTTCCACTGAAAGGTCCTTTTGAGTCTGGTGGCTTAGTCCGACCTTGATTTCCATGAACTAACATACAGTATATATCTCTCCACTGCACGGTGAAACAAGCAGAAATATAAGTAAAAAAAAAAAAAAAAAAAAAAAAAAGAGTATATGTAGCTTACATACATATACGATATAGCCAAAATGGTCCCTAACACTACAGATACTGCCTTTTATAGACTTACCAGTCTCCTTATTTTCAGGGCACTGCAGGAACCAGCTAAATTGCTTTTGTGCTGAGAAGTCCCAGGTACTTGGGCGTAGCTCAGTCTGAAAGAGGCGCCACCCTCAATATATACTATAACACAGAGTTCAGACTAAGCAAATATATTTCTACACTCAGAAGTGCATGACCATAAGGCAAATAAAGTTGGTTAAAAGATGGCTGCACAATACATCACAAACTAACAGAAAAATAAAAAAGGGGCTCATTCCAAAAATAGGAATGAAGGAAGCTCTTAGCGCACATTTTTGATCAAAAGTATGTCGGGCCCAAGTGCCACTTCATGGCGACTTCCACACAAGGATCCCTAACACTACAGATACTGCCTCTTATAGACTTGTGCGGAAGTCGCCGTGAAGTGGCACTTGGGCCCGACATACTTTTGATCAAAAATGTGCGCTAAGAACTTCCTTCATTCCTGTTTTTGGAATGAGCCCCTTTTTTATTTTTCTGTTAGTTTGTGATGTATTGTGCAGCCATCTTTTAACCAACTTTATTTGCCTTAGGGTCATGCACTTCTGAGTGTAGAAATATATTTGCTTAGTCTGAACTCTGTCTTATAGTATATATTGAGGGTGGCGCCTCTTTTGGACTGAGCTACGCCCAAGTACCTGGGACTTCTCAGCACAAAAGCAATTTAGCTGGTTCCTGCAGTGCCCTGAAAATAAGAAGACTGGTAAGTCTATAAGAGGCAGTATCTGTAGTGTTAGGGACCCTTGTGCGGAAGTCACCGTGAAGTGGCACTTGGGCCCGACATACTTTTGATCAAAAATGTGCGCTAAGAGCTTCCTTCATTCTTATTTTTGGAATGAGCCCCTTTTTTATTTTTCTGTTAGTTTGTGATGTATTGTGCAGCCATCTTTTTACCAAAATGCATCAAAGCTATCTTATTTCTATCAGACTATTTTTTTCTTATTTTAGGATTGAATTGATATTGGAGTATATTAACATTACCAGGGTTTTCAGCTTTATCTAGAAGGTAACACTGTAGAGGCCATATATGAATGCTTGCTTAATGGAACTGCACTCTCCTAATGCTACACAATCCAAGAGACGCGTTAGTGAGACTTCTATTGTATCAAATGCATTACCTTCTGGACTGAAATATCTCTGTATGTGAATAAAGAATGTGAATAAAGAAATAAAGCAAGATCTCTTATAAAATCTAAAAATCATTTTCCAGTCCAGGCAGTTAGACTAACGTTTCCAATGGATAAATAGCTAAAGCCATTAATTTTAATGAGTGAAAGCCAAAACCAAGGACAGACTGCACCACGTATTGTTGTATGGATTAAAACTTTTTATTTTTTGTTATACAAAGCTCGACTGCTATCTGTTATACTTACCAATGTATTTGGTATCCAGACTGTACGCATACCTAATATACTGCCAATAGTACTTCCTGAATGGGAAATCCATGAGAATAAAATAATGGCATGCTCCAATGCCGGATGCTTTATAGTTAGTATTAGGGTCCATTCACACGTCCGTACAATGAGTCTGGATCTGTACCGCAACGTTACAGAACAGATCCGGACCCATTCATTTTCAATAGTGCCGGAAGAGATGCGGACAGCACACAGTATGCTGTCCGCATGCGCATTTCCGGTGCGCGTCCCCGATCTTCTGTTCCGCAGCTCCAGAGAAAAATAGAGTATGTCCTATTCTTGTCCGCAATAGCGGACAAGAATAGGCATTTCTATAGGGGTGTCGGCCCGGTGTATTGCGGATCTGCAATACACAAGGGACGTGTGAATGGACCCTTGGATGAATACTGAGGCACACTGAAGCCCACACACAGTAATCAGGGTCCATACTGTAACCTTGCAGTCAATGAGCTGCTATGAAGAATTATAGCCATATGCCGCACAGATGTAGCAAATACCTCTGGGGACTGAGGGGACCATTCTATAACATAAGACAACACCAGTAGGAAAAATGACACATTTGGTGGTAAGATCGGGTACAGATTCTTCACCGGGGCACTAGGTCTTCCTGGTAATCTTCTGCTGCCATGTGCCTTCATGCATTGTGTTTGCCTTCAATGAGCTTAATGGGTACAAGTGTACTATATAATGCCGGAATGTGTAAATGGAGATCAGTATCAGAAAACATATGCTGCTAAACCATATCAATAAAACCACCTGCCTAATATAGTAAAAGTCCTTCTTGGGCAACCAAAACAGTTCTAAGCTGTAGAGGCATGAGCTCCTCAACACCTCTGAAGGTGTCCTTTATTATCTGCCACCAAGACATTGGCAGCAGATCCTTTAAAGTGAACCTGTCACAATAATAGGCAGTGTAATCTGCAGGCAGCATGTTATAGATCAGGAGGAGCTGAGTGGACTTATATATAGTTTTATGGGAAAAGATTCAGTATAATATTTCATTCATTTAAATTCCTGTTCATTGAAGTCCCGGAGGCGGTCCTATCAGTGATGGACAGCTATCTCTGTATACACAGTCATAGAGGGGAGGCTGTCAATCACTAATAGGACCACCTCCTGGACTTCAATGAACAGGAATTTTAATGAATGAACTACAAGTTTTACTGAATCTTTTCCCAAAAAACTATATATCGATCTGCCCATCCCAACCTGCTCTATAACATGCTGCCTGCAGCCCAAAGACCACGTTCAATGTTCCCTTTAAAGGATTTCTGTCACCAGATTTGGGCATCATAAGCTGTCTGACATTAGCTATGTGCCAATGTCAGACCATCCTAATAATGTTAATCATATGCCCCTCTGACCTTTTATAAGGCTAAAAAACGTCTTTATATTATATGCAAACTAGCCTCTAGGAGCAGGGAGGGCGTTGCCCCTGCTCCTAGAGGCTCCGAGGTTCCCATCTGCGGCCATGCCCCTCTTCTTGTGATTGACAGGCCGGGCAGCGCAGCTCTCCTGCCTCCGGCACCGCCTGCCTTCCGAACGGACGGCGCAGGCGCGGAATTTGAAGATCAGCTGGACTACTGCGCAGCCAAACTGGATTTGTGGCCGCAGCTAGCAGGGTTTGCCCTGGAAAAGCTGTCCTGCACGGCCAGTAGTGTGGCATCAGAGCGGGTGCTTAGTGCGGCGGGGGCCATAGTTACCCCAAGAAGAACTCGCCTATCCATCCAAAATGTGGAGAGACTGACCTTACTCAAGATGAATCAGTCATGGATCAGCCAGGATTTCCACCCACCAATGCCTGATGCATCAGACTAGATCATCCATGGTGCCACACCAACACTTTGACAAAAGAGACCAGTTTCTTCTGGCTACCTGCCTCAGCTGCTATTTTGAAGCTGCCACCCGCCTGATGCCACACATCTGATGCCAAGTGCTACTTCTTTCACCCACCATCTTCTGCTGGTACTAGTATTGCCACCCACCTCCACACTCTGTCATGGGGTCACTCTATGGTCTCCTGATGCTGCTGCTACCTCTACACTGTCATTGTGCCACCCTGTGGTCTCCTCCTAATGCTGCTGCTGCCTCCACCTCCACACTGTTATTGTGCCACCCTGTGGCCTCCTCCTGATGCTGCTGCTGCCACCTCCACACTCTGACATTGGGCTGCTCTGTCTCCTCCTCCTGATGTTGTTGCCATCTTCATACTCTGTCATTGGGCCACTCTGTGGTCCCCTCATGCTGCTTCCACCTCACCACTATGTCATAGGGCCACTCTGTGGACTTATCATGCAGTTTCCACCCTCCCCACTTCATGACTGGGCCACTATTTTGCCTTTCGGCCTGGCTGACATCATTATTTATTTGACCCTTCTTCTGATCTGTCAGAAGGAAGGAAAAGTGAGACGCACAACGGATCCTGTCTATGTAAAAGCTGTAAGGCCTGCACAACATGGTCCCTATTTTGCATAAGAATTGGCTTATGATTTGGTAGCCAAATGCAGGAGTGGGTACAAAACACAGAAGATATGCAAATATTTCATTTACGTGTCATCTCTGTTTTAGATCCACTCCTGTTTTTTTTGGCTTTAGCAATACTGATGGATTACTGACCAAATGCTGGCTGAGTGAAGGCGGATGCTCCACAGACAGGATCCGTTTTTTGGGGGTAATTGTTCTGACAGATCAAAGGAAGGGCAAAATAATTAGTGACGTCAACACAAACTTACTGTTGACAGCCTCTCCACTCTGTTGGGAGGCTCTACTTGTATAAGCATTTAATAGAATAGGTTCTGTAGCCATCTATGTGGAATCAGCTATCAACGGTGTAAAAGGAGTGTGCTTATTCTTGATGCTAACATTGACCTGTAAGGCTGAGTTCACACTTGAGTTATTTGGTCAGTTCTGGCCCCGTAACTGCCCAAATAAGTGAAGTGTGCAGTGATTCTAAGAGTGACGCTTGTCATCTGCATGTCATACTGAATCACAGTATTGTTTCACTGCCAGAACAAACTCCCTGTGCGTGTTACTGCAAGGCACAATAGTGTTCTATACCACTATAAAGGCTCTCTGAAGCCAGGAAATAGCCGTTTTAACGTGATTCGCCATGAATAAATTTGGATCGAACCAAATTATTTAAAAACATTCAGCAAACCAGCGATTCGAATTTTTTAGAAATTCGCTCATCTCTAATTGCAACCTCCTGTAACAACCACCAACATTAGTGTCTTTTACATCACAGCTTTTACCTTTCCCCCTATCATCTATCTACTTGCAGGACATCCTTTTTCTCTGTCTCCCACGTATTCATTATATCAGATTGACAGACACAATTGTTCTTGCATCAGGAACGCTGAGCAAGAATAAGCTCATAAATGTATGTCAATTGTTCTGAATGAAAACCTTTTTTCTCCACTTTACACTTATAGTTCTCTAGGTTTTGCATAGAGAAATGTTTCTAGATGAAATCTCTTGTATATTCTGTTATTCACATGACAGTGAAAAACATGGCAATTTTTAGAACTAATTAAAATCTATGGGTTTATTAACGTGGCCGTTTTTTTATTGGCCAGTGAATAGCGGCCGTCAAAAAATAGGACATGTCCTAGTTTTGACCATTTTCAGCATGATCACTGGGAGCTCATGGTGACATCATCATGCTTGAGCACAGGTCCTTTGGCCGCTCCTGCAGCATCAAGAGAGGAACGACTACTTCTGTCCGTGCAAGTGAAAGGGGTGAGTAATTTTTTTTTATTTTTTGGCTTGAAAAAAAAAATAGCACATTATTAAAGCTGAGGACCACTATGGGGGATACTATTATAACTTCTGGGGGCCATTGCAGGGGTTGGGATAAAAAAAAAAGCCAATGAAAATCATCAATCTTTAATAGCCTTTTTTAACGGTCATTAGAAAATGCATTAAAAATGGTAGAAAAATGGGCACGAATAACTGACAGTGAGTTGTGTGAATGTAGCCTTTAAGACAACTTGTTACCACAAAATACAGTGCAGACTGCAGAGAGCAATAGCCAAAGGGGCCATCCTATAAGTTCCTGACAGCCATCAGTGTGTACAAACTAAGGGCTCATGAACATGACCGTATGTATTTGGCGGTAGGCAAAACACGGATCACACAATACCTATCCTTGTCGACAAATTTTTTTGATGAACGGACTTGGGAAATAGAATGCACACAGAGTCATTTCGGGTTTTATTGCGGACTCGTTGAAGTGAATGGCTCCGCATATGGTGCCATGCTTGTGTGTGGGAGTTTAAACACCACACTGAGCATAGAAGGGTAAAGGGGATTCCGGAATAAGGCCTGTAAACTAGGGAAGGAAAATGGTCACTTCCTAGAAAAAAAAACTAACACCAGTCCTGACAGACTACTAGTATGAACAAGCCCCAAAGGTAGGCAAGTTCATACACCGTATACCTAGAAACCTATCTCACCCTATAGGACCCTTGAACTAATGTCAGGACTGAGTCTACCTGTTCCTCCAAAGGGAAGGAAACACACACATATATATAAACAAAATACAAAAGGGAAAGGAAACACTTATCTTAAATGAAGCTTTGGTAGCACCAGGAACTCAGCTGAGAACCAAACACAAGATAGATAACCACAAGTCCAACAGAAGCTATAAACTACAAAGCATAGTGGGAGAAACAACAATAAATAGAGAAGGTAAAATGACCACAATAGCCACACCTGGGGAAAGAAGGTGTGGCAAGCACCAGAAACAACACAGAGCAATTTCATCCAAAAGAAAAACATGTCAGATAAAGCAGCATTTTGCCAGTCTCACACATCTCCTGCCATCTGTTGCGGGAACGTCCTTATGTCTCGGTATGTCTGTGACAGTACCCTCCCCCCCCCCTTCTACGGTTGACCTCCCGGCACCCAGGACTAATCTTATCCAGATGAGACATGTGAAAGGCTTTCACCAAACGACTGGCATTCATGTCAGATGCCGGTACCCACATCCTCTCCTCTGGTCCATAACCCTTTAAATGAACAAGATACTGAAGAGATCTACGGAGAACTCAATAGTCAACAATCTTGGCGATCTGGAATTGCAAACTGCCGTCCACCATGACAGGAGAGGGTGGCAAGGGGGATGATTCCAAAGGTTCAACATATCTCTTCAACAAAGATTTGCGAAACACATTATGAATTTTCAGAGCCTGAGGAATTTCAAGAGGAAAAGCTACAGGATTAATAATGGCAGCAATTTTATATGAACAAATAAACCTTGGACCCAACTTCCAAGAAGGAACCTTCAACTTAATATTTCTTGTGGACAGCCAGATAAAATCACCCACACTTAGGTCCGGACCATTCATGCGTTTCCTGTCAGCCACACGTTTATACTTGTTGCCAATATTCATCAAGTTATTTTGAATTTTCCGCCATATAGAAGACAATGATGACAAAAAACGTTCCTCCTCAGGGATACCGGAAGTATCTGAACCAGAGAATGTGCCAAATTGTGGGTGAAACCCATATGCCCCAAAAAACAGTGACTTACCAGTAGACTCCTGTCTAGTGTTGAGCACGAATATTCGAATAGTGAATTTTTTTAACGAATATCAGCACTTCGCTAATTTGCGAATATTTCGAATATAGCCCTATATATTCGCTATTTCGGATATTCTTTTTTTTTTAAAGTTGTTAATCCTTGTTGCTCTCTGGTTGTCTTCCCACTTCCCAAAAGCTGTTCTTACCTGTCCGGAGGATTCTTGGCTCCCTGCCAGCTCCAGTCAATGCCCGTTGCTGCTTCTGCCGACTTCCCGTGTGCGTGGAGCATCCCTATCACAATGGGAATGCTTCAATGCTAAAATGTACTCTCAGATGTGAGAATCAAGATCTCACAAATTTGACTAAGTTGTATTCGCAATGCGATTAATATAACCTGTATTACTTGCATTGCACATTCAACTTGCATCTGTGTAGAATTAACTAATATTGAGAATATAGCACTATATATAACACTAGGAACTCAGCTCTAAGTTGAATTCACAATGCAGTATATGTTTACATTGTGAATTCAACTTAGAGTTGAGTTCCTAATGGTTGACTTGCTAGAATATAACAAAGATTGAGAATATAGTGCTATATTCAATATCTTCGTTGATTCTACTAAACTAACCCAATAGGAAATTTGTCTGTATACACTGTTTAAAGTTCGAAATGCGAATATAAATTTGTTTAACATTCACAATATATAGAATAATGACGAATATTTGATTTCAACGAATATATGATGAATATTCAATCAAATATTCGCGAAATATCACGGAATCGAATATGGCACCTCCTGCTCATCACTGTCCTGACTACGATTGTTTATAGCAAACTTTTCCAAAGACAAAAACGAGGACCACGCTTCCTCGTGGTTCTCAGAGACAAAACATCTTAAGTAAGCCTGCATACTCTGATTAGTGCGCTCCGTCTGTCCATTCATCTGAAGATGAAAAGCAGAAGAAAAAGACAGTTGTACCCCCAGACGAGTACAGAATGCCTTCCAGAATCTGGACACAAACTGAGTCCCATGATCCGAGACCACGTCAGAGGGAATGCCATGAGGTTTCACAATGCTGTCAACAAACACTTGCTCAGGTGTTTTAGCATTAGGTAGGCCAGGCAATGCTATAAAGTGCACCATTTTACTAAAACGATCAAATACCACCAGAATAACTGTCTATCCAGATGAATTAGGCATATCTGTAATAAAATCCATAGACAAATGAGTCTATAGTCTTTATAGGATAGGCAACAGAAGTAGAGATCAAGAAGGTTGAGTATGTGTCACCTTAGCGCGTGCACAGATACTACAGGCCGACACATAGTCCTCAACACACTTACGCAAACCCGGACACCAGAATCTACGAGAGATGAGGTCGGCAGTGGATCTATTCCCTGGGTGTCCCTTAAGAACCGTACAGTAATAATCCTCAAACACATTATGACACATTATGACAAACAAGACTCCGGTGCATCTCCCTGAGGCTCTAACTCCTTCACCTCTATGTCAGGGTATAGAGCGGATATCACCAACCCTTCCGACAGTATCGGACTCGGATTTTCAAAATCACCACCTCCAGGAAAACAAGGCATCTGCCTAGACGTTCTTAACCCCAGGACGATAAGTGACAATGGAATTGAATCTGGTGAAAAACAAAGACCATCTGGTCTGCCTCGGGTTCAGTCATTTAGCTGACTCCAGGTAAGCCAGATATGATCTGTGAACACAGTGATAGGATGAATCGCCCCTTCAAACCAATAACGTCACTCCTCAAGAGTCAACTTAATGGCCAGCAATTCTCTGTTACCCACATCGTAGTTTCTCTCTGTGGTAGAGAGTTTTTTAGAGAAAAATGCACATGGGAGCCATTTACCAGTTGACGGCCCTGCGATAAAACTGCTCCTACCTCCATCTCGGATGCGTCAACTTCCACAATGAAAGGTTGTGATACATCCGGCTGCACCGATGTAGGGGCAGAAAAGAAGCACTCCTTAACCGCAGAAAAGGCTCACAACTCCGAATCAGACCACACTGAGACATCCATCCCTTTCTTAGTCATGTCAGTTAAGAGTTTCACCACTATTGAATAGTTCTGAATAAATTTTCGGTAATAGTTGGTGAACCCCAAAAACCACACAAGAGTCTTCAGATTTTCGGGTTGATCCCAGTCCAATACAGCATGGACTTTCTCAGGATCCATTCGAAAACCTGAAGATAACAGCAAGTAGCCCAAGAATTGCACCTCGTGTACAGCAAAAACACACTTCTCTAATTTTGCATACAATTTATTATCTCTTAGGATCTGTAACACCTGTCTAACGTGATCCTGGTGAGTCTCCACGTCTGTAGAATAAATTAGTATGTCATCCAAATACACGACAACGAACCTCCCCACCAGGTGAAAAAAAAATTAATTCACAAAATGCTGGAAAACCGCAGGAGAATTGGTCAAGCGAAAAGGCATTACCAGGTTCTCAAAGTGACCCTCTGGGGTATTAAAAGTCATCTTCCATTCATCCCCTTCCTTGATTCTGACCAATTTATATGTCCCCCTTAATTCCAACTTGGAGAACACCTTGGCATCAACAATCTGGTTAAACATATCAGGAATTAAAGGAAGAGGTTAAGGATCACGGACAGTAATCCGATTGAGCTCATGGAAATCCAGACATGGCCTTCTTTTTAAGGCTGAATGCATGGACATACATCGATACAAAATGTCCTTTCTGTCTGCAGAAAAAACACACTTCCTTCCTATGAAGAATGTTTAAAAGTGGATCCGGGAGTAGTTCCCCCTAACTGCATGGGTTAGTTCCCAGACATAAACCCAGGAGTATCTTCACCAAAAGTGTCGGAGGATCTTTCTCTCAGGCATCTAATAATGCTTACTGCAAGAGACATAGAAGCTTCCAGAGACTCTCTGATAATCCCTGACAAAACTGACTACGGAGAGCCGGATCGTTCCACTTAGTATCCGTAGCCCACCTCCTAAACTCACTCAGAGAAATAGATCTTAGCAGAACGCTCTCCCTGACGAAGGCCGCCTAGCTTTGTCTCGGCCAGGGAGGTCCGATCCGGGTCACCATAGATAAGACCCAGAGATTTGAAAAATTCATCCACTGACCAGAGAGACAGCGATCCGGTCGGCAGAGAAAAAGCCCATGACTGAGCGTCCCCCATTAAACAACAAAATAACCACACCCACTCTCTGATTCTCATCCCCAGATGAGTGTGGATACAGCCTAAAATACAATTTGCATGTCTCCCTAAACAAAATGAAATTATCACTTCCTCCAGAGAATCTGTCAGGGAGGGCAACTTTAGGCTTGAGACAGGCCTGGTAACCACCACCGCCACTAGGGCCAGCAGCCTGTGGTCTTGGGATCTGCGAGACCGTCGTGCGGAGGTCAGCTACCTCCAAAGACATACCCTGCAGCTGTCTGGTCAGTGCAGCAATAGGATCCATGGCGGTACTGAAACAAGCAAAAATGACGGTTTTGGCGGTTTATAATGTCACACTTGTGTGTGGGAGGAAAACACCATACCGAGCATGGGAAGGAAAAGGGGATACCGGAATAAGGCCTGGAAACTAGGGAAGGAAAATGGTCACCTCCTAGAGAAAACCCTAACTCCAGTCCTGACAGACTACTAGTATGAACAGGCCCCAAAGGTAGGCAAGTTCATACACCATATACCTAGAATCCTATCTCACTCTATAGGACCCTGGAATTAATGTCAGAACTGAGTCTACCTGTTCCTCCAAAGGGAAGGACGAACAGGAGTCTCCCTCAGGGCAAATAACAAACTACACGGAAAGGCAACACACACACACACATATATATATATATATATATATATTTGTGGTTGTGGCTACGAGGAAAACGAACCTGGCTATCAACTAATACTACCTCTAACTACCAATGACTGGAGGTGTGCCCTTAGCCATGGACGTGGGTAGGCCTATAAGGAGGCAAAAAAGCAAACCATGTAGGAAAGAGAAAATACTTTATTTAGCCAAGAAGTATTACAAAGCTAGGCAAGTAAATGCTTTCGAAATCTCAACCTGAGGATTTGGTATGGAGCGGGCGAAGCAGTAGGAACGCCAGCGGCCCATCTTCTTGATAATATGTGCTGGTACTCCATGTCTCGAAGCCGAGGATGCTGCTCCGATGCGAAATGTGTGACCCGATATGAATTTGCTGTGGTGGCCTCGACCTGAGGTTAGGGAGCGAATATGGGCAATGAACTGCGCCGAAGTGAGAGGATGGTTATTAAGCGGGAGTAAAGGATTCCCGGGAGAGGAGCAATCAAGTATTGACAATAACTGCCTGAGGACCTTGACTGGGCACCATTCGTTATAGGTTTCAAAATAGTTGACCTTGGTGGGCGGCCCTACCTGGGAGGTTTTTGTGGAAGGAAGGAACAATGTGATATGGTCTTCTGCCAGACTAATTGGCCCAATGATAACCCTTTGACTCTAGCAGAGGAACTGGTGAATTCCCCGGGTCTTAGCAAACCATAGAACCCGAGATACATCACGGCATTGATTACTGTGCTAGTGTGGGGTCCAAAAGGGTTGCCGTCTAGGGATTTGGAAAGTTTCCTAAACAGTTCCCCGGATACTGGTTGTCTGCCTGAGCTGGGACCCAATGAGTTTTTCTGGATGCCCCTTAAGGTGGCTTTGACTGCTTGCGAATTGAAGACATGCTTCCTGACTGTTTTAACACGTGGAAGTGTTGTACCCCTGCAAGGTAGAGCCTAATGGTATTGTATGAAACATGGAGTTCCTCGTGACAGTAGGCTAAGAAGGCTATGATGTATGCGGTGATGTTGACATTACCTTGGGGATGGAGCTGCAAGAATTGTGAGAAAATGTTCCAGCCGGTTTTGTATTGCGGGCCGTGTTGGCTGATAGAGACTTGTGTATGACACCTGCTTAGTCCATTATCAATTCCCTGAGTGCTGGTGGGGGAATTCCTGCCTGGTCCGCTTCTGGCATTACCTGGAAGAAAGTGGTGAAATTGAAATATGACAAGGCATTTGCTGCAGTATTTTGAATTCCCTGGATGTGCTGACAAGAAAAATGGAAGTTAAGTGTAATGGCTAACCACACTAGTTTGCGCACGAAAGGCATTATTTTGTGGGATTTGGACCTGCCTTTGGAGAGGATGTCTACGACAGCCTGGTTGTCTTTGATGAAGGCAACTGAAGAGTTTCTCTACTGCCTGCCCCATACTAATGCGGTGGCAACTATGAGATAGATCTCAAGGAGCAGAGAGGATTTTAGTTAATCTCTAGAAGAGGCCAGTTCGGGAGGCCAATGGCTGACGAACCATTGGTTGCCAAAGATTGCCGCAAATCTACCAGACGCGGCGGAGCCGGAAATAAACGCGGGAGACGCAGGAATCCACTGAGGCACGAATAAGGAAACCCCATTCCAACGAGACAAGAATACGTCCCACATGATCAGGTTCATTGTCTAGGTGAATCAAGGAGTCCTGATCCGGGGCTGAGGGGAGAAGTTGCAGCAAACTGAATAAGAAATACCTGCCTTGGGGCATGACCTTGGTGGCACAATTTAGCATGCCTAACAATTATTGAAGTTCTAGCTTGGTGAGTGTCCTGGAACTTACTAAATTGGCTATTGTCTGTTTGATTTTTAACAGCTTGTCTTCCAGGAGCCTGGCTTGCATTTTGCAGGTATCCAACACGATGCCCAGTAAAAATACCACTGTGGAAGGGCCTTCTACTTTTGCCGAGGCTACTGGCACGTTTAAAGCTGAAAATATCTGCAGAAGACTGTGAAGCTTTACAGGATTGTGGCTGGTGGGCTCTATTAATAAGGAATCGTCTAAGTAGTGTAAAACCATGGGGCAGTCGGCATGGTTGACCAGTACCCAGTGAAGGGCTTTAGCAACTAGTCGAAGAGTCACGGCTGCTCTTTTAGACGAATTTTAGACGTTTTGAAAAATAGTAGAGCCCTGACTACTTGATCCCGTAAAACTTCCATAACTGGGGGTGGATCGGGAGCAGTTTTAATGCGTCGGCAAAGTCAGCTTTGGCCAACCACGCGCCCTTGCCTGTGCTGAGAATGAGCTGGATGGCCTCGTCGATGGAGGAGTACTGCATTGAAAATTCTTCAGAAGGAATAAGGAATTGATACATGGGATGTCAGAGGCATAAGGTGCTGAGAGATCATAGAGTAATCATATTTAATTAGAAATTCTTTTGGCAACAATCCCAACGGGGCTGATTCGCCAAAAATCAAAGGGGGGCATTGAGAAGGGCCCTATCAAGAACCCCTTTTGGAGTTCAGACTGGATTAGTGCCTCGACCGCGGCGGGATTGCTGAGGGCGGAAAGGAGGTTGGGGCTCTCCCAGGATGATTGGGGAAGAGCCACTAATCCAGAGTGAAAACCGTTCTTGAACCCGGAGATCAGGAACTGGACGAATTTGGAATCGTGATGATGGGATAGTAGGGATGCCAGTAACTCCATGTTGACCCCGTCTAGTCAGGTGTTTTTTGATGACCTCTGCGGACAAGTGGACTGAGGATGAGCCCAAAGCAGGTAGAACAGACATGGAGGGCCCTGCACTTGTTATAGCTACACACAGAGAGATTGTAATTATTGCAGACCTGTGATTTGCCTAGGTACACTATAGGTCTGCCTAGTTTATTCACCGTCTGGATGGGCTTGGGTGGAGCAGGAAGGGTAGGGACAAATCTATTCTGCATGGTGGAGACCAGGTTAGGACACCATTCGGACGAATGCAGAATGGACTGGCACGTGGAGCAAGCGGGAGCCTTGAGCCCTGCAAAGTGCCTACAAAACAATTCCATATCCATCACTGCCCAATTGGTTACGTGCTGCAACTGGGCTAAAGCGGATGCAACTTTTGCCGAGAAGGATCGATGATGGTCATAGAACGCGTGTCCGCCATATTTGTGGGCAGGGTCACCCTGTATAAGTAACTGTCGAGCTCTTCGCGTCTGCTGGGCTGTGCTGAACAAATAATATCCCTAAACAGGCTAAATGCAAGCACAATTTGGGGATGGATAGCTTTTTGTTAAGTCGTACGTCTTTGGACTTAAGCACAATAGAGACATCACCGTAGGCGATGGTCTTGTTGTCCAGTGAGTCATGAGTGCCTATCAAGATGGATGCCAAATTGACGTCTTTGCCCGCAAGAATGTCCCTTTTAATGTTGTCAGGCACGAAGTGAGAAGGGGCGATATCGGGTGCGCCGGTGACCCTACCTGGAGAGGAGGGGCTAGGGACAGAAGGGCCTGGGGTGGGCGAGTCTGGGCGGCTGGGTGCCGGAGCCCTGGCTTCAACAGCCAGGAGTCTGTTCTGCATGTCCGAGACTGAGCTGGAAATGCTGTTGATGACTGAGTGTAACTGCGCCATGGAAAGCTGTATAGTGGACAAGGAAGCTTGTTTGGAAGATGAGGCTGAGGAATCCGAAATCAACAGCCTGTAGAGTTCTGCTTTCCGAGCAGACGCGGAGTGATGAATGCCTCGTCTATTTAGCTCAGTGATCAATTTGGGGATTGTCCACCTCCTGAAGGACAAGTTGCTGGATTGTTCGGCACCCGCGGATTCTGCGACCGACAGCGCGTCTTCAATGTCCGAAATGTGGGACCTGGTTGACTAGAAGAATAACGTTATATTTAGGGTAGAAGAGCTCGAGGAACTGGACACCGAGGACGTGGCAGAAATTGGAAAAAAAAGTGAAACTGGGGGGAGCGAACGATAGTGAGCCGTCTGCGTAGAAGGTGGCGAATGCGGATTCCACGTGATAGCGATGAGCAGAGTGAAATGAAGGAAGAAAGAAAACCACAGGAGGGAGAGTAGAATAGGGTGGCGCGGTGGAGGTGAGTGAAAAGTATTATTTTTTTTACCTGAAAACTCGCAGCTGGATAGACCTGGAAGAAAAACGGAAGAAGGGACCGAAGCTGAACTGAACTGCGGAAAAGGCCGCCTGTGTGAGCCAGATGGCGATGGTAGAAAATAGGATCTGAAAGGAAAGATAAAAGAAACTGACCGTGAGTTGATAGGGAAGTAGGGGTATATTTTTTGGGGGGAAAGTGTGGGGGATGGAGACTAGGAGAAGACTACTGTGCCGAGAATCATGGGGAGCCTGGGATGCGTGGAGAAGCCCGGAAGAGTGTGAGGATGGGGGAAACCGTTGGGGGGAGGGGGGGGTGTGATGGATGACCCCGGTGAGTGTGATGGTTGCAAGTGACAGGGGGAGGGCGGGTGGAGTGGGGTGTGGTGTGCATGGCGGGTGAAGCAGGGCCAGGGGACGTCGTGGAGGAGATAGAATTGAGCCTGCGGGAGCTGTGACCAGGAACAGCAAGCCTGGAGAGTGTGCGTGAAAATGGCCATGTGAGCATGAGGTCGCATGGTTGGACCGTAATCGTGAAATATGTGACGCATGCCTTTTTGAACTGGCTTTGGTGACGTGAATGGGACCAAGTGGACCTGGATGAAAAAGATAGGCCCTGTAGTACGCTTGGAGGGCATGCCAGGCTATGTATAACAAACGGACGTGAGCACGATGGGATGATCAGGTATTTGACTAGACTACCGTGAGCGTAAAACACGTGACAGTGGAACAGTTATTGGCCAACGTGAGCCTGAAGAATGTACCAAGCAATGCATACATTTGAAGAGCGTGGGCCTGACTGACACGCTAGGCAAAGTATAATTCAACCAATCGTGTGGCTGAAGGACGTGCCAGGCTAGTATTACATAACCAACGTTGACCTGAAGGACGTGCCAGGCTAGTATTAATTACCAACGTGAGCCTGAAGTCGTGGCGGGCAAGTATAATTAACCAACGTGAGCCTGAGGTCGTGCCAGGCAAGTATAACTAACCAATGTGAGCCTGAGGTCATGCCAGGCAAGTATAATTAACCAACGTGAGCCTAAGGTCGTGCCAGGCAAGTACAATTAACCAATGTGAGCCTGAGGTTGTGCCAGGCAAGTATAATTAACCAACGTGAGCCTGTAGACGTGGCGGGCAAAATACGAACAACGGGAACCAGAAATAAGCCAGGCTGAAATAACGTGATAGAAGTGAAACCCTGCACTGTCTGCCTATCTGAAGGACACTGGAAGGCTAGATGGCAATATGTGCTGAAGATGACGTTGCAGTGTCCTGCCAGACGGTGTCTGCAATAAGACATCTGAGAGAGACCAGTAATTGAAAATATAGACAATGTACCGAGCCAGGGTCCCAGGTTTAGTGGCCATGGAGGCAGTGGCCCAGGGTGCGGTTAATTGGTACTGGGATGCTGCCTGTACCTTGCCCTGTCTTGAATGTTTTTATTTTATTTTAAATAACAACCCTGTTCCCAGTGTCGCCTGGGACGCTCTCCCGCCGACCGCCTGCCGAGTGCTGCGGCCATTAGTACAGCTGCTACATCCTTGGGACGGCCAGTGCAGCCAGGCATAAGAGAGTTTGGTAGGGTACGGACGTACCTGCCGTAGGCGACAGTGAGAATGGCCGGCTACGCTGTGGTTAGCGGATGCCGGAGAGGAGGAGCCAAGCCAGTGAGGAGAGCGCATGGATGCTGTGTGATTTGCAGGTGAGCCTGAACGTTGAAAGACCTGGCTCACCGCAACTAACCAGCGGGCAGACCTCTGTAGCTTAGCCACCTGCTCCCCTGAACCTGGAAGCGGAGAGTCCTTTCTCTGCGAAGGCTAGACCTGTGCTCAGGTCCCGTCTATAGCTTGATCATGTGACCGCATTACGTGGCAGGTCCTGCGACTCACCCGGTGGCTGAAGAGATATGCTGGCATCAGAGATATCCGGCGCACAGCGTGCGCTGATCGGAGGTGAGCAGAAGGGGGGGTTAGCGAGGGGATGCATGGGGGGGGGAGTGGTATGATGAACTTACCCTGAAGGTTGTGTCGGAACAATATTCAGAGACGGACCCTGCTTACCCCTGTGGCTCCGACCACGTGTGAAGAACGAACGCTGTGCAGGAACCGCCCCCACACCGCCATCGGAAACGCAGGTACGCTGGTGTGTGGGAGCTATGGGGTTATATGTAGCCCTATGCCCCTCCCACAAATGCAGGCTGTTTAACCAGCCTTTCCTATATGTATGTATGTATATATATATATATATATATATATATATATATATATACACACACATACATACAGTATATATATAAACAAAATACAAAAGGGAAAGGAAATACTTATCTTCAATGAAGCTTTGGTAGCACCAGGAACTCAGCCAAAAACCAAACACAAGCTAACCACAAGTCCAACAGAAGCTATAAACTACATAGCATAGTGGGAGAAACAACAATAAATAGAGAAGAAATTAGTAACCAAAAAATGAGTGGGTCAAAAATTATCAATATACTAACCCATCAATTAATCACCAAATCAGGCAGTTCATATCAAATCACAAAAAATCTTTATTTTACAACACAATTAAAACATAAATAATAAGGCGGTGGTAGAAACTACATAAAGAACCAAAAAATAACTCATGACAGGAGCGATCAAGCACAATTGATGCCAGTTGAGAGGAACAGCTTAGCAAAAATTAATTCATAACCAACAAGTAATATCATTATCGCTAGTAATAATAATAAATAAAGTGCAAGTGCATCAATAATGAATCATGATTTGGTTAAAAGATAGTCAATCTAAGCCACAGTATCAAATAGAAGTTCACTCACATAAAGTGCATATATGACGCCGTCGCTAATTTTTGCTAAGCTGTTCCTCTCATCTGGCATCAATTGTGCTTGATCGCTTCTGTCATGAGCCATTTTTTGGTTCTTTATGTAGTTTCTACTTATTATGTATGTTTTAATTGTGTTGTAAAATAAAGATTTATTGTGATTTGATATGAATAAATAGAGAAGGTAAAATAACCACAATAGCCACACCTGGGGAAAGAAGGCGTGGCCAGTACCCGAAACAACACAGACGTCATTTGATCCAAAAGGAAAACATGTCAGTAAAAACCACGTGTTGCCAGTCTCACAGATCTCCTGCCACCTGTTGCGGATAGTCTGTATGTCTCGGTATGTCCGTGACATACCGGCTGCAAAAAAACGGAATGGACACGGAGAAGAAAAAAAAAACGAAAAGAAAATACGGTCGCGTGCCCTAATGCTGGATTTTCATGGTCCAATATGGCAGGCATTTATCGGAAATTAACTATTCTTTCCCAATAACTTCCTGCTCGTCACTGGAGGTGAAGAGCTGCACGTACACGTCACGGTCACCTCCACTGTATGCGGACAAGCTATCTTTTGTCCTCATACAGATTAATTCTTTCTGGGCAGCAGATGTTTGTTCACACAGCTAGATCTTTCAGCCAGAAACGATGATTTAATGTGCTGCATGAAAGATCATTTCACCCAGTGAATGAGTGTTTTGCTTAATCATTGGGTAATCGGTAAGCTTATTTACATGCACCTACTATAGGGAGCGAGCATTCTTACTAAGTTTCATTCCTGATAATGGGACCTACAATTACATCATGTTAATCCAGCTTTATACAGATTTTGTGATCAATCACTTATAAGACAGCCCCCGTTTACAACTCAGTTCAGAAAAAGCTGAGATTTTAATGTATATATTGCAAGTTTTACTGAATCTATTCTTACAAAACTATATATCAATGTGCTCAGCTTCTCCTGCTCTATAACATGTCACACTGCAATCATGGTGACGGGTTTTCTTAAAGTGTTTATGGGAACACTTGTAATTATTATTTTATTTTATAAATGATTTTGGACTTTTTGCCATAAAGTGGTCATTAAAGTGGTTTTCCGGCTGTTTTATACCGATGACTTATCCCGAGTACCAGTACCTTACTGCATGTCAATACAGTGTGTATCGTAAAAATTACATTATCTTGGACCTAGTGTAGTGGCTAAAATCAGAATTTTTCTGTATCCAGTACCTTACTGCATGTCAATACAGTGTGTATGGTAAAAATTACTTTCTCTTGGGCCTAGTGTAGTGGCCAAAATCTGTATTTTTCTGTATCCAGTACCTTACTGCAGGTCAATACAGTGTGTATCGTAAAAATTACATTATCTTGGGCCTTGTGTAGTGGTCAAAATCTGTATTTTTCTGTATCCAGTACCTTGCTGCATGTCATTACAGTGTGTATCGTAAAAATTACATTTTCTTGTGCCTAGTGTAGTGGACAAAATCTGTATTTTTCTGTATCCAGTACCTTACTGCAGGTCAATACAGTGTGTATCGTAAAAATTACATTATCTTGGGTCTACTGTAGTGGCCAAAATCTGTATTTTTCTCTATCCGTACCTTACTGCATGTCAATACACTGTGTATCATAAAAATTACATTCTCTTGGGCCTAGTGTATTGGCCAAAATCTGTATTTTTCTGTATCCAGTACCAAACGGCACGTCAATACAGTATGCATCATAAAAATTACATTATTTTGGGCCTAGTGTAGTGGCCAAATCTGTATTTTTTTGTATCCAGTACCTTACTGCATCTCCATACAGTGTGTATCATAAAAATTACATTCTCTCGGGCCTAGTGTAGTAGACAAAATCTGTATTTTTTTGTGTCCAGTACCTTGCTGCATGTCAATACAGTGTGTATCGTAAAAATTACATTTTCTTGTGCCTAGTGTAGTGGACAAAATCTGTATTTTTCTGTATCCAGTACCTTACTGCAGGTCAATACAGTGTGTATCGTAAAAATTACATTCTCTTGGGCCTAGTGTAGTGGCCAAAATCTGTATTTTATGGTATCCAGTACCTTAGTGCCTCTCAATACAGTGTGTATCGTAAAAATTACATTCTCTTGGGCCTAGTGTAGTGGCCAAAATCTGTATTTGTAACGGTGTATTTAGCGGACTGTAAAAAAATCTGCACCACATACACACACAATACCATTAATATGAAGAAGGCGAGCACAAAGGGACGGGAAAGTGGGTGTGATGCTGATGGTGCAAGCAGAGGCCGTGGCCCTGGGCGTGATGGTGCAAGCAGAGAGCGTGGCCCGGGATGCAATAAAACTGTGCCTGCTGCCAGTGCACCAGAAAAAAACTAAAATTCACCTTACCCTGCTTCATGTCCAACTTAGCTGGGCTGCGCAGGACAACACTGTCCAAGTTGGACCAATGCGAACAGGTGGTCGGTTGGGTTGCAGAAGATAATGCTTCCAGTCGGTTAAGCACTACCCTGTCTTCCAATAAGTCTCTGTAGCCAAGAGTCTGGTCAACCGAATCCTCACTCTGATCCTCCTTCCTCCCACCATGTCGCGTCTGGCCAAACAAGTATTCCGACAATCGGATATTCACATGACTTCTTTTCATCGCCAGAACTTGGTTTGTTCACGTGGTTGATGATGATGAGACACAGTTGTCAATCACTGAGGTTGTGGTTAGATCAAGTCAGGAGGATGAGCAAAGTGAGGAAGTGGAAGAGGAGATGGTGGACGACGAGGTCATTGACCCAACATGGGAAGGTGAAAAGCCAAGCAAGGACAGCAGTACAGAGGGGGAGGGATCCACAGCACCGCAACAGTCTGGAAGAGGCGGTGAGGTTGCAAAAGGGAGACGTCGGCCGAGACCGAACAGGCCCGCAACCATTACACCGAGCACCCCCATGGGTAAATCTACCTTGCGCTTTTTTGAGGAAAGCACAGATGACAAAACAGTGGTAGTTTGCAACCTGTGCCATACCAAAATTAGCCGGGGCGTGAACACTAGCAACTTCACCACCACCAGCATGATCCGGCACATGGCATCCAAGCAGTGCAGCACCCTAATAAGTGGGCCAAATGCCTGGGTCCACACTCTGGGTCTGCGGGTTCCACCACTGCCTCCTCTTCCCCTATGATACGCAATGCTGACCAATCCCCTGTTGAAGGCGCAGGCCCGGATGCCCCTTGCCCTGCACCTGGACCTTCGCATGAACCGTCAGGAACAACATCCACTTCCCTGTCCCAGTGCAGCATCCAAATGTCGATCACACAAGCATTTGAACGCAAGCTCAAATACCCACCAACCCACCCACCCACAGGCCATAGCACTAAATGCGCAACTTTCGAAATTACTGGCCCTTGAAATGTTGCTATTTAGCTTGTGGAAACTGAGGCCTTCCGCAGCCTGATGTTGGCGGCCGTCCCTCGGTACACAGTCCCCAGACGCCACTATTTTTCACGGTGTGCTGTGCCCACCTTACACTAGCATGTGTCCCACAACATCACCCGTGCTCTGACCAACGCACTTACTGGGAAGCCCCACCTCACCACGAACACATGGACAAGTGCTGGTGGCCAGGGACGCTACATTTCCCTGACTTCACACTGGGTAAATGTTGTGGAGGCCGGGAGTGAGTCATACCCTGGGATGGCACAGGTGCAACTCACGCCCAGGATTTCGGGCCCTACGTCTATCAGGGTCTCCACCAGCAGCTATGTTACTGGCTCCAATCCCCACTTCTCCTCCTCCGCTGCCTCCTCCTACACTTCCACCTCCAACAGCAGTCATCGATCAGTCGCTAGCTGGAAGCAGTGTAGTACTGCTGTGGGTAAGCGTCAACAGGCTTTGCTGAAGCTGATCTGCTTAGGGGACAAACAACACACCGCCACAAAGCTGTGGCAGGGTATAAGGGACCAGACTGAGCTGTGGCTCTCGCCACACAACCTACAAACAGGCATGGTTGTGTCTGACAATGGCCTTAACTTGGTGGTGGCTTTGGAGCTTGGCAACCTGACACACATTTCATTACTAGCCCACGTCTTAAACTTAGTGGTTCAGCGGTTTATCAAAACCTACCCCAATTTGAAGGAGCTGCTAGTGAAGGTGCGCCGCTTGTGTGCCCATTTCTGAACGTCGTCCACATCTTCAGCCAGTCTGTCAACGCTGCAGCAGCACTTGCGGCTTCCAGCTCACCGACTGTTGTGCGACGTAAGAGGGTATGGAGAGTCATCCTGAAGTTGACATCGACGTCTTGCCTGTTGGTACTCTGGCACACATGGCTGACTTCATGTTAGGCTGCCTTTCACGCAACCCTCGCATTATTCCCATTTTAGGTAACACAGATTACTGGGTGTTCACCCTTCTCGACCCTGCTACAAAGATAACTTCTCATTTCTCCTTCCTGTTGTGGACAGGACGAGTAAAATGGTGCAATACCAGAAGGTACTTGTTGACAGATTACTCCAAAATTCTCTATCTGACAATGCGGCCGACAGAGTCCGTACTTCCTTAGGCAACCGTGGAAGGGAGTCAAGGGGAACACAGTAGTTCCAACAGAGGCAGGGCAACACTTTCCAAGGCATGGGACACTTTCCTGACACCTCGCCAGCTACCTCACCCTGAAACATGTTCTAGTGCTACAAGGAGGGAAAAGTTTTGGAAGATGGTGAAGGAATACATTGCAGACCTTGTCAGCGTCCTAAATAATCACTCAGGGCCTGGATACGTGGCACACACTTGCACTCTACGCCTTGGAGGTGCTGGCCTGCCCTGCCGCCAGTGTATTGTCTGAGTGTGTATATAGTGCTGCTGGTGGCATTATAACAGATAAGCGTATCCGCTTATACGGTCTGCTCACCTGTAAGCCATTACTGCAATGTTTTATGGGGTTTGATCATCTTCAGGCCCTCAGCTCCAATGTTTTTTACGGTCTGCTCACCTTCAGGCCCTCACATCTAATGTTTTATATGGTCTGCTTACCTGTAGGCCATCACTGCAATGTTTTATGGAGTTTGCTCGGCTTCAGGCCCTTACTTCTGTTTTATACAGTCTGCTCACCTGTAGGCCATCACTGCAATGTTTTATGGGGTTTGCTGGGCTTCAGGCCCTCACCTCTAATGTTTTATACGATCTGCTCACCTTTAGGCCATCACTGCAATGTTTTATGGGGTTTGCTCACCTTCAGGCCCTCAACTATAATGTTTTTGAGAGTCACCAGCAGGCCATCAATCATAATTTTTCAAGGGTGTGTATGATGCCCTCCTTTATGTGTAATAAAAGGTTTATTGGAGTGCCAATTCCTTATAATTTTTGGCAGTCCTTTCACTTAGTGCATAGACTTTATGAGTGTAGCAGTGTACCTGAACAATTGTAGCACCATGCGAATAAGGCCCTTCTTTTATGTGATATACAGACTGTATCAGAGTGCTTCTTCCTTGTAATTTATGGCAGCATTTGCACTGTATATATAATTGAATATACAGGACAGAATGTTTCCTAAGAATTTTACCTCTAAAAATGTTTTTTTTTGAGGGGGCGGGATTTTGGGCGTGATTTTGTTGCTATGCAAAAGTGAGACAAATTGGTTCCCAGCAGCAACATTGGAGTCCAAGATGCACCCAGACATGGTCCCCATGCTGTTTCAGATCCATTTCGGTGGTGTTTCTGTCACTTTCTGACCTTTTCTAATGGACTAGGCACCCTCCCCTCATCCGAGGGGGGGTGCCTGGTTGTCTCCCATTGACTTCCATTATACTCTGGTGCTCGGCCGAGCACACGAATATCGCCATGTGTCCGGACCGAGTATCAAACACCAAACACTTTGGTGCTCGCTCATCACTAATCACTATCTAACCTACACTAACTATCTCCCACTAACTATCTATATTATATATATAAGCTAACTAACTAACTACCTATCTAATGTCATGACACAGGAAAGCAGAAAGCACAGAAATAACACTGCTGTCTCTCTCAAATCTGCAAAATACTGCATATAGTGGCTGCTGGGGAGGTTATTATATAGTAAAGTGAATAGAATATTCAAAATTACGAATATATATCACTATATTCTAAATATTCGCGAATTCTCGAAGTGCCGATAATCGTGATTAGAATATTTGAGCCCAACACTATGATGTCTAATTTTCATTTTTTAGATTAGTCATGGGATAACCCTTTTAAGGATATATTCTAGAAATATTTACCACTTACCCCACTTACCCCCATTAGCAGATGCTCTGTTGATTCATGTACTGTAGATTTGATTCTATCTGAGTGTGACATTTCTTAATTTCAAACGCTTATTCTCTGACTTGTCTCCAAAGCTTGAAGGTAAAATCACTTGAGAATCATTGTATCATGTAAGAACATGTCACTGCATATTTAAATGCACTAATCAATACTGTGGGACCAGAGCAGATTATATAGAGCTCACTGACATTTTCTAGCTGGCAAATCAGCAATATAATTAAAAGGATTTTGGATATCAATTACACTTCTTACCATTAAAGGGGTTTCCCAGGATTTTATTTTGAGGACTTATCCTCAGGACAGGTCATCAATAGAGATGAACGGAGTTCTCAAAACTTCTATTCGGCTGCTAACGAATTTCACAAAGAACTTGTTTTGAGACAAATTACTTTGTCAAGAAGCACATTTCTTTGTGAGCAAGGGTTGCAATGATGCAGAACAGAGATGGTGCCACCCCCCTCATGTCACCCCTCAGATGCCGCATTCATAGCTGATTGCTGCATCTGAGATGACCATTGAGGGCTTTCAGGGGTAAACCTGTTTAAATAAAATTAAAAATACTCACCTTATCCGTTTGCTTGTAAACAGTCTGCCGCAACCATCTTGATTGAAGATCTAGCGCGACATCTCACGCTGTGCTTGATGACATCATCATGATGGCCGGCGTGGTGACGTCATACGTCACCACGCACAACATTTTGCGCAGGATCTTCAATCAAGATGGCCATGGCACTGCAGAATATGTTGGCGCTATATAAATAAAGATAATTATTATTTATTATTATGGAGGACTCTTCGCGCACAAATGGATGAGGAGAGTATAATTAAATTTTTTGACTGCAATTTTAGCAAACATTTATTCTTTACTACGAAGCACCAGGAAATTCAGTTTCACGGCAAATCAAATTTTCCCTGAATTTCGGATCGAAGTCCACATCATTTACTTCAATTCGCTGAACACTAATCATCAATATCAGATCAGCATGGCTCTGACATCCGGCACCCCCACCAATCAGTGAATGAGACGGCTTGTAATTACACCTGCTCGCCACTGCGATGTTGATGGCTAGCAGGCAAACAATGAAGGGAAGGCTGTGCTCGCACGGAGCCCAGCCTTCTCTTCAACCAGCTGATCAGTTGGGGTCACGGGTGTCGACCCACGCCGATCTGATCTATAGTGTGCTGCCACACGGGAATAACCTGCAAAATGCACCGTTACTTCTGGCCACATGCTGCTGCAACCCGCCTGATGTCACCCACCTGCTGCCTCCACTGCTATTCCTAAAAATGTGTTTCTTGGCCTAGTCAGATGTACATGTTAAATTTTTAAAAAGGATATGCATGCCACTGGGCCTTGCTATCACACTGCTGTTGTTGGGTTCTTCTACAATTGGGGCAACTATTGTCCCTGTTTGCCCATGTTGACATCATAGTTTATTTTTACCTTCTTTTAAATTGTCAGGAAAAAAATGGATCCTGTATGTTGAGCATCCGTTTGGCCTCTTTCTCAGGCCAAAAGCAGGATTGGGTCCAAAACACAGATGAGGTGCAAACAATTCCATTACATTTTATCTCTGTTTTGGACCCACTCCTGTTTTTGGCTTACAAATACTGATTAAATACTGATGCAAAATACTGACCATCTGAAAGATGCAGGACTTTTTTTCCTTGTTAAAATAAAAAACTTTCAGACGTAAATGGCCAAAACGGATGCAAATTAAGTATAAGACCTCTTTCAGACGGTAAGTATTTGGTCAGTGTTTTGCATCAGTATTTAATCATGATTTGTAATCCAAAAGCAGGAGTGGCTCCTCCCCATGCTGTCACGGCAATACTACTGTCACTGCCACCTTCCCCACTTTGTTATTGGGCACTACTGCCACTGCTGCTGCCACCACCATCGTACTCTGTCATGGGACTGCTACTGCTGTTGCTGCCACCATCCCCACTCTGTCATGGGGCCCTACTGATGCTACCACCATCCCCACTCTGTCATAGGGCCACTATTGTCACGGTTACTACCACTTCTGCTGCCAAAATCGTCCCCACTCTGACACGGGGCCACTATTGTCATGGTTACTGCCACTGCTGCTGTTGCTGCCACCATCCCCACTCTGTCATGGGGCCATTACTACTGCTGCTGTCACCATCCCCATTCTGTCATGGGTCCACTACTGGTGCTGCCACTGTCCCCACTTTGTTATGGGGCCACTACTGCTGCTTCCACCATCCCCACTTTGTTATAGGGGCCACTATTGTCACTGTCACTGCCACCTTGCCTTCTCTGTCATGCGGCCACTACTGCCACTGTTGCTGCCACCATCCCCACTTTGTGGGGCTTCTATTGTCATGTTTACTGGCACTGCTGCTGCTACTGTCCCCACTCTGTCATGGGTCCACTACTAGTTTTGTCATTGTCTCCTCTCTGTTATGGGGCCACTACTGCTGCTGCTTCCACCATCCCCACTCTGTTATGGGGCCACTACTGTTACTGCCACCTTACCTACTCTGTCATGGGGCCACTACTGCTACTGCTGCCACTATGATCCCCACTCTGCCATGGGGCCACTACTGCTATTGCTGCTGCCACTATCTCCACTTTGTCATGGGGCCACTACTGCTGCTACCTCCATTTCTTTATTTTGTTCCACCAAAGAGAGCCATTTGGACACAGCTCCTGCAGAGGCACACACATTTTATTTATTTTTTCTTTACTGAAGGGTGTCTCATTTTCTTTTTCTTTAACAGAATGGATTAGCTATGAATCTTGGTACACACTGTTACTGCCACTGCTGTTGATGACTTAAATCTTGGGGCACTGCACAGTTAATTCTATGGGTGTTAAATTAGACCTGATGCTATTATTGACCTGTAATACTGACACAGTAATTCCACAGCTGACAGAAGGGATTAGCTATGAATTTTGGTGCACTGCACAGTGACGTAGACGGTGATAAATTACAACCTGTTATACTGACGGCACAGTACCCACAGAATGGATTAACTATGAATGTGGGTGCACTAGAACGGCAATACACTCTCCCTGCAGTCTCCCTGCAGTTTAAGTTTCAAGTCATCACAATGAGACTGGACCACCAATTGGGATGAATATGATTAGGCAAAGGGGTTTGAGTCTACCAGATTTATATCGATTCGTGACTAATTAATTCAGAACAAATCAAATTTCTTGATGAAGTTCAGTGAATCGTCCAAACCAAATTTTTCTACTCATGACAGTAGCAGCAAAGCGGATGACATTTTCACACATCTCATCCATATGCACGGAAAAAATATCTGCATGCAAACTGACGTGTGGATTTTAAATCTGCAGCACATCATTTTGTGGATTTTCATTACACATTTCACCCATTTCAATTAAATCTGAGGTGAATCCACTGGGAATGTATAACAAAATCCAGATGTAATAGGTGCATATTTTGCTGTCGATTTGCTGCCGAATTTGTATTTTTCTGGAATGTTTCGATGTAACCTAACAGTTTAAACAGTTTTTAATGTACGAAAAGAATGCACACATTACTGTAACAGCATTTAAGTGGTTGCATATTGGGAGTGAAGGACAGATCTGCAACAAAATATAACCCCAAAATAGTGGAATGTTACCTAGAAGTTCCACAATCCACATATTGAAATGGAAATATCAGGTTTAGATAGGTTAGTAGATCTTAGTTATACCTGACAATCACTGATGCTTTTTTACTGAAAGCCAAATATGTCTGAGTACCCCAACAGCAAGGTGGAAGAGGAAAAAAATAGAACTGGTAAATAATACACTGAATGAGCAGTCAGAGAGGTAGGAAGAAAACCAAGAAAACCAATGTATCCATCCATTCAAAATAATTTTAAGAATAAGCAGTCAGGCATATCTACACGAAAAATACTATGATCGACATATATGAAGCCTGCGTATTTTCATGTAAAAAATGTCTGTATTGATGTAGCACACAGCAACCTGTGAAAAATGTGGTGATGTTTTGAACTCTGTACCTTGTGACAACACTTTCTGTTCTAGACTACATAGTGTAAATCACTTCTGTAACTTTTTAAAATGTACCAAAAAAAGTTGCAAAACTATACAACTCCGTACAGCGCTTAGGCGTACTTGCAAAGAAATATGTGCAACTCCATTGTAACACAGTATAAGCCAGGGTATTATTACCATGCCACATATTCATAAATTTGGTACAACGGACTATACCAAGCCTGATCTAAAAAGTATACTCAAATACACCTGCAATAGTAAATGTTCCCTAAATGTGTATTGTGTAACTTGTATTCTGCTGTTATTGTCAGTTTTTTGTTTTGGAGCTCTTTGGCCTCTTGCACACGAACGTATTTTTTTTTCAGTGTTTTGCAGTCAGTTTATAACGGATCCGTGGTTCCGTTTTTTGTTTTCGTTTTGTTTCCGTTTCAGTTCCGTTGTTCCGTTTGGCATATACAGTATACATTAATTCCATAATAAAAATTGGGCTGGTCTTAAAATTTTCAATAGATTGAGCAGCAAAAACGGAACGGATACGGAAGACATACGGATGCCTTTCCGTATGCTTTCCGTTTTTTTTTCCGGACCCATTGACTTGAATGGAACCACTGAACGTGATTTGCGGACAAGAATAGGACATGGTCTATATTTAAACGGAACAGAAAAACGGAAACGGAAGGCATACGGAGACACTTCAGTATTTTTTGCAGACCCATTGAAGTAAATGGTTCAGTATACTGTCAGTATACTGGACTGAAAAAACTGCCAGTATACGGTCCGCAAAATACTGTCGTGTGCAAGGGGCCTTTCTCTAGTTGTCAGTTTTCCCTGTGCTAGTGGGGGAAGTCAAGCTGCTATGATGCATTGCATGCCCAGCACACATGGTTAAGAGGAGGTTCTTCTCCCCTATCTCTTTGAAGCACACCCCAATAGAAGCAGCAGGGGCATGGAGGACATTATACAGCAGAATTAGGCCTCTTGCACACGACCGTGGTTTGGTTCTGCATCTGAGCTGTATTTTTTGTGGCTCGGGTGCGGACCCATTCACTTCAATAGGGCTGCAAAAGATGCGGACAGCACTCCATGTACTGTCTGTATCCGTTGCTCCGTTCCGTGGCCCCGCAAAAATTACAGATCATGTCCGTTTTGTGGACAAGAATAGGCATTTCTATTATGGGCCATCTGTTCCGTTCTGCAAATTGAGGAAGGCACACGGGCCGCATCCATGTTCTGCAGATCCGCAATTTGCGGACCGCAAAACACAGCACGTTCGTGTGCAAGAGGCCTTAAGCAGAATAACTGTGAATCTAGCACAAGGGAGAAATAGAAAACTTACTAGACCTAGCAACAGTGTCTCTGTATCTCATGCATAAGTCAATATTTTTCTCTGGATTTGCTGCTGAATTCAGATTTTGCTGGTATGATTATATGTAACCTACCAGTTTGGAATGTTTTTAATGTGTCTGTGCCTCTGTCTCCCTCCAGCAGCTCACTCCTTCTCCTCCCTCCTTACTTTAAAGATTTCCATATGCAGCATGTTAGGCTAGTTTCACACTTGCATTTTTGCCTGATCCAGAAGGGATCAGCAAAAACACTTCCGTTTCTGATAATACAACGGGCTGCGTTCGTTATGAACAGATCTGGTTGTATTATTTTTAAAATAGCAATGAAGGATCCAGCATGAGCACCATTGAAAGTCAATAGGGGGCGAATCAGTTTTCTATTGTGTCTGTTTTGCTCCGCATCCCATGACACACATGGTTGCTGCTGTTTGCTCTTTCCTGTATGGGAACGCAACCAAACGGAACGGAATGCAGTCTGGTGCACTCTATTCTATTCAATTCAGTTTAGTCCTCATTGACAATAAATTGGGGCAAAACAGAAGCGTTTTTCTCCGGTATTGAGATCCTCTGCCGGGTCTCAATACCGGAAAAGTTAAAAGCAAGTGTGAAAGTAGCCTAACCTGACCTCTCAGTGAGCTGATGATTTGATTTATCACTTAATATATGTTCTTATAACTAGAATCTGCCACTGATTCAGCAGTGGAAATCTGTATTTTCCACTGCTGAATCCACATTAAAAACTCTATCAACAGTTTCCCCTTGACGTCAATGTAAAAATAATAAATCATCCACATGCACACCTTGTACAAATGGCATAGGTTTATTCAGTATCTGATTTCAAACAACGCTTTAGCTTTAGAAGTGACGTGTTACTTCTTTGAAGTAGAGTTGGTTGTGAATTCTATAGAAGTCAATGGGGAAACAGGAAAACCACAACCAAAAACTCTTCTAAAATGCTTGTAAAAACTCCACTAAAACCACCACCAAGTTACAAATCTGCCACCAAAGATGACCTGTTTTCAGCTACTGATTCTTCTCCTGATTTTTCTGTTGTGTATTTTAGCAATGTGAACTTACCCTTAAGATGGATTTTAGTTGTGAACAGTGGGTGAATGATCAAAGAATGATTTATTAAGATATATTGCCAAATATTGTATATTCACTTGTACTATTGATTTATTTAGTTTGTTAAAAATACAAATTGTAAAGCAGGGTGAGGGTAACATAGAAAAGTCCATCTGGTTTAGCTCACTGAACCCAGTAGAGTGTTCTCTGGTCTGGCCTTTCTTGGGGACTTGTGGGAAAGTAAAGTGGGCCTTCAGGAAAAGGTTTGGGTAAAATCCTCATTAAGATCAGGTGAAGTTACTGGGCTCATTACTGGAATGTATAGGGTCTGCCATTTGTTCGAACGATGAATGCCAAATGGAGATAGTGTGAGAAGGAAGTCTGATCCATGGACATTTTTTGTTTTACTTCATGTTCTATGCTGAAAGATTAATTAAAAAACTATACCAGCTCATCAGAACTATAGGTGTATATATATATATATATATATATATATATAAAGGGAATATGTCACTTAACTAAGGGCAACATAAACTAGTGACAGATCTCCAAATAAAGTGCTAGGTCATTTTCTTTAATTGACTAATTGATTTTTGGCAAAAACTTGTATTGAAAAGCTCTAGCCCATGATGATGAGTCCAAGAATATTCATGGACTCCTGATTTCTCCCCCACCCCTGGTAATTCCATTGGAAATAAAGTCAATCAGTGGCAGTGGGGGTGGGGAAAGCCAAAAGCTCATGAATATGGGGACTCGTTGTCTGGAGCTGTTAGAACCTAGCAGCATAGAACTGGTGAGAGGTTCCCGTTAAATTAACTGAGTGTTGGTTGCCCTATAAACACACCCTTGAAATATTTTATAGTAATTGAATAAGTGTCTAAACATTATAAAAAATGGAATATCACTTGAAAGTACAATTCAGAATGCTAAAATAGAATATGCATATTATACTCATTGATCAGAAGAAATAAATAAAAAGAATCTGGTTGTGTGATGATCTGTACAGTCCAGGAAACATTTTACTGCATGAGGCCCTTGTGGATGTAGACGGTAGATAGACAATACATAAAATCAGAGCAATCAGATCGATTGCAGATGATTGCACAACCTGAGTCTTTTTTATCTATCAGTATTGTATATTGCATTAATGTGTATATTGTATTTTAGTATTTTTTATTTCACCTTATAATATTAGTGATTTATACATGGTCTATAACATCTGTTTAATATTTCAATTTATTAAGGACAACCAACATTCAGTTTATTTAACTTATACCCATACGTCTGGAGAGGCGGTCAAGTTTTCAGATTTTGTGCTATTATTACCTGTGCTCTCTATGTATCTATCATTGCAATTTCTTACTAGTGAGCAGCCCATTTTTTCACCTGCTGAAAAGCACCTACAAAACCTTGCTGCCATTGTTTATTTTGGGCCAATGCCTTTTTTACACTTGCGGGAGTTCTGGCAAAGAACAGCCTGACGGAACTCCTTCCGCAAGTGTGAAAAAGGCCTTAGTAAAATTAAGTTTGGACTTTCACACCTGTCAAGCCTGGGTTTATTACATGACTAAGATTGACTAACAACACTCTAATTCAAATCATTTCTAGTTACTCGTGTATCTGTTTGTAAACCTGTCAATCTGCATTATTCACACTTTATTTAGAAGATGAAAAAAAAAAATAATTTTTAACAAAGGCAGTAACCTGATACCAATAATATCAGATGATGCTATAGAAAAAAGACCGTGGGCTAGATAGAAGAGACACTGATGAAGTGCATTCTTTATAATATAAGGAATTTACATGGCTAGCCTCTTAAGCATGTCACCTACAAGCATGTACTCTATATGTTCTAATCCTGGCAACAAGACATTTGTTTCTTTTGGACTTCCTTGTATGATCAAGTTTTCTATCTTATTGCGTTATTAACATCTAATTATAGCATCTGGTACAGTTCTGATTTGCAACAGTATAAAATAGAGACATTTTAAGCCTCAAAATATAAAAGGCTTGTTATCAGTTATGGCAGGTAGTAAGTTATATAATATTCTCATTATACACAAATCAGCCTTAAAGCACCTGCCTAATATTTTATTTATTGAAGCACCTAATATTTATTTTTAAACATGCAACTATCACACAAATAGTCAAGAAGCCGTCCCTAAACCTATGCTCTTTATCCCGCTATGGCATCATCTCACTGCTAACACTCACGTTAAAACTCCTAGAAAAACATGTCCACCTCGAACTGTCCTCCCACCTTTCATCCCACTCACTTTTTGATTAGCTGTAATTAGCTTCAGACTCAATCATTCCACTGAAACTGCTCTAATCAAAGTCGCAAATGATCTGCTAACTTCCAAAACGTCATTACTCTGTGCTCCACCTCCTTGACCTCTCCTCTACCTTTGATACTGTTGACCACTCTCTCCTGTTACAAACCCTCTCTTCCCTAGTCATTAAAAACCCAGCTCTGTCCTGGATCTCCTCGTACCTCACCAACAGAACCTTTAAGGTTTCCCATTCATTCACCACCTCATCACGCCGGCCCCCTCTATTGATGTTCCTCAAGGCTCTGTCCTCTGTCCTCGGTCTCGTACTGTTCTCCATTTATATAATCTCGTTGAGTCCCAAGGCTTCCAATACCATATCTATGCTGACAACACGCAAATCTACCTCTCTGGTCCAGATGTCACTCACTTGCTATCCAGAATCCCAACGTGTCTGTCAACTATATCTTCATTCTTCTTCTCCCACTTCCTAAAACTTAACATGGAGAAAACTGAATTAATTTTTTTAACCCATGTCACTCAGCCCCCCTACCTGACCTGTCCATTACAGTTAATAACACAACCAGTCTTGCAGGTTGGCTGCCTGGGTATAACATTTGCAATCCCATGTGCCTCTCCCATTCTCTTGAACTCACTACTTCAGCACGTCAGACTCTCCTACAACATCCAAACCTTCAAAAGTAAAGAGAGCCTACAGTACCACCTGCAAAAAGCATGCTGCCGCCACACAGCCAGATGAGCAGCATTTACCCTCACCTACTATGTTTTCCCCCTTGTAGATTGTGAGTTCTTGCGGACAGGGCCCTTTTCCCCTCTATGCCGGTCTGCTAATAGTTTCTTGTTGATACTATTTTTATATTATGTTTTTGTAACCTCCTTTTCATGTACAGTGCAGTGGAATTAACAGAGCTTTCAAATAAATAATAATTATAATAATTTTAATAATAATATGTAGCCCCTCTTGAGCTGTCATAACAATTAGCAATTTACCTGTGAGTGATAAAGTGAAACTGAGCATAAGGCCTGGCCATTAATCATCCATTTTCATTTATTTAAAATCCAGACGGTTGGAATTTTATTTTTGGGAGATTGTTCAATGAGCAGTACACCAATAAACAGTGTAGGGCAATAATTTACCTGTGAATGTTAACATGACATTTACCCCTTTGCGGCCCCCGTCATACATATATGTTGGAAGCCACATCTTTAAAAATGGCACCTGCTCGAGTGTGCAGCTGGTGCCATAGCCAGCAGAGACCTACGGTACATGTATGCGATCGCATGCATTTCAACCCTCAGATGCCATGGTAAAATGTGACCACGGCATCTGAGCAGTCCAGTCATGAGAGCTCCTGCTCCAGTAACAGCGTTATTACTAGCCAGAAGCCTCAAGCAAGCTTCAGCAGCTATTAGTGTAATACACCAATACAGGTCACTAGGTGGCAGCACTGTAGTGTTATATTGAAAATGAAGTGTTCAATGAAGTGTTCAGTGATCAATGAACACAATGAGCAATCTAATAATTACCAGTTATATTCAACCAGGGTAAATAAAAATAAAAAAAAAAAACTTTAGAAAATTATAAAAAAAATAAAAGTTCAAATCATCCCCTTTCCCCAAAATCAAAATACCTTAAAAAAATTCACATGGGCATCACCACATGCAAAAACACCCGTACTAATAAAACGTAACAATATTAATCCCATACGGCGAATGGCGTAATGGAAAAAAAAATATATACAAATGCCCAATTCACCATTTTTTGTCACTTCAACTCCCCAAACATTTTTATAAAAAGTGTTCAAAAGGTACACGCACTTCAAAATGTTATCACAGAAAAATAAGATCGCCCTGTGAGAAATAAGTTGTCACATAGCTCCGTACACATAACTACAAAAAAGTTATAGAGGTCAGAATATGGTGATGAATTTTTTTTTATTTTTTACGTTTTTTAATATTTTTTTCAGTATTAAAACACAAGAAAAACTATTCAAGTGTGGTATCTGCTCCAAAAAGGATAATATGTGGAATATTCTTTAATTTTAAAAAAGCATAAGAAATTCGACAGTGCAGTGTGTTTAAAAACAAGCTGTTTGTTAGCAGTGCACCATAAACCATTTGTTTACCCATGGCTATATACTGTATGTCACTGTCACTTTAACATTACTAATGCTGTCTTTGCATTAAAGAGTTTGCTCATCTCTAGTCAAAACCAATCGAGACAAACTCAAATCCCCTTCCAGACTTCTCTAATATCGCACACTTCTTTTTTCAGAGATTGTTTATAAGCAATGACCCAGGAATATTCTGTCATTATGTGGCTGAGTTTTACATGTAAAAATATGATATACTGAAATATCCTCGGATGTTTATTGATAGCCATTATTTTGAATGTAATATTCTTAATTCTCCTGATTAGAGTTTCAATGTGATTTTTAATGTGTACAGCAAAGTTGGGGAAGCACCGCCTTAGGCCTCTTGCACACGAACGTATTTTTTTTTCAGTGTTTTGCTGTTCGTTTATAACGGATCCGTTTTTCCGTTTTTTTGCTTCCGTTTTGTTTCCGTTTCGGTTCCGTTGTTCCGTTCCGTTTGGCATATACAGTATACATTAATTCCATAATGAAAATTGGGCTGGTCTTAAAATTTTCAATAGATTGTTCAGCAAAAACGGAACGGATACAGAAGACATACGGATGCATTTCCGTATGCGTTCCGTTTTTTTTGCTGACCCATTGACTTCAATGGAGCCACTGAACGCGATTTGCGGACAAGAATAGGACATGGTCTATATTTAAACGGAACAGAAAAAACGGAAAAACGGAAACGGAAGGCATACGGAGACACTTCAGTATTTTTTGCAGACCCATTGAAGTGAATGGTTCAGTATACTGTCAGTATACTGAACTGAAAAAACTGCCAGTATACCATCCTCAAAATACTGTGGTGTGCAAGGGGCCTTACAGTTTGACCTCTGATTGGGTGGCACCTCCCCATACCAGTGTGTGAATATTGGTCCAAACTTTAATATTTTTCGGACGATAGACAAACCAGAATCTTTCCGGGTTAGTTTCGGATGAATCCACTAAATCGGCGCCATTTCAGTGCACGTCAGCAGAAAAAGCACTAGGTAGTAGAGATGGTCTTTCACTTTGCCCAGCGCTCGTTTCGCGGCAAACTTTGCGCATTCGCGATTCGCTGAACATGCGAACATATGGCGATATTCGCATGCGCCATATTATTTTGCATTGCGCCAAACTTTGACCCATGACAAATTCATCAGGTGGGACAGGACAGCCAATTGTGACGTTTCAGCACATGGACACACCCTATAAATGAACCAGATCTGGTAGCCATTTTACAGTCTGTGTTTTGGAAGTGTAGGGAGAGGTTGCTTTGTAGAGCAGGGACAGACTGTTAGGGACACCAAATGCTAGCTAATAGGGCCACAAAAGTCTTTTTAAGGACTGGTATAGGTGTACTATCGATAGTTGTGACATACTGAGGGGTGTGATATACTTATAATATACTTTCTAACATAGCATTTGTATTGTGCAGAAGTTGTGTACGGTTCTGCTGCGATACTGCAGGTATATACAGGGACAAACGCTATTGGAATAACTAATTGCAACTGGTGTGATCTACCTGTTGCCCCCCAAAAAAGTGATTGAGGGGTGCGATACACCTACTTCCACAAAATACTGATTAAGGGCATTGATATACCTGCTTCCACCAATTACTGATTGAGGCCTGCGATACACCTGCTTCCACAAAATGCTGATTAAGGGGCTTGATAGACCCGCTTCCACCAAATACTGATTGACGCCTGCGATATACCAGCTTCCACAAAATACTGATTAAGGGGATTGATATACCTGCTTACACCAAATATTGATTGAGGCCTACGAGATACCTGCTTTCACAAAATACTGATTAAGGGGTTTGATATACCTGCTTCCACAAAATACTGATTGAGGGCTGCAAAATACCTGCTTCCACAGACACTGCTCTTCTCTAGGGACTTAGGGACAGGGTAATTTTGAAAATGACACACAGAGGAAGAGGCAGGCCGTTCCGCAGGGGTGGTAGGGGTCGGGCAGGTGCACCAGGCCGGAGCCTAAGTGGGAAGTTGGAGAAGGTGCATGCAATTACTTCAAAGGACGCACCAGAGTTGGTTTAGTGGCTCACTCAGCCTTCTGCTTCGGCACCCTCCTCATCCTCTGTATCTGCACCCTCCTCACTCTCTGCTGTGTGCACCCCCAAAGACATCATCACCACCATAGACCCCCTACTCGAGTCAGATGAAATATTTTCCCATCCATTCGCAGACCTTACCGATGCACAGCCATTCTTGGCATCGGATGAGGAAGATGAGGTAGCAAGGGCCGCCACCCAGCGGTCTGACAACAGTACCCAGATCAGCCCAAGGAGGGAACTCCTCGCATTTGCTGCCTACTTCGAGATCAAAAATGTCAGTGGCGGTGAAGGTGACGATGATGACGTGTCAATGGACATCATGTGGATGCCCACAAGAGAGGAAGAGGAGGGGAGTTGAGAGGGAGAGATGGAGAAGCAGAGAGGGAGGAGAAGGAGCAGAAGCAGGCAGAGCTCGCAGGGAACAGGAGGCAAAAAACAGACTGCAAATGTATCTGGAGCGAGCCATCCTCCATGTGCGTTCCCAGGACGCCGGCACATGGCTCCGCAGTGTGTGCTTTTTTTATTGTGTCAGCTGCTGACAATAGTGTTGTCATCTGCAGCCTGTGCTTTCAACGCATAAGTCGCGGTAAGCCCAACACTCACCTAGGGACAACTGCCTTAAGAAGGCACCTGGCCTTCCATCACAGAGCCCAGTGGAAGCAACGCAGTCAGAACCAACAAAGCCACACTCCCGGCACTTCACGTCCTGCCTCTTCTCCTTTTGCTTCTACTCTCTCCTCCCATCTGTCCTCCGCTCCACCTTCCACCATGCCGTTGTCGCGTTAATCTGGCAGAAGGCAGGATTCTGTGGCCCAAATATTCGAGCATAAAAAGTTGATGACGCTGGATAACCCTCTTGCCCAACAACTGACCGCTGGCTTGTTGCAACAGCTGGCCATTCCAATATATACATCTGACCACAGTCTAGCAAACACAGGCAGGGAAGGTACATAACTTTTACTGCCCACTGCGTGAACCATCTGATGGCTGTCAAGGATGTAACCCGTGGTTCCCGTGTGGATTTGGTGCTACCACCACAGATTGCATGCAGGCCTGCCTCTTCTTCTCCTACACCCTATTCCATCCTCCATCTCCTCCTCGGCTGACTCCTCCTGTTCAACTGCTACCGCCTGTTCCGCTGTGCCCCCCAAGCTCCCCAGAATCTATTAGACGTGCCAGGCTGTGCTGCGGCTGTTGTGCCTTAAAGCCAAGAGCCACACCGGTCCTGCACTGCTTTCAGCTCTGTGGTCACAGGCCGATCAGTGACTAACCCCACTCAATTTGACAGTTGGTAAAGTGGTGTGCGACAACGGTGCCAATCTGCTGAGCGTGCTAAAAAAGGGCAAAATGACACACGTGCCGTGCATGGCACACGTCCTGAACTTAGGCGTATAGCGATTCGTTTACGAAATACCCAGGATGTCTTGCAGAAGGCCAGTAAAATCTCTGGCCATTTTAGAAGATCTTACGGGGCCATGGCTCGCCTTGCTGACGTTCAGCAGCGACACCACCTGCCCGTCAAACGTCTGATTTGTGACAGCCCGACACGCTGGAACTCCGTACAACTCCTTGTATATGCTTGATAGGCTGCTCCAGCAGCAACGTGCCATTAACGACTATCTGTACGAACCCTGCAGCAGGACAAATTCTGGGGAGCTTGGTTTCTTCTCACCACGCCAGTGGCTGCTCATGCGTGACGCATGCAGACTTCTGCGGCCATTTGATGAGATCACCAAACTGGTCAGTCGCAGCCAGGGTGCCATCAATGACATCGTACCTTACGCCTTCTTTCTGGAGCGTGCATTGCGTTGTGTCATTGATCAAGCCGTCGAGGAGCAGGAGCTGAAAGATGAGAAAGTCGCAATTCTGAATGAATTCCCAGGGAGAGCTACTCCATCTGAGACAAGTCAGCAGGAGTCTGAAGAGGAGTCAGAGGAGGATTGTGGGTGGGGGAAGGAGGAGGAGGAGTAAGAAGAGCAGGTTTTGAGGGAGACTTTAAGCTTCTCGGGGACCCCTGGTGTTGTCCGTGGCTGGGGGGAGGAGACCGAGGACGACATTCTCCTGGGCAATGAGCAGGAGCCAGGGCGCTTCCCCGCTTCCAATTTAGTGAAAATGGGGGCCTTCATGCTCCAGTGTTTGAAGAGGGACCCCCGTATAAAAAGCATAAAGGGCAAGGACCAGTACTGGATGGAAACGTACTTAGACCCCCGGTACAAACACAAAATGGCGGACATGTTACTAGCATCACAGAGGGCTGTCAGAATGCAGTATTTCCAGGCCTTGCTGTTAGAGATGCTGCATTCTGCTATTGCGGGCGCTGGCAGAGGAATTTCCACCCACAGCGAAACAGGTGCGGGTACTAATCCTACCGCGCCTGCAAGAAGAGGGCGGTTTGAAGAGGTGTTGGTCACTTCGGATATGAGATCCTTCTTGCAGCCAACCCATCAACAGCCGCCCTCCGGATCCAGCCTCAGGGAACGCCTAGACCGACAGGTGTCCAACTATATCGGGTTAACGACTGATGTGGACGCTCTGTGAAGCGAAGGAACCGCTGGACCACTTGGTGTGCAGGCTTGACCTGTGGCCAGAGCTGGCACAATTTGCCATGGAACTCTTGGCTTGCCCCTTGGCGAGTGTCCTGTCCGAAAGGACATTCAGAGCAGTAGGGGGGATCATGACCGAAAAGCACACTCGCCTAGCTTACGACAGTGTGGACTACCTCACATTTCTAAAAATGAATGAGGCATGGATCTTGGAGGAATTTAACACCTGTGACGACCATGTTTAATTGAATTTCCTCATGCCAGCCCACACATATCCGCCACCACCCAGAACAAAGAATGGTCCTTGTTATATATATATATATATATATATATATATATATATATATATATATAATGGAATAAAAGACCTTTTCTGTCAGGTTAATGATGAATTTTTGGGGCCTGTACTGGCCTACAGTAAAATTTTTAGCAGGTGACCGCCTAATGTACCTCCAGCCACATAATCACTAGTTCTTTTCTGTCAGAAAATAAAATCGTTTTAGGCTCCAGCAGGGCAAATTTTTGAGAGTTACCCTTTAAGATGCATAAAAATGTCCCCTGATTAAAATACATATTTTTTGTGGAAATTTTTGCCATTGATCCCTCTCTGCTATGTCACTGTCCATGTTTTGGGACTATTTGTGCACTTCTAGTAAGTATTTGATGGCTGAAAATATGACCTGGCATTAAAGTCAATGGGGCCCACCGCGAACGCGCGGTTCACGAACATTTTTTTGCGAAAGCGCGTTCGCAAAAAGTCCCGGACGATGTTCGTCCATCACTACTAATGCCTGCTGGGAACCAAGACAAATTCTGAAACTGTTTATTCAAATAAGGTTTTGGGGTGGCGGTGGTCGCCGTGCACTGCTGCGCCATAAAATTAGAGTAGGTCCTCACTTGTAGAGGCAACCTTGTCGCGGTAAGTGGGCCTATGCTCTTTGATCGAACTGTATACTAATGCCTCATTTATGCACAGCATAAAATGTATTACGAATTGGGCTGAGATGCCATGTAATTATGCTGAAGGACAGTCGTTATATCAAAAGCATAGTACTGAGGATGTGCGATCCAGATTCACTCTCTTGTGTTATATATAGTTTATTCAAATAAAGTTGTTATTGAACTTCATCACAAGGTCTGGACTCAATTTATTTCTTCAAATGACTTGATTATTCCCCCTATTTGCTCTGCTTCGGACGACAACACCTGGGTTCCATCGTATTCAGGTAGGAACACCGTGACACGTGCACCAACATTAAGGGTCATTTAGGCCACCCTACACCACTCTGGCATTCCTAGACCTGGGTACCATCTACTATATTACTAACAGGGGCCCTGTGCCTTTGTTGCTTCAATGCAATTGGCATCACGAAAAACATTCACTTTAAGGCCCCTTTCACACGGGCGAGTTTTCCGCGATGGTGTAATGCGTGAGGAGGACGCATTGCACCCGCACTGAATCCGGACCCATTCATTTCTATGGGGCTGTGCACATGAGCGGTGATTTTCACGCATCACTTCTGCTTTGCGTGAAAATCGCAGCATGTTCTATATTCTGCGTTTTTCACGCAACGCAGGCCCCATAGAAGTGAATGGGGATGCGGGAAAATCGCAAGCATCCGCAACCAAGTGCGGATGCGTTGCGATTTTCCCGCATTGTTGCTTAGCAGCGGGACTCAATCTCTATTATTTCCCTTATAACATGGTTATAAGGGAAATAATAGCATTCTTAATAAAGAATGCATTGTTAAATGATGAGGAAGGGGTTAAAAATAATAAAGTTAACTTACCTTAGCCACTTGATCGCGTAGTCACGATCTGTCCTCTCTTCCCTGCAGCATCTATGATCTAAAGGACCTGTGATGACGTCATCACATGGCCCAATCACATGCTCCATCACTATGGTGATGGAGCATGTGATTGGTCCATGTGACCATGTGACATCATCCAAGGTCCTAAACACTATCCTCAGGCTGTGGATAGTGGTTGAGGACCTTGGATGATGTCACATGGTCACATGGACCAATCACATGCTCCATCACCATAGTGATGGAGCAGGTGATTGGGCCATGTGATGCTGTGACATCATCACAGGTCCTTTACATCTTTCAAGCTAACGGAGAGGAGGCCGGGCTCAGCGATCAAATGGAACAGGTAAGTAATTATTAGTTTATTATTTTAACTCATTCTGCACCAGTTTAAACATTAGGGAGATGGCCAAGGGTATTATTTTACATTATAACTATGTTATAATGTGAAATAATACCAGCGGGACAATTTCTGACCCAAACATGCACTTCTGTGAAGAAGTGCAGGTTCGGGTCTGGGTACCAAAAGTGCCGATTTTTTCCGCGCGTGCAAAACGCATGACAGCGCTTTGCACTCGCAGGGAAAAATCGCGGCGATTCCCGCAACGCACCCGCACTGTTTGACGGAGTGCACCCGCAACGCCCGTCTGAAAGAGGCCTAAGGGACCAATGGCCGTTGTCGTGCGTTGCATAAGCAATTCTTGCTTTTATACAGCTGTGCATACCGTTTCTCTGGATATAAACCTATTCAAGCTACTCTATGTCAACACTAAATGGTGCAGATCCAAACTTATTTCATTGCAGTGGCAAGAAATTAGAAATGTTTTTTTTTTTTTTATGTAATTGTGGAAACAGCGATTTCATGATTTATTGTCTGTAAAAACAATGCTTCTCTTGTACAAGGTTTTTTTTATTATATTCTTAATACACTTCCACCCAAGCTCCTATTATACTCCTTATTTATAGATTGAAATCTGCAGTATACACGGCCGCCCTTGAGAGCTTTATTCTTTGGCTTTTTAGAGCATGAAAAGAGCGAGCTCAGGAACAGAGAGGCAGAGTTTCCTGCGGGCAGTTTCTTGTAGTCTTGGTCTCATCTTTATCATCCTATAAAACCATGTAGGTTAAACTTGACAATAAATATATATTGTACAGTGCTGCCAGTATTGGTTCTTTAACCTCTAGAGGTACTTTATGTAGACTATTAACTGCTGGTAGAGAACACATAAGGGCTCTTTACACAGGCTGAGAATCCTACAGATAATCGCTAACAAGCATTCATAGGAACGCTCGTTAGTGATTATCTGGCAGTGTAAATGTACGATGAACGAGCAAAATGCTGGTTCATCAGGTAATTGGATCGTTTGTGCACACACAAAAACTAGCGTTTACTGACAACAAACTGTGCTGTTTAAACACGATTTGCTGCCAGAAAACAGTATGGGGCAGAGTGATGGCATTAGTGATCGCTCCTCCCCATACTGTAGAGGAGCTCAGTACATGTAAATGCAGTGATCTTCTCCACCAGCAAGCAGCAGATTGTCAGGAAGGAACACATCCTTAGGGTGCTTTCACACTTGCTTTCTGAGGATCTGGCAGGCACTTCCGTCCCACCGGAGCTGTCAGAACGCAAGACTGATCAGGATCCTGATCAGTCTTCGAAATGCTTTCAGGTTACTATGGCAGCCAGGACGCTAATGAAGTCCTGGCTGCCATGGTACTCCGCAGCAGTGTACTTACCTGCGCTGCGGCCGCCGGGCGCTCCTTCATGATGTCACAGGTCCCCGCGGCGCATAGCCACTGGTTTTCAGTCACCACCTTTTATTCTGCTATTTTTTGTTTTATATTTGACATGAATTTATGGTGTAAGTCATTACATGTTTAATAAATATCTTTTGTAAATATAATGCGTGTCCTCATGTGGTTTTTCGGATATGAAGTAGCAGGTGCAATGACAGGGACCTGCGATAGCGCTGCTCCCCATCACTGTAACCCTCAGATGCGTTCAAACACAATCGTGGCATCTGATAAAAATAACAGAGTGTAAAATTAAAAGAAAAAAATTGAAATCATACTTATCATACTTTTAAGTCACGCATTTTTGTATATTCGCGAAATCGTTTTTTTGTGTGATTGCACTTGCTACTTACAAAAAAAAAATGCTCTTCATGACGAAGTAATTCATCACAAAGCAAATTTATTTTAAAAATTTGGCAAAGCAGCCGAATGGAATTTTTAAAATCTTTGTTCATCTCTATATGGAACAGTATTGTCTATATCAGCCTTAAACGAGCATAGTACCTTGCTGACTAACTCCAATGCATGGCCTTTCTTGCTGAAACATATAGTCTTCCTTTTCTCGCTCTGCATATAAAGCTGCAACTGTCTCAGAGATGATGCTTTTTTGGGACTCCTCCTAGGAAAGAGAAGTATGCAGACATGCATTCTCACAGTAGCACACTAAGCTCAAACTACTGACTAGGGGCAGACCCAGGTCCATCTCCTAGCAACTTAAAGAGGCTGAATAGTTAACCTATCCAAACTCAAATACAATAAATCTCAACATTTCACTTAATTTAACATCAGAACAATTAACTATTGTAAGAAGGTACATGGAATAATTGTGGATGATAGATACGTGTCACCGAGGTTCCTGGCCTCGGTGGAGTAAGAGCCGTTTTTCATGTCAGCAGCAGTAGCTGTTTGACACTTTCGATAGGTAGCATGGCTACTATAGCTGATCCGGGACGGCTTTTACTGGGAGTAGTCAAAGTGCTGGGTGGGTGACTACTCCCCATGTTCCAGGCCGGGTTTTGGGCTGGGCTATAAAGCTCAGGCAGCACTGTCAGGTGATGTGGATTGTCTTCCATCCTGACAGTGAAGCTGTGGAGTCCTCTGGGCTGAACACGAAAGACTGCAAACAGGCATGCAGGCCGCCTGGAAGCCTGCCAGTGAACTTTGGGGTTGCTGAGCTTTCCGCCAGGTGTGAAGCAACACCTAGGATTTCAGGTGAACTCTGTTTTGTTTGGCTGTGTGAACAAGCACAAGGACTGTTATGTTTTTTTCTGAGTGTAAATAAAACACTGAAGTTTGATTTACTACCTGGTTCCTTGCCTCTATACTGCGTCCGCTAATCTGTCTACCGGAGCAAATCCCCACATTTGGTGGAGGATGCGGGCAAAGAGCAGTGAGGCTGGCGTGAAGGCCGAAATATTTTTGTTTTTCTAAACATATGTCCTTTATGAAGCCGGCAAAGTTGCAGCCTGTGTTCCCTGACAAAATGGAGGCGGTTGTTAAAGCCCTTGTGGAGGCTAACTTCCAGCAGCGGGAGGCCAACAAGCAGCAGCAGGAGACCAACCAGCTACTACTTCAGCAGGTAATGGCCTAACAAACGGCAGGAGCGTCCCAGAACGTCCACGATGCCCGGAAAGCTGTCCGTGCAGCGATCCCTAAGATGACCCCCTCGGATGATGTTGAGACCTATCTGGCGGTGTTCGAGAAGGTGGCCGTGAGGGAGAAATTACCCCGAGAACAGTGGGCTGAGGTCGTCGTTCCGTTCCTGGCGTCTGGACCCCAGCAAGTATTTTTTGATCTCCCAGATGATCAAGCAGCTGACTACCCGACCGTGAAAGGTGAGATCCTGGAAAGACTAGGGGTGAATGTTTTGGTCCGGGCCCAGCGGGTGCATCAGTGGGAGTTTAACCCGGCTGAACCCGCCAGACCACAATACTATGACTTGCTACATCGGTTACAAAAATGGCTGCAGCCAGACATACTGTCTCCTACTGCTATGCTAGACCGTCTGTTAGCAGATGTATTCTGGAGGGCTTTGCCATAACCTCTACAGCACTGGATTGGCCAGGTGTCTCCTGGGAACGCCTTAGAGAGGGTCGACCTGGTGGAGCGCTTTGAGGCCACCAGAAACCTGCAGGGTGGTTCTTTTGGGAGAGGGCCAGTCAAACCCCGGAAATCGCCGCCCCAGACCCGGCGGCCAGTCAAACCCGCCCAGGATGTACCCCTTGCAGACCCAGCCCCAGTGGTCTGCTGGCAGTGTCGGGAGCCTGGACACAGGGCCAACTGTCCCGATCGGGGTGAACCCATGGATACGAACTATGGTTACCGCCATTCATTGTATGCCCGGAAGCTGTGTGCCACAGGTATCTCTGAGACTATAGACAATAGCCACCTGTGTCAGGTGGAAGTGGGGGACACTCTGGCGGTGGCACTGCTGGATTCAGGGAGTCTGGTGTCTCTGGTAAGAGCTGCCCACGGAGTATACTGGCCGAAAGGTCGGGGTGGTGTGTATTCATGGAGACTTAAAGGACTATCCCACCGCCCTGGTCTCTCTATCAACTGTGGCTGGCAGGTGGGTTCATGAGGTGGCCGTCGCTACAAAATTACAGTATGAACTAATAATTGGGAGAGACTTCCTTGGTTTCCTAGCACTCTGGCCGGATACGAAAGTCACCACTACCCGGGAGGCAGAAGGAACCCTAGCAGAGTGGCCTGGCTCAGGGGGGAGACCAGAACCCTGGGAACCCAAGACCGAAGGGCCAGCGGTAGGGGTGACCGCCACTTCGGTGGAAGAGGGGGGGGACAACCCCACTGAATGTAATGGTGGGAGACGTGGAGGATTTGCCACCGGGACCTGAGTTGGCAGACCTCAACGTCTCTGGCGAAAATTTCGGTACCGCACAACACCGGGATCCCACCCTATCCCGAGCTTGGGAGAATGTGATAATAATTGATGGTGAACCACAAAAACCTGGGGCTGAGTCGGTGTTTCCCCGGTTTGTTGTTCACCAGGGAATGCTGTATCGGGTAAACCAGCTGCGGGGTGAGCATATTGAACAGCTGGTGGTGCCCAAAGCGTACCGCAAACTGGTGTTGGAGCTAGCCCACCAACATGTTCTTGGGGGGCACCTGGGATGGCAGAAGACGCAGGCCAGGATATTACAGAGGTTGTTTTACTGGCCCAGTGTGTTCAAAGAAGTAGAACTATTTTGTAAGTCTTGCCCAACCTGCCAGATAACTAGCCCCCAGCCACATTTCCGTAGTCCCCTGGTGCCTCTCCCGATTATCGAGGTTCCGTTCGAAAGAATAGCTATGGATCTTATAGGCCCCGTACCGAAGTCCGCTAGAGGGCACCAACATATCTTGGTTGTCCTAGACTATGCCACTCGGTACCCTGAGGCGGTGCCCTTGCGACATACATCGGCCAAACTGATAGCGAAGGAGTTGATGGAGATGTTCTCCCGCGTGGGCCTGCCTAAAGAGGTTCTGACTGACCAGGGGACTCCTTTTATGTCCAAGGTCATGAGGGAACTCTGTAAGTTGCTGCACATTAAACAGCTACGGACGTCCATTTATCATCCGCAAACTGACGGCCTGGTTGAAAGGTTTAATAAAACATAAAAAAATATGTTAAAACGAGTGGTGGCTAAGGATGGGAAGGACTGGGACCTCCTTCTCCCCTATCTGATGTTTGCAGTGCGAGAAGTGCCCCAGGCCTCTACTGGGTTCTCGCCCTTCGAACTGCTATATGGCAGGCATCCTCGCGGGCTGTTGGACATAGCCAAAGAGGCATGGGAGCAGCAACCCACACCCTATAAAAGTGTTGTGGAATATGTCACCCAGATGCAGGAACGCATGGAAGCGGTGTTACCGCTGGTAAAAGAACATATGGAGGCAGCGCAGCAAGCTCAGAGTCGGGTCTATAATAGGCAGGCTCGGGTCCGGAACTTTAACCCGGGAGATCGGGTTTTGGTTCTGGTTCCGACGGTGGACAATAAGTTCCTGGCTAGGTGGCAGGGACCCTACGAAGTACTCGAAAAAGTTGGGGAAGTAAACTACAAGGTACACCAGCCAGGGCGGCGAAAGCCGGAGCAGGTGTACCATGTGAATTTACTTAAACCTTGGAAAGCTAGGGAGACCAGTTCAGATGATAGCCCACGGCCGAGTTTTCTAGGAGAAGAAGTTCCAGCCCCTATATATGATACAAAAGAAACGGTTGTCACAGTAAGAATTGCTGACACCCTCTCCTCTAAACAGGCTCAGGAAGCCAGGGAATTCATTAGTCGGAACACTGATCTCAGAGAGTGTTCTCGGACCTCCCTGGTCGCACTTCCCTAATCCGGCATGACATTGTCACTGAGCCTCAGGCAAGAGTCCGGTTAAAACCATACCGGGTACCCGAGGCTTGGCGACAAGCCATCTCGGAGGAAGTGCAGCTAATGCTGAAACTTAATATCATTGAGGAGTCTAAAAGTGAATGGGCTAGTCCAATAGTCTTAATACCCAAGCCCGATGGGACGTTACGGTTCTGTAACGATTTCCGCAAACTAAACAAAGTTTTCAAATTTGATGCGTATCCCATGCCGCGGGTGGATGAGCTGATTGAAAGGTTAGGCCAAGCCAGGTATTTTTCTGTTTTGGACCTCACCAAAGGGTACTGGCAGGTACCCTTGATGAAGGCTGCCAAAGAGAAAACTGCTTTCATCACCCCTGAGGGGCTGTATCAGTATAAAGTGTTACCCTTTGGTCTGCATGGTGCCCCCGCAACGTTCCAACGACTCATGGACATTGTACTTCGTCCACATCGTCGGTACGCATCGGCTTACTTGGATGACATCATCATCCACAGTGGCGACTGTGGGAAAGTCATCTACCCAAAGTTCAGGCTGTAGTGGACGCACTTAGGAAGGCCGGACTGACCGCTAACCCAAAGAAGTGCTCAATAGGGTTAGAGGAGACAAAGTATCTTGGGTATGTCATTGGGCGCGGGGTCATCAAACCCCAAGTAAACAAAATAGAGGCAATACGGAGTTGGCCCCGACCTGTCACCACGAGGCAGGTAAAGTCATTCCTGGGCATGGTGGGCTATTACATGAGGTTCGTTCCCCATTTTGCCACTTTAGCGGCACCATTGACAGACCTCTTGAAGGGGCGGAAGTGAGTGACGGTCCGTTGGAATGAGCAGGCAGAAAAGGCTTTCTCCGCCTTGAAATCAGCCCTGTGTGGGTCCCCGGTTTTGGTGACACCCGATTTCAAGAAGGAGTTCATAGTTCAGACCGACGCCTCTGAGGTGGGCCTGGGTGCTGTACTGTCTCAGGAAGTCAAGGGGAGGAGCATCCCGTTGTCTTCCTCAGCCGTAAGCTCACCCCAGCTGAGACTAGGTACAGTATAGTGGAGAGAGAGTGCCTGGCTATCAAGTGGGCACTCGAGTCTCTCCGCTATTATCTGTTGGGGAGGAAGTTCCATCTGGTGACTGACCACTCCTCTCTCAAGTGGATGAGCCAGGCCAAAGAGAGAAATGCCAGAGTCACCCGGTGGTTCCTGTCCTTACAGAATTTTAAATTCTCCATAGAACACAGGGCAGGCCGCTTGCAGGGAAACGCGGATGCCCTGTCCCGAGTGCACTGTTTGACGTGTGTTCAACCCCGCAGGGTTGAACAAAGGGGGGAGGTATGTAAGAAGGTACATGGAATAATTGTGGGTGATAGATACGTGTCACCGAGGTTCCTGGCCTCGGTGGAGTAAGAGCCGTTTTTCATGTCAGCAGCAGTAGCTGTTTGACACTTTCGATAGGTAGCATGGCTACTATAGCTGATCCGGGACGGCTTTTACTGGGAGTAGTCAAAGTGCTGGGTGGGTGACTACTCCCCATGTTCCAGGCCGGGTTTTGGGCTGGGCTATAAAGCTCAGGCAGCACTGTCAGGTGATGTGGATTGTCTTCCATCCTGACAGTGAAGCTGTGGAGTCCTCTGGGCTGAACACGAAAGACTGCAAACAGGCGTGCAGGCCGCCTGGAAGCCTGCCAGTGAACTTTGGGGTTGCTGAGCTTTCCGCCAGGTGTGAAGCAACACCTAGGATTTCAGGTGAACTCTGTTTTGTTTGGCTGTGTGAACAAGCACAAGGACTGTTATGTTTTTTTCTGAGTGTAAATAAAACACTGAAGTTTGATTTACTACCTGGTTCCTTGCCTCTATACTGCGTCCGCTAACCTGTCTACTGGAGCAAATCCCCACACTATTTTGCAATGACCCTGTTCTGGGGTATTGCACAAATACCATCCATTGTGTAGAGAGGAACAACATAGCTCAGATGACGTTAACAGGCCTGTAGTGCTATTCTCTGCACAGCAAGGGGATGAAAGTAGCATTGTGCTGTCTGACGATTGTATGAGTTGAAAGTGAAGTTACACTGGGAACCTCTTTAAATAGGTTTTCCTATCCCACAAAGTGATGGCACATTACTAGGATATGGAGTTGGCTCTATCACAGTTTTTTTCCTGCATATTGACAAGAGATCAGAGATCACATTATTTTCTGGGTTTGAAAACCCCTTTGACTTTTATATTAGAGAACTGCAATATCAACAGTTTCCTGATCTACAATATTCTTAATACCCAAACGGCTTCAGGTATGAGCAGCAGGGATCAAGTAAAAGAGGAGAAACAAACAGTCAAGGCAAAACTTGAACTCACATCCTTATGACTAATATAAGTATTCTCATTCTTCTGACACACACCGGTGAATCTAAGGTAACATCTTGTGAAGACAGCTTTGAAGTGTGAATTAATATATTGTCAGTCGGCCATGACAGGCACATCATGCCTCTCACGTCTTGTAAAAGAGAAGGATTCATCTCCCAGGTCTGCAAACTACATTTAAAGGGATTGTCCAAGTATATAAAAAAAAATCAGGCAACCTCTGCAAATGGCATAGAATAAGAAATGAATACTGTTTTTTATGATGTTTCTTTGAGTTCTGTGTTCTCGTCCTCCCGCTGCTGATGTCATTTCTTGGCTGCAGCTGTGACGTTCCATGCACAAGTCACTGCTTTAGCCAATAGTTAGCCTCAGCTTGCAAGGGCCAGTGATTGATTGCAGCAGTGACCTGTGTGCACAGAACTTCTGTGCTGCGCTCTGGTCTTCTCGCTGCTTATGTCATCTTCTTGACTGCAGCAGTGACGTTCCATGCACACAACACTGCTGCAGCCAACAGCTGGCCTCAGCCGTTCAAGGGTTAGTGATTGACTGTAGCAGTAACCTATGTGCACAGAACTTGTGCTGCGCTCAGGTCCTGTCGCTGTTGATGTCATATTCTTGACTGCAACTGTGACATTTCATGGACACGACACTGCGGCAGCCAACAGCTGGCCTCAGCTGTTCAAGGGCCAGTGATTGACTGTAGCGGGGACCTGTGTGCACAGAATTTCTGTGCTGCGCTCTGGTCCTCCTGATGCTGATGTTGTCTTCTTGACTGCAGCAGTGACATGCCATGCACACGTTACTACTGCAGCCAACATCGTGGACTAGAGCGCAGAGCAGGAAGAAGCAGAAGAGAAATCATTTATTTTAGGCCATTTACAGGGGTTCCTCAAGTTTTTATATAGTTAGGACAACCCCTTTCACATGGCTATAGCCCTAATTCATACACTAAGTAGTATTGGTAGCATACATTGTATAAATCTATGCAGTACTAGTCATAATAGTATCAAAGCTCATTGTTTGCATTGGGGAGATTATTCATTCTAGCAAAGTAAATCAATCCTCTTTCTTATCAGTTTCTGCAATATGTTCTGTGGCTACTTGTGGATGCAAAGTGTCAGCTAGTGCCAAAATACTTCAGGTAAAAAAAAAAGCTGAGGAGGATTTTTCATTTCACCAGACAGGTTTATCTGACTCCTTCATGCAGCCATTGTTTCTGGGATCAGTCCAACTAAGGTCATTTACATGATCTGCCTCTCAATATGATAGCAATTCAACAGTGAAACAAGAACACAAATAAGTAGGAGATTAAATTCACACTGCGTCCAAGTGCACTGGCTACATGTCATTAATCAACATGCTGAAGTACCTACTGTATAGGGTGTATTTTTGCATTTGTTAAGTGTTTTTGGGCTCTCACAGATCCAACTGTTTTAAAAACTGCTTTTCAATACAAATGCCTATAAAAATGTATACCACACACTATATGATGTTTCTTAATACCAGTTAATAGCAGATGTATGCAACACATATCAATAAAATTTCACAATATTTGTCATGCCTTCAGTAGTATGTCTGTTTTGTTAGCATTCATGTCACTTTAGCTCCATCTAGTGGATGTTTGTTCAAGTACTTTCTAGCCAGCTAGCATTTATTTCCTTGTATGTCCCATGGAAGCCATTGTATCTTATTACTAATGATCTGGTGACATTATCTTAACTAGCTCATAGCAACCATCTATTCCAGGATCAACTGAAGGACAGGCAACACATCTGTAATCATCCTCCTCACCAGACCAGATCTAATGTGTAATCACTGGTATGTGTAGACTATTATGAAACACCAAAATACTTCCCCATATAATAATCATTAACCCTTATACGTGACAACACATAGAACCAACAAGAATATATGGATTTGACGTATAATAATTAGTATAATCGCACACAGTTTATAATTAATATATATCATTTTACTAGCAAATCATGGAGCAGAGGGCGCACCGCTGACCCGACGCATGCACACACACAAGCGCGCACCGCAGCAGCCATCTTGAAAATGGTATATAGTAGATTGACATACTGATGCGGGGAGAATCAGCATAAACAGCATAAATTTTAGTTTTTAACTTAATTGTGTTATGGCAGTCATGTTTATATTCTATTTGCTAATAAAATTATAATTAATTAGAGATGAGCGAATCGAAGCTGACGAAGTGGAATTCGATCAAATTTCCTCACTCTTCGTGGTAACGAATTGTATTTTTTACTAATATGGCTGCTGCACATGTTAGGACATGGAGGAAGGAACTCTGGGAACAAGGGATCACTCACAATGCCATGCATGCAGCCAATCAGCAGCCAGCCAGCCCTGTGATGTCACAGCCCTATAAATAGTCTCAGCCATCTTGGATGCAGACATTTTCCAGTGTACTTAGTGCAGGGAGACACATTAGCAGGCGCTAGGGACAGTGCCAGGAAAGACTTGAAAACTTATATTTTTCTCAATAGAAGTTCAGAGAAAGAGCATTAGAAGTGTAGGGAAAGGATAGGGAGGAATTATTCCACAGTATTGAAGCAGAACAGGGTTCAATAAGGGTGTTTAAAGTCTGGGTAATAGGAACAATCCTATTATACCTTGCTGCCCTGACTGCAGATCCAAATTGCATTTAAACTGCTGCTCATTTCAGGTTTGCAATACCTCTGCAATTCCAGCAAACCGTTCTTGTTATTGGGGTCTTATTAGCCCTTTTGCGGTGCAGTTATATATATGTTCTAAAGCCTTCCTTTGTTGTGTATTAGTGGGGAGGGGGGCGTATTAGCAGTTGTGTGTTGACGTGAGAAAATTACAGCCCTTTTTAGGTATGTATTAGTTGCAAAAAAAAAAATTATTTGCTGTTCACGGTCACAGTTATATGTTCTAAAGCCTTTTTTTTTTGGTGTGTATTAGTGGAGGGGCTTATTAGCCGTTGTGTGTTGAAGTGAGAAAATGACAGCCCTTTTTGGCGTGTCTTAGTGGCAAAAAAAAAGTCTTATTTGCCGTTCACGGCCGCAGTTATATGTTCTAAACCTTTTTTTTGTTGTGTATTAGTGGGGGGAGGGAAGGAGCCTATTAGCCATTGTGTGGTGAAGTGAGAAAATTAAAGCCCTTTTTGGTGTGTATTAATTTCCTTTTTATTTACTTATTTGATCTAACACTATGTCAGACAGATAACTGACAGACCCTGCACAGGGGAGGGGCACAGGCCTAAATGTTTCTGGTGCAGGCACAGGTCGCAGCAGAGTAAGGGGGCGTGGCAGCAGGGGTCACTTTGAGAGGCCTGAGCTCCCAGTGTGCTAACGGTTGTGTCTTGACCAGCAACCCAACGGTTCTTGAATGGTTGACTCGATCTTCGACTTTGTAGCAAGTGACAGCAGACACCCCCAGCCAACAGTCGGTGGGTTTGTCAGACACAACTCTTAGTTGGCAAAACAGAAATTTTCAGATCCAGCTTCTACCAGTTCGAGTGCTTTATTGGAGATTGCGATAAAAACTCACATATGTGCAGGACAATACAGCAATGTGACGCGTTTCGGATCACCAGTAATATGGATCCTTCCTCATGACCCCACCATATGCTGTGGGATCAGCTCCACTATACAGCGAGGACGAGCTACTAGAGAAGAGTCTTCAGCTATTGCCCAGACAAGATTGAGAGGAGACATCAGCCGCTGCTTCCGGTAGGCGGGCAAGTAGTTATGAGGAGAGTTGCGTAGGAGCTGGTGTTGCGAGCGATTAGGCTCCTGGCTCAGAGACCATTGAGGAGGACATCAGTAATGTTCAGACAGTACTCTATGATGATGTAGCTGATTGCAATTGGGAGCCAGGTGATAAAGGAGCTTCATCATTATCGGGAGAAGAGGGAGGCAGCTTGTGAGTGAGCCACCAAGTCGGTAGTGTGGCCGGGAGTCAGCAGGGCAGCAGGAGTGGGAGGTCAGGAGCCAAATGTGCCCGGGGTAGCTTCACAGGAGCCTACCGGCCTAGAAAGTAGTGGTGCAGGGGTTCACGAAGGCAGTGGTGGTAGCAGTCAGTCAGTGGGGAGTGTTGAGGGTAAAATCACCTACTCGGCGGTGTGACAGGTTTTTGTTAAGCCGCCGGGGCAGGTGAAAATGGCCATCTGTTGAATCTCTGGGCAGAAAGTAAAGCGTGGTCAGGATACCAATGTTGGCACCACGGCCCTGCATCAACATATGCAGTATCACCATAAAGTGGCCTGAGAGAACTGTGGCTCCAATGTGGTGGTCCAGCCTGCCGCAGCAACCGCTTCATCGCCCAGTGGCACGCACCTGATTTCAGGCAGTCAAAGCTCCACCACCTCAGCCGAAGGAAGCTGTCTGTCCTTCCCATCATCTGCTGGTCCTGATGCTCCTGCTCCTCCTCCTCCTAGTCAGTCATTCTGTCAGCAATCGATCACTGAAGCGATTGCCAAGAGACAACAGTATGCGTGCACTCATCCAACTGTGCAGAAGCTTAATGTGCTCCTGGATAAGTTGCTGGTACTGCAGTACCTCCCTTTCCAAGTGGTGGACTCTGCACCTTTCAGAGAACTAATGGCTTGTGCCGAGGTGGAGAGTCTCAAGCTGTAATTTCTTTGCCAAAAAGGCAGTACCAGCCCTGCACAAATATGTAGAACAGAAGGTGGGCCAGTCCTTGAGCCTGTCGGTGTCTGCCAAAGTGCACGGCAGCGCCGACGTGTGGAGCTGCGACTGCGGTTAGGGACAGTACATGTTGTTTAGGGCCCACTGGATAAATGTGGTTCCTACCCAGCCAAACCAGCAACTTGGCCAGGTGACGCCGCTTTCTCTGTCACGTTCTCACGCCGTTGGTCCTGTGACAATGTCCGCCTCTGCCTCCTCATCCTCCACCTTGTCCTCAGCCTCCACTGCAGGGACAATTCACAGTGCCCCACCAGCATACCACATGTGCAGGGCATGGCGGTGTCACACTGTTCTGCACTTAGTTTTCCTGGGCGAACAGAGTCAAACAGGGGAGGAACTGCTCTGCATCCTTTATCAAGAAATTGAATCCTGGCCTTCTCCGCAACAACTCAAAATCGGAACCATGGTGACCAACAACAGGAAGAACATTGTGACGGCACTGTGTCAAGGAGGGCTGAGCGTCAAGCGTTTCCTGAAGTATTCCACACATCTGCAAGACATCCTAAAAATGGCCAGGAAACTTTGCATGCACTTCAGCCACTCGTACATCGCCAAGCACACCCCCCTTGAGCTACAGCAGCAAAACGGCGTCCCACAACATAGGCTGATATGCGATGTTTCCAACCGTTGGAATTTCACTTTCCATATGTTGAACCAACTGTACGAACAGAGAAAAGCCATAAATGATTTGTTCATGATACAGGCAGACAGAGGTACTCTCCTGTGTAACTTGAATGTTAGCTGACACCTGCCGTTTTCTCAGGCCCTTTGAGGAGGCCACTTTATTTGTCACTAGCCAGGACTACGGGATGAACAACGTCATTCCACTGATTCATATCCTGGAAAAGAAGCTGGTAAATCTGGCTGGTCAGGGGACTGGAGACGTGGTGCCTATACTGTATCTCACGGCAACATCAGCCCTGTGGGGGCTGAACTGGAGAAGGAGGAGGAGGAGGAGGAGAAGAACATTGGAGCACATGCAATGTGTAGCAAAATGGGAGGTTTTTCTACACAGGTGAAAGGAGAGGAGGAGCAGGAGCAGCCGGAAGAGCAAGAGGAAGACGAGGCAGATGACCCAGACTCACCGTAGCAGTATGCAGTGGAGATGGAGGCAGGGAGTCCCTCAGAGTCACTTGCGCAAATAGCCCGATGCATGCTCAGTTGCTTGCGTAGTTACAGCCAAATTGTCACCATTCGGCAGAGGGATGACTACTGGTTTTCCACCATGTTAGACCCTCGCTACCGGTCCAAAATGGGGGCTTTTTTTTACACCTGCTGAGAGGGAGGAAAAACTGAACTACTATAGAGACATCCTATGTAGTCAGTTGGCCGCTGCCTATATGCTCCATCGTCCATCCTCTCGCAAGTCTGACCGGAGAGGCGCTCTGCGCTCACGTTCCGCTGCCATGGCTGATGGGGGATGGGGGATGGTGGTGGTGGCTGGAGCAGCACCAGCTCTATCAGCAGCAGCCTGAGTCTAGAATCGCTGATGAGCATCTTTCTTCACCTGCATAGTGAAGAAACTACTCACCAGCAGCTAGACATAGAGCTGAACCTGAACCAGAAGGTGGTGGCATACTTGGAGTGCACCCTGCCAGCCGTCATTGAAGATCTGATGGACTAGTGGGCAGCCAAACTGGATTTGTGGCCACAACTGGCCAAGTTTGCCCTGGAAAAGCTGTCCTGCCCGGCCAGTAGTGTGGCATCAGAGCGGTTGTTTACTGCAGCGGGGGCCATAGTTACCCCAAGGAGAACGCGCCTGTCTACCGAAAATGTGGAGAGACTGACCTTTGTCAAGATGAATCAGGCATGGATCAGCCAGGATTTCCACCCACCAATGCCTGATGCATCAAATTAGATCATCCATGCTGCCTCATTCAAACGTTGACAAAAGAGATTGATTTATTCTGGCTACCTGCCTCAGCTACTATTCTAATGCTGCATCCCGCCTGATGCCACACATCTGATGCCAAGTTCTCCTTTTTACACCCACCATCGTCAGTGGGTGCTGTTAGTGCCACCCACTTCCCCACTCTGTCACCTTGCCACTCTGTGGTCTCCTGATGCTGCTGCCACCTCCACATTATGTCACCTTGCCACTCTGTAGTCTCCTGATGCTGCTGCCCCCTCCATACGATGTCACCTTGCCACTCTGTGATCTCCTGATGCTGCTGCCACCTCCACACTATGTTACCTTGCCACTCTGTGGTCTCCTGATACTTCTGATAGCTCAACACTATGTCACCTTGCCACTCTGAGGCCTTCTCATGCTGCTGCCACCTCCACACTCTGTCATTGTGCCACTCTGGGGCCTCCTCATGCTGCTACTGCTGCCACCTCCACACTATGTCACCTTGCCACACTGTGGCCTCCTCATGCTGCTGCTACCACCTCTACACTATGTCATTGGGCCACTTTATGGACTTCTCATGCTGTTCCCACCCTCCCTACTTCATGACTGAGCCACTATTTTGCCTTTTTGGCCTGGTTGACATCATCATGTATTTGACCCTTCTTCTGATCTGTCAGAAGGAAGGAAAAATTAGACACACAACAGATCCTGTCTGTGTAGCTGGATTCCCATCAGAATTTGCTTATGATTTGGTAGCCAAAAGCAGGAGTGGGTATAAAACACAGAAGACATGCAAATATTCCATTCACGTGTCATCTCTGTTTTGGATCCACTGTTTTTATCTTTTTTTGGCATTAGCAAAACTGATGGATTGCTGACCAAATGCTGATTGAGTGAAGGCAGATGCTCAACAGACAGGATCAGTTTTTTTGGGTTTTATTGTTCTGATGAATCAGAGGAAGGGAAAAATAATCAGTGACGTCCACACAAACTTACTGCTGACACCCTCTCCACTCTGTCAGGGGGGCTCTACTTGTATAAGCGTTTAGAACAGTAGTGATAAGCGGGAGGTGCCATATTCAATTTCGCGATATTTCGCCAATATTCGATTGAATATTCGTCATATATTCGTCGAAATCGAATATTCGTCATTATTCTATCTATTACGAATGTTACGCAAATTTATATTCGCATCGCGAATTAAACTTAGAGCTGAGTTCCTAATGGTTGTAACTTGTATTGCTAGAATTGACAAAGATAACGAATATCACGAATATAGCACTATATTCTCAATCTTCGTTATATTCTAGCAAAACAACCATTAGGAACCCAGCCCTAAGTTGAATTCGCAGTGCAAGTAATACAGGGTATATTAATCGCATGGCGAATTCAACTTAGAGCTGAGTTCCTAATGGTTGTATTGCTAGAATATAACGAATATCACGAATATAGCACTATATTCTCAATCTTCGTTATATTCTAGCAATGACCATTAGGAACTCAGCTCAAGGTTTCATTCGCGAAGCGAACATATACTCACATTGCGAATTGATCTTAGAGCTAAGTTCCTAATAGTTGTATTGCTAGAATATAACGAAGATGACGAATATTACGAATTCACGAATATAGCACTATATTCTCAATCTTCGTTATATTCTAGCAATACAGCCATTAGCAACTCAGCTCTAAGTTTCATTCACGAAGCGAACATATACTCACATTGCGAATTGATCTTAGAGCTAAGTTCCTAATTGTTGTATTGCTAGAATATAACGAAGATGACGAATATCACGAATTCACGAATATAGCACTATATTCTCAATCTTTGTTATATTCTAGCAACAACCATCAGCAACTCAGTTCTAAGTTTCATTCGCGAAACGAACATATACTCGCTAGAGATGGCACGAACTATCCGCCGGCGAACAGTTCCCGGCGAACATAGCTTGTTCGCGTTCGCCTCAGCGGGCGAACACATGCGATTTTCGGTCCGCCCCCTATACATCATCATTGAGCAAACTTTGACCCTGTATCTCACAGTCAGCAGACACATTTCAGCCAATCAGCAGCTTACCCTCCCTCCCAGACCCTCCCATCTCCTGAACAGCATCCATTTTAGATTAATTCGGGATTTGCAGTCTTAGTGAGAGGAGGGAGAGTGTAGTTGCTGCTGATTTAATAGGGAAATCGATAGCTAGGCTAGTGTATTCAGTGTCCACTCCAGTCCTGAAAGACTCATCTGATCACTGCTGTAAGGACAGCATCCTGACAGCACCCCAAAAAGCCCTTTTTAGGGCTGCAACATTAGTTTGCTTTTTTTTTTTTCTCCATATATATATATTGCAGTTGCCTGGCCTGCCTGTGTGTGAGGAGCTGCAGGCCCACAGACTGTAGTGTGCCCACTGCCAGTGCCCACCCCTGTAATTCCGTGTGGCACAGGACTTTGCATCAAAAAAAGGCATTTAATTTTTACACTTTAGTGTAATTTCAGTTGCTTGCCTGCTAGTGTGTGTCAGGCCGACTTCCACTGACTGTAGTGTGCCCACTGCCAGTGCCCACCCCTGTCATCCCGTGTGGCACAGGACTTTGCATCAAAAAAAGACATTTAATTTTTACACTTTTGTGTAATTTCAGTTGCTTGCCTGCTAGTGTGTGTCAGGCCGACTTCCACTGACTGTAGTGTGCTCACTGCCAGTGCCCACCCCTGTCATCCCGTGTGGCACAGGACTTTGCATCAAAAAAAGGCATTTAATTTTTACACTTTAGTGTAATTTCAGTTGTTTGCCTGCTAGTGTGTGTCAGGCCGACTTCCACTGACTGTAGTGTGCCCACTGCCAGTGCCCACCCCTGTGATGCCGTGTGGCACAGGACTTTGCATCAAAAAAAGGCATTTAATTTTTACACTTTAGTGTAATTTCAGTTGCTTGCCTGCTGCCAGTGTGTGTCAGGCCCACTTCCACAGACTGTAGTGTGCCCACTGCCAGTGCCAACCACTGATACCGGGTGGCACAGTAGCTTGCCGATAAATAAGGCATTTAATTTTTAGACAGTAGTAAAACAATTTTCACAAAAGGCAATCCCTGATATGGGATGTAACAGGGATTAAACTGATGAGAATAGTACTACAGAAAATACCACTCATATCGGGTGTGACAGTAAATTGCACGGCGCAGACGCAGTGACCGTGGATTAAAACAGAGTGGAGGGAGCCACCGTTTTTTTAACCATCTCCCCGTTCTAAAAATCAATTTAATAAATGGACCCCAGATTGGGGACGTTAGAGGGATTAAACTGATGAGAATAGTACTACAGAAAATACCACTCATATGGGGTGTGACAGTAAATTGCATGGCGCAGACGCAGTGACTGTGGGGAAAAAAACACAGGGGAGGGAGCCAGCGTTTTTTTTAATCATCTCCCCGTTCGAAAAATCAATTCAATTCACCTTTCGGGGACCCTTGGTGTTGTACGTGGCTGGGTGGAGGAAGAAACCTTCAATGACATCACCGGGACATGGCTAGCTTGGTTTTCAACCTTGTGCAAATGGGGAGTTTGCGGTTGTGCAAATGGACTGTTTGCGGTTGTTTGCGGTGCATTAAAAGGGGAGTTTGGTCTGTCAATGTCTGTGAAGCGAGCGTAACCCTTATCGATACAACCCCGTAACCCTGATCAATACAACATCATACCTGATCGTATACACACACTAGATGTTTTAAACCACGTTGTTCAAAAAAATTTAGGATTGTTAGGTGATTTATGCCTTTTATGGATTAAAACCCAACTCTGCGTCAACTATGTAATTTTCCATGGAAGTTTTGCCATGGATCCCCCTCCGGCATGCCACAGTCCAGGTGTTAGTCCCCTTGAGACAACTTTTCCATCACTATTGTGGCCAGAAAGAGTCCCTGTGGGTTTTAAAATTCGCCTGCCTATTGAAGTCTATGGCGGTTCGCCCAGTTCACCCGTTTGCGAACATTTGCGGAAGTTCGCGTTCGCCGTTTGAGAACGGAAAATTTTATGTTCGCGACATCACTAATACTCGCATTGCAAATTGATCTTAGAGCTAATTTCCTAATGATTGTATTGCTAGAATATAACGAAGACGACGAATATCACGAATTCACGAATATAGCACTATATTCTCAATCTTCGTTATATTCTAGCAATACAACCATTAGGAACTCTAAGTTGAATTCGCAATGCGATTAATATAACCTGTATTACTCGCATTGCGAATTTAACTTAAAGCTGGGTTCCTAATGGTTGTATTGCTAGAATATAACGAATATCGCAATGCGAATAATTCAGGTTATATTAATCGCATTGTGATTACAACTTAGTCAAATTTGTGAGATCGTAATTCTCACATCCAACAGTACATTTTAGCATGGAGGCGTTCCCATGCACACGGGAAGTCGGCAGAAGCGGCAACAGGCATTGACTGGAGCGGGCAGGGAGCCAGAAATCCTCCGGACAGGTAAGAACAGCTTTTGGGAAGTAAGAAGACAACCAGAGAGCAACAACGATTAACATCTAAAAAAAAAAAAAAACAATATTCGAAATTGCGAATATATAGCGCTATATTCGCAATATTTGCGAGTCATTGAAGTTGCAATATTAGCAATAAAAATTCGCTATTTGACTATTCACGCTCAACACTATAGAACAGGTTATGTAGAGATCTATGTGGAATCAGCTGACGACAGTGTAAAAATATAAGTTACTTACGGGTAATGGTATTTTCCTGAACCCACGACAGCACCACGAGAGAGGATGGATCCGCCCCCAAAGACAGGAAACCTGCGGCACAAAAAGGCGGAGAATCCTCTCTGCCCTCAGTATGGACTCCACCGATTTGAGGAACTCCGCCATCTAGTTTAGTCTTATATCATAGTCCTTATGTCTAAAAAGGTCTCTTTTTTTTTTTTTTTTTACTGTGACACCCGTGAACATTCAAAGAAGAACCAAAGAAGAAAAGGAAGGGAGGGAAAAACCAGGGGTGCTGTCGTGGGTTCAGGAAAATACCATTACCCGTAAGTAACTTATATTTTACCCTTCACCCACGACAGCACCACGAGAGAGAGATCCAAGGAGGCTTAGGGTGGGATAACAGCAGAAAGAACCGAAGACCCAAAAGCTAAATCAGCTGGTGATTTTAGAAGTAAACGATAGTGATTGAAAAAAGTCGAGGGCGAAGACCAGACTGCAGCTTTACAAATATCCTCAATGGACACTGCTGATTGTTCTGCCCAGGAAGTAGAAACTGCTCTGGTTGAGTGAGCGTGCAGATCTTCAGGAGGATCTTTTCCTGATGATGAGTAAGCCAACCTGATTGCTGAGGTGATCCATCTCGCCAGTGTTTTCTTTGATGCCTGATGACCTTTATTCTTACCCTGAAAAGAATAAATAGCGAAGGCGATTTTCTCCATTCTCTAGTCTCATCCAGGTATTGAATAAGAGATAGTCTGACATCTAAACAATGGAAAGCCTTCTCCTTCTCTGAAGAAGGATTCTCAAAAAAGGTTGGGAGGATAATCTCCTGAGTTCTATGAAACCTAGACGCTACTTTTGGCAAAAAAGCTGGGTCTGGCTTGAGAATGACCCTATCCTGTAAGATAGTCATGTAAGGAGGGCTAATGGAAATGGCCTGAATTTCAGAAACTCTCCGGGCTGAGGTAAGGGCCACTAACAGACATAGCTTCAGAGAAAGGAATCTGACATTTATCTGGCTAATAGGCTCAAATGGAGGGCCCGTCAGGGCCTGCAAAACTATGTTTAGGTCCCAGGGAGCTACCTTACATGGCACTATCAACCTTGTCCTAGAGACTGCTCTAAAAAAACGTAAAATCCAAGGGTCTAATGCCAACTGAAAATTAAAAAGAGCTGATAAGGCCGAAACCTGCACTTTTAACGTACTGGGAGAAAGACCCAATTCCAACCCCTTCTGCAGAAACTCCAAAACCACTTTAATTGAAGGAGAGGCAGGAAGATTATTGAGCTGAAGCCCTGCGAAAGGAAGAAATTTACCCCAGGTTCTAGCATAAATGGACATGTTATACTCTTCCTACTATGTAACAGGGTATTAGTAAGGTTGGTAGAAAACCCCGTTTACTCAAAAGTTGCCGTTCAAGTTCCATGCCGTCAAGTGCAACCTGTCCACCTGAGGATGACAAATGGGACCCTGGACTAACAGACCCTGATTGCTGGGGAGGACCCAGGGATCTGACACTGACATTCTCCTCAACCATGTGAACCATGGGCGTTTCGGCCAGAAGGGGGCAATTAAGATCACTCTTGCCTGATCCTCTCTGATCTTTCTCAGGACCCTCGGAATCAGGGAAAGGGTGGAAAAGCGTAAGCCAGGGCAAAATCCCATCTGTGGAGAAAGGCATCTAGACCACAGGGGGATCCCTCTGGGGACAGGGAAAAAATCTCCTTAGTTTTGTGTTCTGAACCGTAGCAAAAGATCTATATCTGGACAGCCCCATAATCTGGTGATCTGATGGAAAATCCCCTGTCCAGAGACCATTCTGCCTGTGAAACTGGATAACGGCTCAAGAAATCTGCCTTGACATTTTCTATCCCCTTTATGTGTACTGCTGAAATTGAACGGCAATGACCCTCCACCATCCCTATGATGGAACTCAGGGTTTCCATCAAACACTGGCTCCTGGTCCCCCTGCCTGTTTATATAGGAAACCACAGTCGTGTTGTCGGACATGATTCGCAGATCCTTGCCCCTGCAAAGATGAAGAGCCCTCTTCACTGCTTGTTCTACAGCTAGTAACTCTTTCATATTTGAGGAAGCTGACCGGATGTTCGCTTTCCATCTTCCCTGAAACGTCATCTCTTGAATATGAGCCCCCAACCCCAAGGACTTGCATCCGTGGTAAGGCATATGATGTTGTCCCTTTTCCATGGAAGGCCCTGAACTAAGTTCTCTTTGTTCATCCACCATTCCAGACTCAATAACGTCTGCGCAGAAAGAGAAAATTTCATTTCCAACGGAAGACTTCCCTTTGCCAAGTCTCCAGGATCTCCCATTGTAGCGGCCTCGTATGAAACTGGGCCCAGCCGACTGCCGGAATACATGATGTCAGGCTTCCCAGAATTGACATACCTTTTCTCAAGGTGACTCGTGGCCGATGCAACAGATTCCTGATCCTTTGCTGGATGGACAGTATCTTTTCTTCTGGTAAAAACATCGCTGCTGGACAGAGTCCAGAATTAGTCCCAAAAACAGTTGACGCTGAAGTGGCATAGGCTTTGATTTCTTCTCGTTGAGAATCCAACCGAGTTCCTCTATTATTCCCCTCACTTCCTGAACCGCCATCTGGCAAGCCCTCTGGGTTGCAGCTACAATCAAGAAATCGTCGAGGTAGGGAATAAAAGGATGTCTTTCCTCCTGACATACGCTGACATCTCTGCTACCACCTTGGTGAAGACTCTCGGGGCCATTGCTAGACCAAAGGGAAGTGCCTGAAACTGCCAGTGTGTCAATTCCCCTCCATCTTTATGGCGAACCTTAGAAATCTCTGATAGTCCTTGTGTATGGGAATATGGAGGTAGGCGTCTTTTAGGTCCAGAACTGCCATAAAGCATCCTGGAAACAGAAGGTTTATCGTAGAGCCTATTGTCTCCATTCTGAACTTCTTTGCCTGGAGAAACCGATTCAAACCCTTCAGATTGATAATCGTTCTGAACGATCCGTCTGGTTTTTACTAGAAGAGAGAGGAATAGAATCCCTCTCCCTCCTGTCCTCTTGGAACCGGTACTACCACCTCCTTCTGAACAAGAGCCACTACCTCTGATTTTATAGCCTCCCCTTCCCTCCGAGCTAAGCTTGTCTCCATAAATCTTCCTGGAGGGAATTCGCGGAACTCTAGTTTTAAACCGTCTCTTAGTGAATCCAAAATCCAGGGGCTGTTTGAGATGTTTTCCCAGGCAGGAAGAAAAATCTTAACCTTCCCCTACCTGGGCCCTGGCGTCATTGCTGATCACTCTTTTTTTCCTGTCTAGATTGTTTGTTGAAAAAGAAGGATCTATTACCCTCTCTACGCGGTTTCGACTTATAAAATCTGTCCTGCTTGAATTCTTCTTTGTTGTCCCGAAATGATCTAAAGGTTCGAAAGGAACGACTAGATCTATCCCTGGAAAAAAAGGGCTGACCTGGGAATTTTTCTTCTTATCAGCGGCTTTTTCTAATAAGTCATCTAAAGCAGGTCCAAATAAATAGTCTCCCTCACAAGGAAGGGCGCATAGCCTCTTCTTAGATTGCAAGTCACCTTTCCAGTTTTTTAACCATAAGGCCCTGCGGGCAGAATTTAGTAACCCCGCCGCCCGGGCTGATAGTCTAACCGCATCTACCGAGGCATCTGCCAGGAAATCCACTCCTTTTTAATCGTGGGGAGACTAGCTAAAATGTCCTCTCTAGGGGTCTTATTCCTAATTAACTCCTCAAGCTCTGAGATCCAAACAATTAACGATCTGGCCGTACAAGTAGAGGCTACCGAGGGACGAAAAGAGGAGGTAGACGCCTCCCAAGCTCCCTTTAAAAACCCATCAGCTTTTTTGTCAAGAGGGTCCCTAAGGGAACCCATATCATCAAAAGGAGCGCCGCCCTCCTAGCCTCTTTTGAAATGGCCACATCAATTTTGGTGCCTTATTCCAGGAGGCCGATGCCTCCTCTGTAAAGGGATATTTTCTTTTTAAATTCCTTGAAATAAATACTCTCTTATTTGGCCTGCGCCATTCTTCTTTGATAAGTGCAGAGACATTGTCATGCAAAGGGAAGGCCTTAGCCTGCTTAGTCTGAAGACCCCCAAACATAAAGTCCTGGACCGACCTAGTCCCTTTTTCCTCCTCTATACCCATCGTAGTTCTGATGGCTAACAACAATTTATCTATATCCTCTACTGGGAAAAAGTACGTCTGACTTCATTATCCTCTGAGTCGGAGGAGGGAGAGGAAAGATCCGAATCTAGAGAAACAGAACGGTGCTCCTCTTCACGGTCTGACTCCAACAATACAGATTTTGACGCTCTCTTTTTGGATATAGAAGAAGACTCCTGTTTTTTTTGAGGATAATGAAGCACTAACTTCAGTGCGGATTAATTTCTGAAGACAATTATAAAAAGAGGGTGTTTCTTCTGCCACTGTCTTATCGATACATTGCTGGCAAAGTTTTTTGCTATAATCCGAGGCCAGGGCTGTACTGCATAAAGCACACTCCTTATGGTGTTTTTTGGACTGGGCTTTTTTAGGTTTTTCCTACAGGGAAACACATAAAACAGAACAGATTTCCCCATTACTAGGCTGAATAAGAAACAAAAAGTGGCTTAACCGCCTCTCACCCATCCTATACCGAGACAGGGGTAGCCGCCGGCTGTTCAGCCTGTTCCCTTTTTTCCTCCTCCATCCTGGTTCACAGGGCCTCAGACACTGCGCACACCTCTGCAGTGGATACCGGCAGCTTCAACGGGTTGCTGAGCTCTTTTAAAACTCCCCACCCTTCCACACAGCAGCTACTCCCGCGCTGCTGTGCTCTCCACGCCTCACTCTCATACCGGAAGTTGGCAGGATGTGACGACGTTAGGCTCCTCCCCCTCTGGCCGAATCCTCCGTCCCGCACTTCCTGTTTGCCTCCAACGTTGGACGCTGCTCGTGCTCGGACCGCACCGCAGCGTCATGCCCCCAGCGCTCAGGAACAACTGCCATCGCGCCTCTGCAGACCCCCTGCGCACCCTGTGCCGCACTAAGTAAGGTGGGTCCCAGGAACTCCGGGCAGCCGAGGGAGAGAGAGGATGAACGCAGGCTTCCCTCAAAGACAGGAAACCATACTGAGGGCAGAGAGGATTCTCCGCCTTTTTGTGCCGCAGGTTTCCTGTCTTTGGGGGCGGATCCATCCTCTCTCGTGGTGCTGTCGTGGGTGAAGGGTAAAGAAGTGCACTCTTTCACACTATAGTAGGATCTTGGGCCTCTGCACGGTTCTTTATACCTGACGCTAACATCGACCTTTAAGGATGAGTACACACTTCAGTTTTGGCCCATAACTGCCCAAAGAAGTGTAGTGTGCAGTGATTCTAAGAGCGATGCCTGTCATCTGCATGTTATACTGACTCACAGTATTGTTTCACTACCACAGCAGACTCACTATGCGTGTTGCTGCAAGGCACAGTGTTCTACACCACTATACAGGCTCTTTGCAGCCATGAAATAGCAGTTTTTTAAGGTGATTCACCACAAATTAATTCAAATCAAATCAACTGGCCAAATCGAATTTTTGAAAAATTTGCTCATCTGAAATATTAATCATGAACTGTGTGTGATTATACTAATTATGGGTAGACTATTAGTTATCATTGCAGGATTGTATATTTATGCACATTTATATGCTACACACGCTTGGTGCTGCATATTTATTATTATTTATATTTTTGCTTTTCTTTTTTTTTTTATAGCTTGTACTAATGTATTACAGACTATTGTCACATGCTGATCAACATTACTAGTGTTTTTACACTATCCTTAGAAAAGTTTAAGTGGATGTTGCTCCTGTGTCAGTGAAGCTCCTGTGTCTATGTGTATTTGGACACCTTATGGCAATTAGTGATGAGCGAATCGAAGTCCACAAAGTGATCCAAATTTCAGGATAAAGTTGATGCGCAGCAAAGCCAAATTCCCTCGTACTTCACAGTAGCGAGTCGATTTAAACTGAAATAGTGTAAAAAAACAAAAAATAATACTTACCCGATCAATTTGCCCGCGCCATCTTGCTTGAAGGTTTCGGCCAAAATCCAGTGCATGATGACAGGCGACGACGCCACGCTGGCCGGCATGATGACATCATTTCGGCCAGTGCAAGATTTCGCACCAGACATTCAAGCAGGATGGTGGCAGCCGGCCTGTTGTGAGCAAATAGATCAGGTAAGGTTTTTTTTTTTTTTTCTTTTAGGCCTCTTTCACACGGGCGTCACGTTTGACGCCAGTATAGGATGCGGGTGCGTTGCGGGAATATGCGTGTTTTTTCCGCACGTGTGCAAAGTTTTGTAATCCGTTTTGCACGCGCGTTGGAAAAATCGCCATGTTTGGTACTCATCACTGAAGTCCGGTTTCGGGTTGAGTATTCTGGAGAATTTATTATTTTCCCTTATAACATGGTTATAAGGGAAAATAATAGCATTCTTAATAAAGAATGCTTTGTAAAATGAGGATTAAGGGGTTAAAAATAAAAAACTTAACTTACCTTAGCCACTTGATCGCGTAGTTGGTGATCTCTCTTCTCTCTTCAAGCATTAGCTGTAGTCTAAAGGACCTGTGATGACGTCACATCACATGGTCCAATCATATGGTCCATCACGGACCATGTGATTGGACCATGTGATGTGACGTCATCACAGGTCCTTTAGAGTACAGCTAGTCCTTTAGACTACAGCTAATCCTTTAGACTACAGCTAATGCAGAAGTGATGCGTGAAAATCACCGCTCATGTGCACAGCCCCATAGAAATGAATGGGTCCGGATTCAGTGCGGGTGCAATGCGTCCACCTCACGCATTGTACCTGCGCGGAAATCACGCCCGTGTGAAAGGGGCCTTAAACTCTCTTATTTATATGAGATGCAGCCATCATTTATGAACACGACCTTTGAGGGGCAGTGTTTACTACCAGCCAGAAATTTCTAGACAGTCCGTAAAAATATTTGTTGTAGATAATCGGGCGGCACTGCGGTCAGATATGGGTGCACGGTCAACGGGCGTCGCCCCAAACACTTCGAAGGAAACGAAAACCGGCACTCCTCAGTTGCTGTGGTATGATTCTTTATTGGCCACTCATAAAAAAAATGACGCGTGTTTCGGCATGTACAGGTGCCTTGTCAAACACGTATAGAGCAGCAGAGTACTCTGCTGCTCTATACGTGTTTGACAAAGGCACCTGTACAAAGGCAACAATTTCTAATGCACATAGATTAATTCAATTTAAGATTATACATCGATTTTATTATACGCCTAAGACCCAAGCAAAATTTGTTAGAAATAGGGATCGTGAGTGTTGCTGCCCGAAATGTAGATGTCTAGAAGCGGATTTTGTACACGTCCTTTGGGAATGTAATAAATTGAAAAGGTTTTGGGAACAGGTTTTTGTGGCTATACAAAAGGAGGCCTCGCATCACTATAAGCCTGATGTCCCGATGGTGTTGTTGGGACATTTTGATCCGGAAGAGGTAATACCGCCTCGGGTTAGATGGACGTGGATGTGCGGCTTGATGGTCGCAAGAGTTAATATAGTTAAAAAATGGGGCTCTGCCTCCCCACCCTCTTTAACCTCTTCAGCCCCCCTAGCTTAAACACCCTTAATGACCAGGCCACTTTTTACAATTCTGCACTACACTACTTTCACCGTTTATTGTTCCATCATACAACTTACCACCCAAATGAATCTTACCTCCTTTTCTTCTCACTAATAGAGCTTTCATTTGGTGGTATTTCATTGCTGCTGACATTTTTACTTTTTTTGCTATTAATCAAAGATGACCGAAATTTTTGCAAATAAAATGACATTTTTCACTTTCTGTTGTAATTATTTTTTTTTTAAAACTACATTTCTATATACATTTTTCTCTAAATTTTTTTGTTCTACATGTCTTTGATTTAAAAAAATCCAATAAGTGTATATTTATTGGTTTGGGTAAAAGTTATAGCGTTTACAAACTATGGTGCAAAAAAGTGAACTTCCGCATTTTGAAGCATCTCTGACTTTCTGATCACCTGTCATGTTTCTTCAGGTGCTAGAATACCAGGATAGTATAAATACCCCCCAAATGAAACCATTTTAGAAAGAAGACACCGCAAAGTATTCGTGGAGGGGCATGGTGAGTTCATGTATCATTTCATTTTTTTTCACAAGTTAGTGGAAAGTGACACTTTCTGAGGAAAAAATAATAATAATAAAGTTTCCATTTCTGCTAACTTCTGGCAAAAAAAAAAAAATCTCCCACGGACTCACTATGCCCCTCACTGAATACCTTGGGGTGTCTACTTTCTGAAATGGGGTCATTTGTGGGGTGTGTTTACTGTTCTGGAATTTTGGGTGGGGCTAAATTGTGAGCATCCCTGTAAAACCTAAAGGTACTCATTGGAATTTGGGCCCCTTTGCGCACCCAGGCTGCAAAAAAGTTTTACTCATGTGGTATCGCCGTACTCAGGAGAAGTAGGGCAATGTGTTTTGGGGTGTATTTTTACATATACCCATGTTGGGTGAGAGAAATATCTCTGTAAACTGACAACTTGGTATAAAAAATATTTTGTATAAAATTTTTTAAAAAGTTGTCATTTACAGAGATATTTCTCACACACAGTATGGGTATATGTAAAAATACACCCCAAAACACATTGCACTACTTCTCCTGAGTACGGCGATACCACATGTGTGACACTTTTTGCAGCCTGGGTGCGCAAAGGGGCCCAAATTCCAATGAGTACCTTTAGGATTTGACAGGGCATTTTTACGCATTTAGATTCTAGGCTTCTTCTCACGCTTTAGAGACCCCTAAAATGCCAGGGCAGTATAAATACCCCACAAGTGACCCCATTTTAGAAAGAAGACACCCCAAGGTATTCCGTGAGGGGTATGGTGAGTTCATGTAAAAAAAAAAATTTTGTCACAAGTTAGTGGAATATGAGACTTTGTAAAAAACAAAAATAAAATATATATTAATTTCCGCTAACTTGTGCCAAAAAAAAAAAAATTTCTGTGAACCTTGGGGTGTCTTCTTTCCAAAATGGGGTCACTTGTGCGGTATTTATACTGCCCTGGCATTTTAGAGGCCCTAAAGCGTGAGAATCCAAATGCGTAAAAATGCCCTGTGAAATCCTAAAGGTACTCATTGGAATTAGGGCCCCTTTGCGCATCTTGCCTGCAAAAAAGTGTCACACATGTGGTATCGCCGTACTCAGGAGAAGTAGGGCAATGTGTTTTCGGGTGTATTTTTACATATACCCATACTGTGTGTGAGAAATATCTCTGTGAATGACAACTTTTTAAAAAATATTATACAAAGTTGTCAATTTACAGAGATATTTCTCTCACCCAGCATGGGTATATGTAAAAATACACCCCTAAACACATTGCCCTACTTCTCCTGAGTACGGTGATACCACATGTGTGACACTTTTTTGTAGCCAAGATGCGCAAAGGGGCCCAAGTTCCAATGAGTACCTTTTAGGAGGGCATTTTTAAGCATTTTTCTTCTCACGCTTTAGGGCCCCTAAAATGCCAGGGCAGTATAAATACCCCACATGTGACCCCATTTTGGAAAGAAGACGCCCCAAGATATTCCGTGAGGGGCATGGCGAGTTCATAGAAGATTTTTGGCACAAGTTAGTGGAAATTGATTATTTATTGTTTTTTCTCACAAAGTCTCCCTTTCCGCTAACTTGTGAAAAAAAGTTCAATTTTTCATGGACTCACTATGCCCCTCAGCGAATACCTTGGGGTGTCTTTTTTCCAAAATGGGGTCATTTGTGGGGTGTTTTACTGTTCTGGCATTTTGGGTGGGGCTAAATTGTGAGCAGCCCTGTAAAACCTAAAAGTACTTGTTAGAATTTGGGCCCCTTTGCGCACCCAGGCTGCAAAAAAGTGTCACTCATGTGGTATCGCCGTACTCAGGAGAAGTAGGGCAATGTGTTTTGGGGTGTATTTTTACATATATCCTTGTTGGGTGAGAGAAATATCTCTGTAAATTGACAACTTTGTATAAAAAAAATTTAAAAAGTTGTCGTTTACAGCGATTTTTCTCACACAAAGTATGGGTATATATAAAAACTCATTGCCCTACTTCTCCTGAGTATGGTGATACCACATGTTTGACACTTTTTTGCAGCCAAGATGCGCAAAGGGGCCCAAATTCCCATGAGTACCTTTAGGATTTCACAGGGCATTTTTACGCATTTGGATTCTCACGCTTTAGGACCCCTAAAATGCCAGGGCAGTATAAATACCCCACATGTGACCCCATTTTGGAAAGAAGACACCCCAAGGTATTCCGTGAGGGGCATGGCGAGTTCACAGAAAAAAAAAAATTTTGGCACAAGTTAGCGGAAATTGATATATATATATATATATATATATATATATATATATATATATATATATATTTGTGGTCGGATCGGCTATCAGAAAGGTGTACGTAACCTATCTACAACAAGCAGTAGAATTGTGCCATAACTGCTGCGGTAGGGCAGCCTAAAGGGGGCCACCCTAATATGAAGTGACTGTAAGATGGTGTGGGTGGGTGGGTGAAATCAGCTGAATCGAGCGCCAGCCTGGGCCCACAGGTGCCTATAAATAGCCTTGTAATCAGCCTCCTCCCACAAATACAGCAAAGGTCTTTGCTTAATACTTGTGGTCGGATCGGCTATCAGAAAGGTGTACGTAACCTATCTACAACAAGCAGTAGAATTGTGCCATAACTGCTGCGGTAGGGCAGCCTAAAGGGGGCCACCCTAATATGAAGTGACTGTAAGATGGTGTGGGTGGGTGGGTGAAATCAGCTGAATCGGCGTCAGCCTGGGCCCACAGGTGCCTATAAATAGCCTTGTAATCAGCCTCCCCTCCCACAAATACAGCAAAGGTCTTTGCTTAATACTTGTGGTCGGATCGGCTATCAGAAAGGTGTACGTAACCTATCTACAACAAGCAGTAGAATTGTGCCATAACTGCTGCGGTAGGGCAGCCTAAAGGGGGCCACCCTAATATGAAGTGACTGTAAGATGGTGTGGGTGGGTGGGTGAAATCAGCTGAATCGGCGTCAGCCTGGGCCCACAGGTGCCTATAAATAGCCTTGTAATCAGCCTCCCCTCCCACAAATACAGCAAAGGTCTTTGCTTAATACTTGTGGTCGGATCGGCTATCAGAAAGGTGTACGTAACCTATCTACAACAAGCAGTAGAATTGTGCCATAACTGCTGCGGTAGGGCAGCCTAAAGGGGCCAAAAAGAGCAGACCTTAGTTTAGAGCAAAACATATACATACCATTACGACACCCACTTTGAACGCAAAGACACTACACGATGAAGGTGCGGAATATACCGTACGTACCACAGAGACTTCTATGTACCTTACCTCTTTGTCACGTGCGCCGGCACGTCGTTCTTGGAGGTAGCTAATGTTGATGCTTTTGAAAGAGTGGTTGGTAATCAGAAACGATTTACTCCTATGTTGAACAACATATGAACATATTACGAGACGGTCTGAATCCTGAGAGCTGCAGACTAAAACAACAATGGTGAATCTGATGGAAGGGCCTAATTGAAGTCCAACCATTCGCCAAGGGCCCTGTTAATAGTAGCAAAATACTTCACCTATACTTATACCCCCGACCACCGCTTTAATTATTATTATTATTTTTATAAAGGACCCAAAAAGTTAGAAGATGGCGGATGCCGTCTAACTCTAGTAATGGATTAAGTGAAATGTGTAGACTCACCAGGCCTGGGGAACCATAAGCACGAGTACATGGCTGATCCAATTAACGAGCTAATGTTGCCTGTAATGAGGACAGAAAACATACCCACCATACTAGCAGTTGTGACAGGAAATAAGCTTAAGGTCGTGATAAACTATGTATGCTGCACCTACAGTAGTGATAGGACTTGTTGAATCCATAGACGTGACAGACTACGTATATTGTGCCTTATTATTGTACCTACTACTGGATGATGGACCGGTACCCAGAAACTAGGTGCGACACCAACACCCTCAGCCCGAGTTTGACGATTAAGTAAGCATGTCTGTAATGAAGACATAATGTACACCCAATGCCTGCCGCTATGACAGGACAAGCTTAAGGTCATGATAGACTACGTATGCTGTGCCTGTAGTCGCGCTAGGACTCATCGTGTCAGTAACGTGACAGACTTCGTAAGTCGCCTGTAGTCGTGACAGGACTTATTAGTCTGTAGTCGTGACAGACTTCGTAAATCGCCTGTAGTCGTGACAGGACTTATTAGTCTGTAGTCGTGACAGACTTCGTAAATCGCCTGTAGTGGTGAGACAGGACTTATTAGTCTGTAGTCGTGACAGACTTCGTAAATCGCCTGTAGTCGTGACAGGACTTATTAGTCTGTAGTCGTGACAGACTTCGTAAATCGCCTGTAGTCGTGACAGGACTTATTAGTCTGTAGTCGTGACAGACTTCGTAAATCGCCTGTAGTGGTGAGACAGGACTTATTAGTCTGTAGACGTGACAGACTTCAGTAAATCACATGTAGTGGTGAGAGGACTCCTGTGGACAAAACTGATGCCATAGTATTATTTTTTTATTTTTCCTGAACAACCCTTTGAGAGCCGAAATTTGAGAAACGTGAAAAATGAGACCACAGGGTCAGCTTCCTGGGAGAATGGGTCTATAATGCAAGGACGGGCAAGAGAAAAGTAACAGCGGGGAGCGAGGGAAGCAAGAACCTAGAGAGGGTAAATGGGAGGAAAATGCGAACCCAGGAGAAGGTGATGTCTGAAAAGGAAGGCTTGAGATGACTGCTTGAAAAGAAAACGATGAAAACCCAACAACCTACAACAATAATGTGAGTTAGATTCTAATGCCCAAAAGCCATGCATGCGAGCCTCCACAAGAAGAATTGTATTGCGAGCCACAGCTGACCGAGCAATGCGAGCGGGCCTGAAGGCAGAAATAGACATGGAACCTACTGTGGCGGACCACGCAGCCGACCTCGAATGGCGGAGTTGTGTGTAAAATGTAAATTGAGAAGCCATGCGTGAGACACTAATGGCGGGGCCAAGCGCGAAAGACACTAATGGCGGGGCCAAGCGCGAGAGACACTAATGGCGGGGCCAAGCGCGAGAGACACTAATGGCGGGGCCAAGCGCGAGAGACACTAATGGCGGGGCCAAGCGCGAGAGACACTAATGGCGGGGCCATGCGCGAGAGACACTAATGGCGGGGCCATGCGTCACAGACTCATGGCGTAGCCATGAATGCGAAACTCATGTCAAATTTTTTTTTTTTTTTATATTATTATTTTATTTTTATTTTATTAAAAATTTTATTTTATTTTTTTAATTTTTATTTTTTTTTTTTTTTTTTTTTTTTTAAACCACTTAAGCAGCACCAGTATGACTAGGGGACTCGCATAACCATGACCCCCTTCGACAGTAACCTAGGACACTAACCAGCTTACAACCATCTTGTACCCCTAACGAATAACTTTAAGAACGGTCATAGACCCCGCGGAGCCATGACGCTGAAGCAGTCATCGGGCCCCCGAAGCCAAGACTGAACTAGATGACATTACAGTGACGATAAGTAATTAAAATGTGAGCCAGACCTGATGGGATATGCATAGACAATAGTGAACCGAACCCCATGCCTAGGTAGACATTAAACCAACCGTAAAATTGAACAGATGGGAGAAAAGAGCCAGAGGCATTACAATTCGCTAAGAGAAGACCCTAATCGTGACAACGCGTGAACAGCTTGTAAAACATAGTAGGAAACTTACTCCTATTAACCCACTGACCGCTGAGGGACTGTATGGTGAGCTGGGGCAGGAGACCAGTCTGAGTGAATGCGAACCAGGACTAAAGAACAGCACCCAATTTTTTTTATTTATTTTTTTCACCGAAGTGAAACAGAAAAGTAGGCCTATGGAATGTAACAACCAGCGAGGAAAGAAACGTAAACCTGAAAGAAAGCGGTATCAGAGCGGTGTGCTGACTGCCCTAGTGAAAATACTGAGTAACCATGATGTAGCAATGAAAGGGAAAAATACAGCTTTAAGTGGAAGCAGAATATAACATCTGATGTAAGAACAGATGGGTGAATGCAGCTCTGGATGCGAGTGGTGCCTAAAACATGGTATGGGCCCAGCTCTGAGCATGAAGAGCAAGGTATAACGCAGCCGTATGAATGCAATCTGAAGTGAGCAGAGTATTAATGTGATGCAACAGCAAACGCATGAACGCAGCTCTAGTAGTGAATGGAGTATAAGACAAAATGTAAATGCAGACAGACGGACGTAGCTTTTGAAGGTAACGAACCTAACCATGATCATTCGACCATAAGCGCCCCACCTCCTTCGCCCCAGAGCGCTACAAGTCACTAACCGTGTAACCAAGTCCGATCCTACCGTGAATGCCAGCACTCGCCTGGCACCTTCTGCCATTACCCAGGCGCGAACGAACCTCCACATAATGCTACAGGTTTTTTTTTTTTTTTTAAATGAGTCACCACAACGCCATCTAAGAAAATATAAACGTGTTTGAATATAACCCATGATGCAACGCTAATTAATCGACATATAGTGCACTTATAAACCTAGCACAGAACTGCTGACACATGTGTGCCCATAACATACAGTTTATAGATTAAAACACACTTACCAGAGCATCAGTACTCAAATACCGGCGCCTTGACCGATCTGCTTGTGTCCCCATATACAGACCACTGATATACATTTACCAACACCTTGCATGTCTGGCTTTAACTGCGGATGTGCCCCCACATGTAAAACAGGTAATAGGAAAACACTTTTTTTTTTTTTTTTTTACGTATGAACCGATATCAGAAAACATGCGACCATACCTACTCTAGGCGCATGCTACACCAATAACTATATGCAATAGCCCCTAACAAGCCCCTAAACAGCCGGACAAAATACTAACAACCGTCATTTGACTGTTAGCACCCAACTCTGCTTTGACCCAGAGAACTGCGAATCGCAAAACGCACTGTGGGTCCCGTGCCAATAAGTACAATTCTACAGTAAGTGCCAGCATTCGCCTGGCCCTTTTGCCGATGCCCAGGTGTGAACGAGCCTCCACATGATGCTGCTGCATTTTTTTTTTTTCTTTTTAAATCAACCATTGATACACAAAACACAGCGTGCATAGCTTGAGCCCACTAACAACCAATGCTCGGCCCTTTAGCGCCCAAACTCTGCTTCATCCCAGAGCGCTACATGTTGCAGACCGCAGCGTGGGTCCCGTGCAAACCACTCCGATCCTACCATGAATACCAGCGCCCTCCTGAGACATTCTGCCATCGCCCAGCCGTAAGGAGCCTCCACACCATGCTGCTGTATCCTAGAGCTGACCCAGAGGTAGTGAAATCAGCTGAATCGGCGTCAGCCTGGGCCCACAGGTGCCTATAAATAGCCTTGTAATCAGCCTCCCCTCCCACAAATACAGCAAAGGTCTTTGCTTAATACATATATATATATATATATATATTTTTTTTTTTTTTTTACAAAGTCTTATATTCCACTAACTTGTGACAAAAAATAAAATTTTACATGAACTCACCATACCCCTCACGGAATACCTTGGGGTGTCTTCTTTCTAAAATGGGGTCACTTGTGAGGTGTTTGTACTGCCATGGCATTTGAGGGTCTCCGCAGATTTTTTTAATTCGCATCGAAAAAAAAAAAATTAACGGCACAGATTTTTTCATTCGCATCGATCAATGTGGATGAAAAAATCTCTGCCAAAATCAGTAACTGCGGTGCGGTGGGCTGGGCGCTAACTACCTAACAAGTAGCTAACTAACTGGCGGTGATAAGGGACCCTTATGCTTCATTCACACGTCCGCAATTCTGTTTGCGGAACGGAATTGCAGATCCATTCATTTCTTTGGGGAAAGACTTTGTCCCGCTCGGATCCGGAATTGCAGATCCGCACTTCCGGGTCTGCACTTTCATTCTGCAAAAATATAGAACATGTCCTATTCTTGTCCGCAATTGCGGACAAGAAAAGGCATTTTCTATATAGTTTTGGCAATGTGCGGATCTGCAAAATGTGGAAAGCACATTGCCGGTGTGCTTGTTTTGCAGATCCGCAGATCCGTGGATCCGCAAAACACATATGGACCTGTGAATGGAGCCTTACAGGGGGGTGATCAGTGACAGGGGGGTGATCAGGGAGTCTATATGGGGTGTTTTGGGGTTAACAAGGGGTTAATAAGTGATAGGTGGGGGGGTGTAGTGTGGTGCTTGGTGCTACTTTACATAGCTACCTGGTCCTCTGGTGGTCGATCCCAGCAAATGGGACCACCAGAGGACCAGGTAGCAGGTATATCAGACGCTGTTAACAAAATGCTTTTTATTATCCCTTCGTCCAATGACAGCACCAGGAGAGAGGGATCCTCCTCCCAGGACAGGAAACCACAGGTATAAGTTCTTCAAAGATGCCCCTCCTCCTCAGTGGTTTCCTGTCCTAGGAGGGACAACTACAGGTTTTGTTATTTTCTGGGGAGTAGTTTCTCCCTTATGCGGATTTGGGGCTGGCTGGAGGTGCGCGCCGGGTGTTGTCCCCGCTACGCACACCGCGAAGAAGGCATCGGGGGCACAGTTTCCCCCCCCCCCACTCCCTTCCCTACTTACTTCTGCTCTGCCGGTCTGCGGGAGGGAGCGCGGCCGCGGCCTTGCTGCCGCGCGGCAGGGAAGCCGCAACCCGGAAGTAGCCGGGTGACGTACGGGGAGGGCGGAGCTTAGCCGGAGCGCGGCAAATTCAAAAATAAAGCGCTCAGTACACAGGGCAGAGCGTTCAGCGTTGTGTGGCCCTGTTCAAGCGCTCCTCCTGGTATTCTTTCTTGGCTTGTTGCTCTGTGTCACTGCCCACTCTGCCAGGTGCTCTGCTCTACCAGGTGTCCTGCTCTGCTCTACCTGCTTTGCACAACTTGAACCAGCCAGCCTCCCCCTGGGATCTTTGCAGTGACCTTCCAGATCCAGGGGACTAGGGGAGGTCTTCCAGTATGGAAAGCTCTGGAGAGAACCCCAGGGACCCAGTTACCCCAGCACCTACGGTATGATTGGTATGGGTCTGAAGTTATGTAAGTAACCTACTTTTATCTTTTTTAAATCCCTGATCGTATGTTATAAAAAATTCCAGGGAGGAAGCGATAAACCGAAAAAGGCCACTACAAAAGCACGTCACAGAAACCAAGTGGGGAATTCAGGACTATCATAAATCTGAAATCCTTAAACAAATACCTGGTGTATCAGCGGTTCAAAATAAAGACGGTGAAAACGGACACCAGAAATACCTCAGGGTGGCTTTGAGATTCCAGGGGGAACTGAGACACTTCCAATTCCAGGTCCAACAGGTGAGAGAAATTCTGACAACGCTGGGCTGGATACTGAATGAGGAGAAGTCAAGATTGATTCCAGAAAAAAGGCAACGGTTTCTGGGAATCTTGCTGGATTCGACGGTACAGAAATCCTTCCTGACTCCGGAGAAAATTCAGAAAGTAAGGTCAGTAGTTCACACCCTGATGATCAATCCAGGGGTATCTTTGAGGAAAGCAATGTCAGTACTGGGAACCTTAACTGCGTGCATGCCAGCAGTCCAATGGGCCCAGATTCATTCCAGGGCCCTTCAGGAGGAGATCTTGAACAACTGGTCAGGAGAAGTAGAGAGCCTGGACGTCAGCCTTGTAATATCAGCCCAGACCTGCCGGACACTGGAATGGTGGCTTTCGATAGAAAACCTGGAGCAGGGGGTTCAATGGAGGATCGAAGATCCCTTATAATCACCACAGATGCCAGCCTGAGAGGGTGGGGGGCTCATGTTGGGGAGACCTTGCTTCAAGGATTATGGAACTACCAGATGTTGGACAGTTCTTCAAATCTCAAAGAGCTAATGGCAGTTTTTGGTTCTTCAGAGACTGCTTCCTCAGATCAGGGATCGGCACGTGAGGATTCTTTCCGATAATACGTCTGTTGTAGCCTATCTGAATCATCAGGGAGGTACCCGTTCGAGAACCCTGTTGTCCCTGACAACTCAGATTTTCTCCCTAGTAGAGGAGTAGCCTTGTCTCTCTCAGCCCTGCACATCAGGGGTCAGAGAATTGGAAAGCCGATTTTTGAGTCGCCGATCCCTAGATCAGAGGGAGTGGTCGCTGAATCCTTCCGTCTTCCGCAAAATAGTAGCCCTGTGGGGTCCTCTCAAATAGACCTTTTGCTACCAGAGAGAACAGGAAGGTAAGAAGATTTTATTCCCTATCTCCCTGAGATCAGCCAGAGGCGGTAGATGCCTTAGTTCAACCCTGGGGTCAGGGGCTATTGTACGCCTTTCCGCCCCTCAATTGATTCCGAGAGTCCTCAAGAAAATCAGGGAGGACAGAGCTCAGGTCATCATGATTGCCCCCTTCTGGCCACGTCGAGCATGGTTCTATTGGCTGAGGGTGTTGTCGGCAGCGGACCCGTGGGTTCTTCCAGAGATCCCCGACCTTCTCTATCAGGGCCCTTTATTACACCCTCCGATGAAAAGACTCCATTTGACGGCATGGCTTTTGAGCGGCGCATGTTACTAGACAGGGGTCTCTCTGAATCAGTTGTTGCCACCATGCTGTCAAGTAGGAAGCCAGTTACAACAAATATCTATGCTAGGACCTGGATCACCTTCTTTAGATTTCTAGGCATCGCTCCTTGCACTGATTGTCCTCTGAGGTTAAATGAAGTTTTGGATTTCCTGCAGAAAGGGGTGGAGAAGGGCCTTGCGTTGAGTACTATTAAGGTCCAGATAGCCGCATTCAGTGTCCTGTTCGACTACAGGCTAGCGTGTCACCCTTGGCTTATAAGATTCTGTAAAGCTTTATCTAGGGGTATTCCTGCTAGGAATTTCAGGGCTCCCCCCTGGGATCTCAATTTAGTTCTCAGGGCTTTAGAAAAGCCTCCTTTTGAACCTCTGGACGCTTTACCGATTAAGTTTTTGACTTTAAAGTGTATCTTTTTAGTGGCTATTACATCCACAAGGAGGGTAAGTGAGCTACAGGCCCTTTCAATTAGTCCACCCTATACGGTCATCCAGGATGATTGTATTCGGCTTAGACCAGACCCGGCTTTCTTGCCCAAGGTGGTCTCCGGATTCCATAAAAGTCAGGAAGTGATTCTTCCTTCTTTTTATGAGGATGAGGGGAAAGCAGAACATCATTCCCTGGATGTTAGGAGTTGTGTCCTGCAATACTTAGAAGCTACCAAATCCTGGAGGAAGTGTTCTTCCCTGTTTGTCTTGCATTCAGGCCCCAATAAGGGTAAAGGTACCCTTTGCCAGTAAAGGTACTTTGGCCCGCTGGATAAAGCAGGCCATTTCTTTAGCATATGTTTCTATGCAGGAACCTGTCCCGTCTGGTTGGTCGGCCCATTCCACTAGAGCGGTAGCAACTTCCTGGGCAGAGAGAGCGGAAGTTTCAATTCAAGAGATTTGCAGAGCAGCAACTTGGTCTTCTGCTTCCACCTTTTTTAGGCACTACAGGTTAAACCTGTCGGAAGTGTCTGACTTTTCCTTTGGACGTAAAGTCCTTCATGCTGTGGGCCCTCCCTGAATTTCACTCTCTGGGATATCTCCTGGTGCTGTCATTGGACGAAGGGATAAATGATCATTACATACCGGTAATGTTGTTTTCCGGAGTCCATGACAGCACCACCTTAATTCCCCCCCTATTTTTCCTTTCCGTTTTCTTTCTTCTACTCTGTTCTCTGGGTGTGGGTTCTGCTTCACGGGTGTGCAGATAAAAAAAAAAAAAAAAGTCTTGTTATGATGCTAAACTCGGAAAATGACCGAAAATTTGGGACAGAGCTGTTCCAGGAATGGTGAAGATGTCCTTAAGTCTCGTCTATGATAACCACTGAGGAGGAGGGGCATCTTTGAAGAACTTATACCTGTGGTTTCCTGTCCTGGGAGGAGGATCCCTCTCTCCTGGTGCTGTCATGGACTCCGGAAAACAACATTACCGGTATGTAATGATCATTTTTCCATCTACAGCCTGCCAGCGATTGATCATCGCTGGCAGACTGCAGTATAACTGCCGAGCGTTCACAGCAAATCTCGCCTCTCGCGAGATGACGCGCCAAGGAGGAACAAACCTGCCGCTGCCTGGACTCATCCCTGCGTTAGGCCTTCGGCAGGCGGTTAAATGAATGGATCCAGTATTCGCGGCAAATTAAAATTTATGAGGAAATGGAAAGGAAAAGGAGAGAGGCACGTGTGGTGGGCTAGAGGTAACTTAATGTACTCTATACTATAATTGAAGGGGTGTATGCGACGACAGCCAACAGGGCAGGTGGGGGGTGGGATCAGGTTTACATTTATGAAGTGTTACAATACTTTGATAAATGATAAGTGTATTACATCTTTTTTTGTATGTGAATATTGATGACTTACTTTTGTTATACACTCTGTATTGACATTGCTGTAACTTTTACCTTGTATGAATATAAAATAAAAATATATAAAAAAAAAAAAAAAAGATTATTTTGGTGGTAATTATCATCAGCTCACAGTAAATGCTGGTGATGAGTTCTTATCAGTACAGTGAGCTATGGACATGTATTACTTATAAAATGTATCATTCATTATGGTTTTCCAATCTGTCCAAGAAAAATGTTGGCTGTCCGTGATTTTGGGATAATTTGCCCAGAATGAAGAAATTTTTTGTTGGCAATCCTGCTGAGGGGTACAATGATGGGGAACAATCACTGTTCCCTGTCATTGCACCCACTACTTACAAAGAAATATGCTTCGTGATGAGATAATTTGTCACAATGCAGATTTTTTTTGTTAAATTCGTCGAAGCAGACAAATCGAATTTTATAATACTTCGCTCATCACTAATGGCAATATTTTTTTACACACTGTATGATTATATTATTTGGACACTATATGGCAAACCATAATGGCCAACCCTGTATAACTCCAGTAACCTCTCAGATGTTGTACATGTTAATATGTAAAATGTGATCCTTTAGAACAAAAAAGAAAATACATTAAAGGGTTTACCCCAACATTTCTCCCCTATGCACAGGATAGGGAATAAGAGTCTAATCGATGTGAGTCCAACCACTAGAATTACCATAGAATTTAATGAAGCATGTGTGATCTCCACAGCATTCAAACTGAAAAACACAAGGCCCCCATTCCCGTGATTGACAAGGTCCCCAGCAGTTGGACCCTTGATGACTAGACATTTAATTTATCTATTATCCTCAAGACAGAGTCTAAGGGGGGGATTTAACAAGACTGGTGCTTTCTGTGCCATTCTTGATATCCCCTGTGCTAATGTAATGAGGAAAGAAAAGAGAGGTTTGAGTAATTCTGTCTAAACAGAGTTACCCCGGATTATTAGGCGCCAACAGGGTGGTGGAGATAAGACAGTGAAAATGAAGGTAGGTTAGGGTTGAATCAGATGTCAGGAAGAATAGCAAGGATTGTAGAGGGGCAGCACAGGTGTTGGGGGGATGAAAAGGACTTCCAAGCCCCTTTGAAGACAGTGAATAGGATGGTTGGACAAATAACCAGTTAAATAACGGGCTGTATGTCCAGAAAAAAACACCAAGGGAGGCGCCAAACCCCAGAGTCACCGAATGGCTATGTAGTGTAGGGTATAGCCATAATCGAGTGTGATAGCCCCAAGTGGGTAATGACTCTAATATTGATTCTTTGGAGACATAAGTTAAGAAGATGGAGTCTATACTCACTTCACAGGGGGGGGAAACACAGGATAAAGCTCAAGACACCTGTGTCTCTCCACCCCTGGCCAGGGTCGCGTAACAGAATGGTACAAATCAACGGCTGCCCACGCACAGGCTTCTGGTCAATAAGGTTTATTAGGGTGAAAAACACTGGCCCAACGCGTTTCGGAGGCTTATAGTCCTCCTTCTTCAGGGGTAGACAATAATCATAACAAAAGGAAAAAAAAAAAAAAAAAAACACACAATCTAATAAGGAATTGTGACATAACATGATGATCATCCAGATCGGATGTATAACCGTAAACAAGTTCCACAAGGTACATACTAATAGTAAAAACCTATTGAACATAGGTGTAGATTAAGATATAGAAATATAAGTCTGAGTATGTTTTACTATGCATAAGTAAAAAGTGAATGAATGAATAGATGAATAAATGAATAAATAAATAAATAAAAGAGGGCTAATACATAGTAAATGAATAAATATGGTTCCTGGTATGTGGAATATTAATGGAAGGAAAAGTAATCAATAGTTGTATAATTCATATTTAGTAATTGGATAATTCATAGATCATCATATTTCATCTTCTATATTTTATTTTATCATATTTTATCATATATTTTATCAGGTACCTATATTTTTCTCTAATACCTTGTATGTGGCATGGTGGAGTCTATAGCTCCATATTCCTACCTTCAGGGGTCTTACTTCGGGTCCAGGGACCGATGTCCCTTCTTTTGTAGGTGGGGGTAGGAGGGAGTTTATTCCACCTAAGTGCATGCGGGGCCCCCCGAGTCCGGAGGTTTTTATGGGGAGAGGCATGCACGTGGAACGGGCGGCGCGGGAGAATGGCCGGAACCGGAAGTGCAGTGTGCGTTCCACCATGGAACGCACCGCTCAAAGCGCTCCACCGTGGAACGCACACATCGGAGGACAGTGCCAGGGCTAGGTGGGCGGAACCTCAGCACAGGGAAGGGCATCCCCGGGATCTGCCGTGGACGTGTGGGCTTGCTGGACGGGGGCTAACTGAAAGCTGTCTCAATTACAATAAATGGAATCGGAATAGGAATAATAAATTATTAAATTATTATTAGAGAAGGATTAAGGGGTTGAGGTGGTTGTTCTGTTCAATTTGAAGGTATGAGTTAGGTCTTTGTGGTTAAATTTGGAAACCAAATATTCAGATATATTGAAAATATTATTACTGTTGAAAAAGATGTGTGTGGAAGGAAGGAACCAAGTGTATTTCTAAAACCCATAAAAAGTACACATAAAAAATACATACAAAAATATATACATAACACTAAATTGTACTCTGTGGCAGCTGTGAGGGGTATCACATAAGGCTTTCTGAAATAAAATATGATAAAATAGTAAGGGAGGGGGGAGGGGGAGTAAAATGACGAGTATTTTCCCCTTTTAGGGGTATACTGTTCCCTATGGGGGGTTTAAGTAAGACCATGGGGGATTTTTGGGGTTCTGAGGATGAACAAAGTGTGAAGAATGAACGGATATTCTACTCTTTAATTAAGTAGTGTACTCTTCCCTATGGGTGGTAAGGTGAGACCTAGGTGGATTTTTCAGGGGTCTGGGAATGAACGAGGTATGGAAAGTGGTGGGGCTGCCGGCCCGATGAATTGGAGGATTCTTGATAATTTGGGGCTGCTGTGCAAATGAAGCTATGGGGACATGTGCTGTGAATGTGTTCGTATCTTAAAAGTTGTTCATGCTTAGTAACGTCATGCTGGTATTCGGAGTGTACTGGTACTTCAATAGTGGTTGTATTCCAGGGATTCATTCAGCCCGAATGGTGACAGCGTATTCAGGCTGAAGATCCAGTACATTTCTCTCTTGCATAATGACTGGTAGGAATGCGTATCTCTTTCAATCGGAGTGACCCTTAGGCATGTAGGGTCCCCATTATGAATCATAGCATAATGTCTGGAAAGACTGTGAGTTAGTACCTTCCTGGTAATATTTGAGCGGTGTTCATTCATCCTTTCACGTAGCACTTGGGTGGTGCGGCCTACGTAAAGGAACGGGCATGAACACTGTAGTAAATAAATTACGTTGGTGGTACCACAATCGAGGTGGTGTCTTAGAGTATGTGTTACACCACTGGATGAATTGGTGATGCTTTTAGTCCCATGTGTAATCATACTGCAGCATTTGCATCTAATTGTATTACATCTAACAACCCCTAGGTATGGATTTGTTTTAGCAATTCGTGAAGAATGGAGTTTTGGACAGGAGGGAGCTAGTAGATTTTTAGGGTCTTGGCTCTACGGAAGAATTAACCTGGGTGTCGGGGTGATATGGTGTTTTAACAAAGGGTCTTTAAGGAGAATTTTCCAATGTTTTGATAAAATTTGGCGGATCATGTTATGTTGAGAGCTGTATCTGGTGATGAGACTAACTTGGTGAGGGGGGATGGCTATGTGTGCGTTTGATGTCTCTTGGGTTTTGGGTTTCAGGCTTTCTTCTTGGGAAATTTGAGAAATACGTTTGATAGAGTCATCTAAAAGTTTTTTCGGGTATCCCTTTGCTTGGAAACGTTTTTTTATAGTTTTGAGTTGGGTTTTCAGATGTTGTTCATTTGAGCAGTTTCTTCTGATCCTCTTAAACTGACTGTATGGAATATTCCGTAACCACTTGGAGTGGTGGCAGCTGGTGAATTCTAGGTAACTGTTTGCGTCAACTGTTTTAAAATGGGTTTTTGATGTAATCCTCATCTCTTCGATTGTTAGTTTTAAGTCCAAAAAGATTATGGATTCTTTGTTGTGTTCTAAAGTGAAGGACAAATTCCAGTCATTTCTATTGAGTGTTTGAATGAAGGTGTTTAAGTATTCCGTCTCCCCTTCCCAAATGAAAATGATGTCATCAATGAACCTACGGTAAAACCGGATATTGGGATGTGTTAATAGACCTGCGTGTTCCTCGAAGGCCCCCATAAATAAATTTGCATATGAGGGTGCAAATTTGGTCCCCATGGCTGTGCCCTGGGTTTGTAAGTAAAACTTATCTTGAAAGGTGAAGTAGTTATGATGCAGGATGAATTCTATGGCTTTAATAATGAAGTCTTTTTGAGTGTCTGGCATCGATGTATCCTGAAGGAGTGTTCGGCTAATGGCGATGATCCCCAGCTCATGTTTAATGTTCGTGTACAAAGCTGAGACATCTAGGGTTACCCAAACATAATTTGACTTCCAGTAGAAGGACTGTAATGAGGTAATAAGGTCGGCCGTGTCCCTAATGTATGATGGAAGCTTCGTTACCTATTTCTGTAGATAATGGTCTACATAGGCAGAGAGGTTGGCTGTCAAACAACCCACCCCAGAGATAATGGGTCTGCCGGGTGGGTTGTTCAGAGTTTTATGGATCTTTGGTAAAAAATAGAATTTAGCGATGGATGGATGTAAAGTTTTAAGAAAAATCCTGAGTCTTTTGTCTATGGTGCCGTTACTGAAGCCCAGTTCTACAAGGTCGTGGAGGGATTTCTTAAATTCTCTAGTGGGGTCATCTGTTAGGGGTCTGTAGAAGTTCTTATCTGAAAGGATTCTCGTAGATTCGCCGATGTAGTATTCAGAATCCATAATTACAACCCCCTTGTCGGCACTTTTAATTACAATATTTTTGTTTTCTTTCAGTATTTTCAAGGCGGTTCTCTCTTTTCGATTTAGGTTATTTTTAATTTTTGAGGCTGGGTTATTGATTTTATTTTTTAGTGCATTATTGAGATCTCGGATGGTCATGTCGTAAAAACATTCAATGAAAGGGCCTTTACTGTTGAGTGGGTAAAAGAAAGATTTATTTTTGAGATTACATGGTAATGGAGTTGTAGGGGATGGTGGGTTTGATGGCGGAATGGGGTTGGGGGGAATTTTAGGTTCAAGGGACTTCCCTGCAAAGTGTCTACGCAATGTGAGTTTCCTCACAAGTTGATTTAAGTCTACAAATATTTCGAAGATTTATGTAGATTTAATATTTCGAAGATTTAAGTCTACAAATATTTCGAAGGTGTAAACCTCATCATATATTAGGCACATTCTCCGGCAGTCCATGTACCTAGACAGAAATCTACATCAGCTCGGAGCTGCTATAGATTTCTAGCTTCAAATGGACCAGAAAAATTGTGTAAATGAAGAAAAATTTGTTGAGGCTTCTGGCCACGCCCATTTCCATCTTTGCCAAACCCTTTTTTCAGAAAAGAGGGTGACGTAAAAACCATCACTTGTAATTATTTTTTCAAAAGTCTTCTCTAAAAAGTTGCAGACACGCAGCTTGTGACTTTTTAACGCCACTTTTCTGGCAAAACTAAATGATAAATCTCCCCCTAAGTGCTTGAATTGAGACAGCCTCTTTGAATGCACAATTACTGATTGATGAACTGGTATAAAAGGCGGGTGGGATTGTTATCTGAATGTATAATCACTGCTAATGTGATAAGTCTATATACACACCTCAAAATTGAAATTACAATACCACAAAAGACAAGCCATAAGGTTATACCAATCAAAGAAGTAGCAGGTGTCACTAAGATCTGCAAATGAGAAAATTTTCAAGCACTTAGCTCCAATCTGTGGCATGTAGGAGGTACATAAAAGCCAGATTGAAAGCAAAGTTTTTTCGCCACATGAAACCTCAAAAATTGGATCAAGTCATGTAGGATGACTGTGTGGTGCCTCCTATTCGCCGACATGCCAGTTATCTTCACCTTGTCCCAAACTGAGAGGGACAAAATCCTTGAACTGAGAGACACTGATTTATTACTACAGCAGATCACTAAGCGCCAAGATGTCAGCACTGTTCAATGCTCCGTTTCTCGGTGGCTGGAAGAACAGTGACAAACTGGAGTAACGGCAAGAGGTACACCTCTGCACAGACGGATCGTCTGGTTAGAAAAATAGCCTTTAGTCATCCTAAGCCTAGGGCGGCAAACAGTGTCTACACAAACCTTCAGAAGACGTTTGCACAACACAACACTCCTGTGACAATACTGGGCTATGAGCCAGACGTCCAGCTACTGTTGACTTCATGTTGTTCATGGTACTGTGAGCAGCCTGCATGGCCTAAAGATGTTACCATGGCCTGCAGCATCTCCGGACTTGTCTCCCATTGAGCACTTCTGAGATATTATTGGGTAGCAATTTCAAACGGAGCTGCCAGCAGTGGATTTTGATGATTTGAATGTCCAGTGTGGCGGAACTTTTCTCAGACAACCATTAATAACCTCATCATGCTAAGACGTGTAAGTGTGTGTGTATTTCTGCGTGTGGCGCACATACTCAATACTGAATAAATAGAAATTGTTTCTAATTTGTATTATTTGCATATCATAAACATCTCTTCATCCTGTGATTTCCATAATTCCACGACTTTTGTTTTGTGGTGTTACAATCTCAGTGTTGAAGAGTGTAACTGCAGTTGTCTTTGTATAATATGCACACAAATTGTACAATATATTTGACATATCGGTGACTATTATAATTTACTTCCTCGGGATTCCTCTGCTGATCTTTATAAACTGGGCTCCAGACTGAAGTGTTAGTTAAATAAATTGATGTAATGGGTTTTTGCCTTTTTCACTGCCATCTGTCTTCTGTGATTAACAAATAAAATAATCAACGCAAACCAGAAGGAGAGGAGGAAGGGAGAAGACAAGGCAGTAAGGACCTGAGAAATCTAAGATTTAGTGAAGCTTAATTTCATTCGATATGTATATTGTAGCATTATGTTATTACCGTGTACAGGTCAGAACTGAACAGCTGACAGTTACTGGACTTGGTATTACTACTCTTACCGCCTCACTGTTGACTTATGTTTATAGAATGCACTCAAAATTGTGAATTGTAAATTCGATTAATACAGAATTATCACAAATATACCATGGCAATTATTTATGCAGATACAAATAAAAGAGTGGATATTATATACTTTAGTAATTCCTGCCTACTTTGCAATCATTGTCTTAGCCTTAAAGGTGTTTCTAGGAGTTTAATATTGATGGGTTATCCTCAGGATAGGTTATCAATATCTGATCGGTGGGGGTCAGACACCCGGCACTTCCACCAGTCATCCACTTAAAGATGCCATGGCGCTCCATTGCAGAGACAGTGTCAGAGTTAGTACAAGCACTGGATAATGTTAGACTGTGTGCAGTGGCTGGGTTTGGGGTGGACCCAACGCTATACTGGGTCCCCCGGACACCGTTGAGGTGTCACCATGTGTTGCTGCTCTCCCGGAGGGATCATAAGGTGTAGTACAACCCAATGGGAAATAAGTCCAGAAAGTCAGGGTCTGCAGTAAACAAGGGTGCTTCTTTACTGGAGGGATTCAGGTGCAAAACAATACAGACGAGGCATTGGGCTGGCTTCTCCAGTCTCCTCCCTGGCAGAAGAAGGGTTTGATGCTGAGAAAAGGCCTGAGGTAGCTGTCCCTCTCTCTCTTTAGAAGGCTGGTACCCTGGTTCAAGGCTGGTGATCCAGGGTCTGTGGCATCGTATCCCCATCTCAGCGTCTTCTTCTGGTCACTCAGTAGTCTAGCAGAGTCTTCTCTTCCAAGCACTGTGTCCCTAACTGCAGCACACTAGGGGTTCTCACTGCTCTCCTTATATACAGACTGCAACCATCTAGTGGGAGGAGTGGAGTGGAAAAGCTCAGCACAGATACATTGTAGCACTTTCCATCTCTCATAGACTTACATTAGAGCTTCAATGATACTCAATGGCAATGACACAGCAGGTTTTCCAGACAAACAAGATTCCAGACATAACAAAAGAGCTAAAACCAGACAGTCACAAGGTCAGTCCATCTGGGTTTTGTAGTAAACAATGTCTGTTTTTTTCCCTCCAAAACATGGCCTTCAAGTGGTCAGAAGGAAAGGAGCGCCATATGGATTTTGAAGGCAGATTTTGCTAGAATGGTTTTTAGGGGCCATTTTGTATTTGAAGAGACCTTGACATACCCCTACAGTGAAAACCCTCAAAAAGTGACCCATTTTGGAAACTACACCCCTTAAAGAATATATTAAGGGGGTACTGAGCACTTTGACCCCCTAAGCGTTTTACGGAATTTGGAAACACCTGGCTGTGAAAATGAAAAGTTTCATTTCTTCCAAAAAAATGTTGCTTTAGCCCCAAATTTTTCATTGTCACAAGGGGTAACAGGAGAAAAAGCACCCCATCATTTGTTACCCATTTTCTCCTGAATACGACAACACCCCAAATGTGGTGGTAAACTGCTGGGGGGGGGGGGGGGGACACATGGCACGATTCAGAACGGAAGAAGTGCCATATGGTTTTTGCAGCACAGATTTTGATGGATTGGTCTAGGGGTTCCATTGATTTTTATTTTGGTTGTCTTATGCGTGGGCTCATTTATTGCGGAATGAGGTGACATTTTCATTGATACCATTTTGGGGTACATAAGACTTTTTGATTGCTTGGCCCACTTTTTTGAGGCAAGGTGAAAAAAATGGCTGTTTTGGCATATATATTTTTTTTTTGTATTTTTTTTTTTGTATTTTTTTTTTTTTTACAGCATTCACCTGAGGGGCCATCTCATAAGATATTTCTATAGAGAGGTTGTTATGGATAGCGATACCTAATATGTCTATTATTTTACACAATGAAAGCCTTTTTGAACAGAATAAAATCTTGTTTTTGTGTTGCCATTTTCTGAGAGACATTTTTATTTTTTGGCTGATTGTCCTTGGGTCTTATTTTTTGTGGGATTAGATGACAGTTTGGGCTAAATACGCCTTTTTGATCGCTTGGCATTACACTTTTTGTGAGGCAAGTTAACCTGAAAATGGCTTTATTTATTTTTATGACATTGACCTGATGGGGTGGATCATGTGATGTCGGTCGATACGGACGTGTTAAAACCCAATATCTCTACTTTACTCTTTTTCCCTATTTTTTACAATTTTTTCAACTTTATTTGGGGAAAAGGACGCTTTTTTTTTTACTTGAAACTTTAAATTTTTAATTTGGTAAAACTTTATTTTTTTACTTTGTTTTGTACTTTATTTTTTTGTCCCACTCTGGGACCTCAACTTTTGGGGGGTCTGTTCCCGATTCCCCTTTACAACGCATTACAATACATCTGTATTGTAATGCATTGGCTGTAGGTGTATTACTCACTGTAATACACTTACAGCGCTGGTATCTTACGGGTTAAACTCTATGGCAGCTGTGGAAAATTACCACTTTCTTATTCAAAGTCCTAGCAGTCTCTCAGTATTTATTAACCCTTTCCATAGAGCCATGAAAATACAGTGATAATGAACAGGATATATATCACAACATACATATAAAATGCAGTAACACACTAATAAACAGTATAAGTTAACCCTTTCAAGAGACATAAAATAAGAAGTTTATAACTTTGCATAGGGGAATGGACAAATGTCCAAACGTAAAGTACTCCCTGCTTTAGGACACTACATGTGCAGGGACACATCCCCAACTGGTAGCAACCAATTGGACCTTTATTGCAGACTACTGGTCTTAAACTTCTAGAAAGAATAATAGAGAGATAGCACAAGTTCATAAGTTCGAGTCATAGAAATAGATGCTCCAAAATTGTTATTACATGAAAAATGCAAAGAGTTACCTAAACAGGCAGAAAGTGTGATAGGTCCTCTTTAAATCATGACTAAAAGAGCAAGTAAAAATAGGGGATGACCCCAAAATATTGCTTTACTAACATTGCCACATGATTACTAACAGGATGCGCCCCCCCCCCCCCCCAATAAAAAAATAAGAAAAAGAAAAGGCTCATCAATACTTTATCACCTGTGCTAAGAACCTCAGTCCAAACCCATTTTAAATATGTGAGTGATGTTAGTAGCTAGAACTATCTGGTACATCTTGACAGCACTGGCCTACAATACATTATTGAACACGCTCAGTTATTAAAATAATCTTTTATGAAAGTTATGAATTAATTTATATTCCACTTTTACAGAGTGTATCCTTTTAGATATTTGATGATGTATTACTTTACCATTAAGCTGATTTAGGTTTTCTACAAATCTAACTTGAACATTGTCTTGCTCAATTCACATTTAATTGACAGATTCATGGATATTTAAGGCCTCTTTTACACTTGCGTTGTCTGGATCCGTCGTGTACTCCATTTGCCGGAAGTGCCCGCCGGATCCGTAACAACGCAAGTGACCTGAAAGCATTTGAAGACGGATCAGTAAGTATACTGCTCCCCCGCTCCCCACTACACTTTACCATGGCAACCAGGATTTAAGCGTCCTGGCTGCCATGGTAACCATTAAGAAAAAGCTAAACGTCGGATACGGCGATGCGCCGAAATGACGTTTAGCTTAAGGCCGGATCCGGATTAATGCTTTTCAGTGGGCATTAATTCCGGATCCGGCCTTGCGGCAAGTGTTCAGGATTTTTGGCTGGAGCAAAAAGCGCAGCATGCTGCGGTATTTTCTCCGGCCAAACAACGTTCCGGTCCTGAACTGAAGACATCTTGATGCATCTTGAACGGATTTCTCTCCATTCAGAATGCATTGGGATTATCTTGATCAGGATTTTTCCGGCATAGAGACCCGACAACGGATCTCTATGCCGGAAAACAAAAACGCTAGTGTGAAAGAGCCCTAAGAATTCTAATACTAATTCACAATTGTGTGTGTGGGGCATATACAAGTTAACTATATATATGTTTCTATATTTATATATTGAAGATCAAACATCAGTACAGGTTAAGTGCCCTGGAGCAACAGTACTTTGGAGTATGGACATTTGTGGACATTTGCACCTATTGCTATTATGCAAAGCTATCAATTCCCTACCTTATTGCACTTTGAAGGGTTAATTGCACTGTGATTTATGATGTCGCTTACACTTTTACATTTTTATATTGTTGAGATGCATTTTATATGTTTATTGTAATCTATTCTGTTTATTCTGCAATGCGGGGTGTACCACGCCTTACCACCTCCTCCGGAGAGCAGCAACATGTGGTGCCATCCAAACTGTGTCCAGGGGTCCCACCGTAGTGTTTGGGCCACCCCAAACCCGGCTGCTGCACTGGGTACAAATGTGATCTCAGTGATTATGTTGACCATGAAAGTGATTGATGATGAGGTTTTAACCACACGAGGCGGGGCTGCACCTACACTTTTGTAGCATGTTTGATTGAATTGACTTACTGTAATTGAGTGACAGCTGTATGCACAAGATTGCATAACAGTCATTTTACTGCTGTAGCTCAATAGTTGAAGTACACAGAATGGTTCGCTGAACTATTGTTTTGGATACATGTCTGGTAGCCTGGTTCAGTTTGGCGGTGAGTAGTGTTGAGCGAATTGAAGTATCCAAAGGGGACTTTAAAGTAGACAAAGTGGACTGCAAATTAAGGACTGTTGGCAACTATGTGGCAGAGATCTTCTGACTTTTGTAACAGTCCAGCCCCAGGGTTTTGAGTACTAAACCGGGCTCTTCCCAGGGAGACTAAGTAAATCAGCCGTCACCTGAAAATAGTGCAAATCGTGCCAAATTCATAATTCCTCATTATACGCAGAGATGAGCGAATTTATGGAAAATTCAAATCGACTTATTCGCCGAATTTCACAAAAAATGAAGTGCATTTTTTTGTAAGTAGCGGGTGCAATGACAGGGAGCTGCGATAGCGTTGCCCTCATCATTTGACCCCTTAGATGCTGCATTCATACATGACCGCGGCATCTGAGTGTAATTTTATATTGTTTTTAACAATAAAAAAAAATTAAATCAAACTTACGTCGCAAGCAAATGGAACCGGTTCGTTTTTTTTAAATACTATTTCACGTTAAATCGATTCGCTGACATGAGGCACGAGAAAATTCGTCTTCTAGGCTAACTGAATTTATCCTGAAATTCGGATCGATTTGCACTTCGTGGGATTCGATTCGCTCATCTCTAATTATACGTTCTGTACAATAGCCTAGGCATATTCATTTTTCTTCTCTCACACCTCATTGCCGGTTTACATTTACATTGATATGTTCCATCAGAAAATGGTACACTTCTTTTAAAGCCTTGGTGTGTGATGGATTGTTCATGCACAGCCTGCTTTTCTGTGGTTTTCCCCAGTACAATAATAACACTCTTTTTTGATAGCTCCAAGTTTATAATTAAAAAAAGATCTATTATTGACTTCAAGGATCACCCCTAGCTTTAGAGGGCAGTCAAACAAGATCTCACATGAAGTCACTATAAGCACTGCTGAGCCTATTTACACATGAACTAATATGTGCTTGGTAGAGCTCAGTTAGGCATCATATCAGCATAGCATTCACAGCGGGATCCCGCAGAAGGCAGTTCCCAGAGTATGCTGTCGTTTCATTCAAGATAATATTACATAAGCCATAAAAGTTGTTTTAGTTTATTTCTACTTTCGATTTGATTCTACGCATACGCATTTATGAACAGTTACAACCCTCATGCAGATTTGACAAAAGATGATGTCGACTCACAAGTTTAAGCACAATTTAGTGATTAATTATACATTTACTTTAGGTTAACAATGTTTTTTTGTCTAGATAAAGATGCACTCGTTTGACCAGGAGGATCAGGGGTCCCCATCCACATGAATTTACCATAGCATTTTTTTTTCTGGTTCAATATTTTTATTAAAGTTTCCTGTAGTTCTGGGTTGACGCATCGGCGCGTCATCTCGCGGGACGCGAGACTTCCTGTGAACGCGCGCGCGTCTCAGGAGTTGTACTACAGCCTACCAGCGATGATCAATCGCTGGCAGGCTGTAGATGCGAAATAAATCGCATCAAAGATGTATATCAGACGCTGTTTTGTTAACAGCGTCTGATATACCTGCTACCTGGTCCTCTGGTGGTCCCATTTGCTGGGATCGACCACCAGAGGACCAGGTAACTATGTAAAGTTGCACCAAACACTACACTAACCCCCCCCCCCCTCACTTATTAACCCCTTGTTAACACCTCGATTAGCCCATCTAGATTCCCTGATCCCCCCCCTGTCACTGATCACCCCCCTGTCATTGATCACACCCCTTATAAGGCTCCATTCAGACGTCCATATGTGTTTTGTGGATCCACGGATCCGCGGATCTGATCCACGGATCCACAGATCCTCAAAACACGGACACCGGCAATGTGATTTCCGCATTTTGCAGATCCGCACATTGCCAGAACTATATAGAAAATGCATTTTCTTGTCCGCAATTGCGGACAAGAATAGGACATGTTCTATATTTTTGCGGATTGGAAGTGCCGACCCGGAAGCGCGGATCCGTAATTCCGGATCCGAGAGGGACAAAGTCTGTTCCCATAGAAATGAATGGGTCCGCAATTCCGTTCCGCAAACAGAATTGCGGACGTGTGAATGGGGCATAAGGCTCCCTTATCACCGCCAGTTAGTTAGCTACTTGTTAGGTAGTTAGCGCCCACCGCACCGCGGTCACTGATTTTGGCAGAGATTTTTTCATCCACATTGATCGATGCGAATGAAAAAATTTCATTACCCGTATGCTCAATATAAGGAAAATCGCAGAAACTCCTAATGCTGGCCATACGTGTAATGATTGCGGAGACCCTCAAATGCCAGGGCAGTACAAAAACCTCACATGTGACCCCATTTTAGAAAGAAGACACCCCAAGGTATTCCATGAGGGGTATGGTGAGTTCATGTAAAATTTTATTTTTTTGTCACAAGTTAGTGGAATATGAGACTTTGTAAAAAAAAAAAATATATATATCAATTTCTGTTAACTTGTGCCAAAAAATTTTTTTCTGTGAACTCGCCAGGCCCCTCACGGAATACCTTGGGGTGTCTTCTTTCCAAAATGGGGTCACTTGTGGGGTATTTATACTGCCCTGGCATTTTAGGGGTCCTAAAGCGTGAGAATCCAAGTGCGTAAAAATGCCCTGTGAAATCCTAAAGGTACTCATGGGAATTTGGGACCCTTTGCGCATCTTGGCTGCAAAAAAGTGTCACACATGTGGTATCGCCGTACTCAGGAGAAGTAGGACAATGTGTTTTGGGGTGTATTTTTATATATACCCATACTTTGTGTGAGAAATATCGCTGTAAACGAAAACTTTTTAAATTTTTTTTATACAAAGTTGTCAATTTACAGAGATATTTCTCTCACCCAACATGGGTATATGTAAAAATACACACCAAAACACATTGCACTACTTCTCCTGAGTACGGTGATACCACATGAGTGACACTTTTTTGCAGCCTGGGTGCGCAAAGGGGCCCAAATTCCAATGAGTACCTTTAGGTTTTACATGGCTGCTCACAATTCAGCCCCACCCAAAATGCCAGAACAGTACAAACACCCCACAAATGACCCCATTTTGGAAAGAAGACACCCCAAGGTATGCGCTAAGGGGCATAGTGAGTCCATGAAAAATTTACCTTTTTGTCAAAAGTTAGCGGAAAGGGAGACTTTGTGTGAAAAAACAATAAAAAAATAAATTTCCGCTAACTTGTGCCAACGAAAAAAATCTTCTATGAACTCGCCATGCCCCTCACGGAATAACTTGGGGTGTCTTCTTTCCAAAATGGGGTCAAATGTGGGGTATTTATACTGCCCTGGCATTTTAGGGGCCTAAAGCGTGAGAAGAAAAATGCGTAAAAATGCCCTCCTAAAAGGTACTCATTGGAATTTGGGCCCCTTTGCGCATCTTGGCTGCAAAAAAGTGTCATACATGTGGTATCGCCGTACTCAGGAGAAGTAGGACAATATGTTTTGGGGTGTATTTTTACATATACCCATGCTGGGTGAGAGAAATATCTCTGTAAATTGACAACTTTGTATAAAAAAATTTAAAAAGTTGTCGTTTACAGCGATATTTCTCACACAAAGTATGGGTATATGTAAAAATACAACCCAAAACACATTGCCCTACTTCTCCTGAGTACGGCGATACCACATGAGTGACACTTTTTGCAGCCAAGATGCGCAAGGCCCTAAAACCAATGAGTACCTTTAGGATTTCACAGGGCATTTTACGCATTTGATTCTCACGCTTTAGGGCCCCTAAAATGCCAGGGCAGTATAAATACCCCACAAGTGACCCCATTTTGGAAAGAAGACACCCCAAGGTATTCACGTGAGGGGCATTGTGAGTCCGTAGAGATTTTTATTTATTTTTTGGCACAAGTTAGCAGAAATGGATACTTTAATTTGTTATTTTAGTTTCTACAAAGTGTCATATTCCACTAACTTGTGAAAAAAAAATGAATTTATACATGAACTCACCATGCCCCTCCATGAATACTTTGGGGTGTCTTCTTTCTAAAATGGTGTCATTTGGGGGGTATTTATACTATCCTGGAATTCTATCACCTGAAGAAACATGGTGCTCAGAAAGTCAGAGCTGCTTCAAAATGCCGAAATTCACTTTTTTGCACCATAGTTTGTAAACGCTATAACTTTTACCCAAACCAATAAATATACACTTATTGGATTTTTTTTTATCAAAGACATGTAGAACAATACATTTAGAGAAAAATGTATATAGAAATGTAGTTTTTAAAAAAAAAAACTTTACAACAGAAAGTGAAAAATGTCATTTTTTTGCAAAAATGTCGTTAAATTTTTATTAATAGCAAAAAAAGTTAAAATGTCAGCAACAATGAAATACCTCCAAATGAAAGCTCTATTAGTGAGAAGAAAAGGAGATAAAATTAATTTGGGTGGTACTGGTAAGTTGTATGACGGAGCAATAAACTGTGAAAGTAGTGTAGTGCAGAATTGTAAAAAGTGGCCTGGTCATTAAGGGTGTTTAAGCTAGGGGGGCTAAGGTGGTTAACATGATTTTGAATATGATTGCTTAATTCTGAACATAGCTAAATCCCTGCAACCACATTATTTTTGTTTTTTTTTCTTCTCTCTACCTAAAATATTTCAGTTTGTTTTTTAATTGAGTGGTACAGTTTATAGGTCACATTAAAGGTGGAAAAAATTCTAAAATGATTTATCTTTGTCTCATTTTTTTACAGCACAGAAACCTGACATTTTAACAGGGGTGTGTAGACTTTTTATATCCACTGTATAGCCTGCTTAGTATCATTGTATTTACATGGCTCTGTGGAAAGGGTTAATGAATACTAAGAGACTTTTAGGGCTTTGATTGAGAAGCTGGTAATTTTCCACAGCTGCCATAGGGTTTAAAGAATACCATGTTTTGGAGGGAAAACCCAGACTTGTTTATCACCAAAAAGCAGACAGCCTGACCTTATAAATGTCTGGTTTTAGCTATGTTGTTATGTCTAGAAACTTGTTTTTGTCTGGAAATCTTGCTGTGTCAGACTCATTACCATTGAGTATCGTAGAAGCTCTAATGTAAGTCTATACCAGACAAGAGCTAAAACAATGCATCTGTTTGTGCCGAGTTTCTCCACTCCACCCCACCCACTAGAATGTTCTAATCAAGCAAAAACTATATATAAGGAGAGCAGTCAGAGCCCCTAGTGAGCTTCAGTTAGGGAACAGTGCTTGGAAGCGGAGACTCTGCCAGACTACTGAGTGACCAGAAGAAGATGGTGAGATGGGGATACGCTGCCACAGACGATGGATTACCAGCCTTGGACCATGGTACCAGCCTGCTGAAGAGAAAGAAGGACAGCTAGCGCAGGCCTTTCCTCAGCATCAAACCCTTTTTCTGGCAGGGAGGAGACTGAAGAAGCCAGCCCAATGCCTCGCCTGTATTGTTTTGTGCCTGAATTTCTCCAATAAAGAAGCACCCTGGTTTACTGCAGACTCTGACTCTGTGGACTTATTTCCCATTGGGGTGCACCATGCCTTACCATCCCTCCCGGAGAGCAGCAGCGCGTGGTGACACCTCAACGAGGTCCAGGGGACCCAGTGTAGCATTGGGGCCACCCTAAACCCGGCCACTGCATATTCAATGTAGGCACGCTGGAGAGAAGTACTACCGTAGCATTGTTTTCATGGCAGATTCAACATGTGTGGTGTATTTAAGGTATCTATGAATAATTGTGAAAGCGTTAGACCACTCAGAAGTACTACACATTTGATTCAATTTGGTTTCCCATGATCTAAAAGTTGTGATTTACGAAAAGTGGCCTGACTAGGAATAAATGGAAGTAGAGGTTGAAAACCTTTCAGTCCATTTGTGAATAAAGCGAAACACTTGGGATTGCAATAAATTGGAAAGACTGCTTACATAAAAATTGCTTTATCTAGAGATATTTATAAATGTCAGAAGTGTCTAGAGTTTAGGTTTGTTGCAATTGTTGAAATTAACATATGGAGTTAGAAGTATACAGTTGGGAGATAGTGGTAATGCCTTCCCATACCACCCTGTAAGGTTCATATCAGGTATTGCTCTGCATATTATCTCTATGAATGAGAAGCAAGAGTGGTTGTATAATTATGAAACGCAGACCAATTGTTGATAGAATTGATAGAAATCGTCAAAAGTTGCCAATCAAAAGTATATTTATTTTGTAAGGCATATAAAGAAGAGTCATCAAGCTGGATAGGTAAAATCTGGCATTCCTATGGATTCAGTTTGAAGTAGGATAACTGACCAAATGATTGAATGATAGACATGCATTTTCCAAAGGAAGCTTCTGGGGACATCATTGTGAGAATGACATTGATCGATATTAGGGATGAGCGAATCGACTTCAGATGAAACATCCAAAGTCGATTCGCATAATACTTTTTTTTAATACAGTATAAGAATGTATTGGCGGCGATAAGCCGAAGTTATTACTTCGCGAAGTCTCTCGAGACTTCGCATAATAATTTTATGAATGAATTTCTACTGTAAAAAAGCATTTCCTAAACTCGGGTTCGGTTCCAAGTGGATGTTTTCATCCAAAGTCGATTCGCTTATCCCTAATCTCTATGAGTAAGAATGCATGTAGCATTTGAAATGCATAAGTGTTTTTTATGGGTTTGGTGTAATTTGTGTCACTGTGTTTTTTTAATATTTTTGGATGTGAACATTTCAACATTTGCTGGATCTCCTTTCAAACATTGGTGCCAATTGGAGCCCAGGCTGGGGCTGAATCGGTGCAATAGAAACCACCTCCGCAGGAGTGCGATTGAGCTGGATATACACTTTTTTATACTGAGAATAAATTGTCTGCATATAGGGATATAGCGTGAGTCCTATCCCAAATAGTAACACAATGAATGGATATCTGAGTCTGTTCTGTTCTGAGTGATTTGGCTATAAGTTCCATAGTTAAGATGAAAATATTAGGAGATAAGGGGCATCTTTGGCGAGCACCGTTCTGTATAAAAAAAAGGGTCAGTAAGAGCTTCATGTGAGAATACTCTGGCAGAGAATTGGGAGTATAATACTTTTAGGGTCCATTCACACGTCCGTTTAGTTCCGCATCTAATCCCGATTTTTCGGACTAGTCACGGAATAGTTGCGGACAGAATTCGGACCCATTGATTTTCAATAGGTCTATAAAATATGCGGACAGCACAAAGAGATCTGTCCGCATAATTTTCTCAGTACATAGTGTCCGTAAAAAAATAAAACATGTCCTATTCTAATCCGAAAATTGCGTCCGTCCAACTGTATTGGAATAGGAAAATGTATTCTTCTATCTGTTTTTTTTTTGCGGATCCGCAAAAAACTGATGACAAACGGAAAGAATTCTTGGAAAACAGGATCCGCAAAAAACAGTCCTATTTTCGGATTATAGAAAAACAACGGACGTGTGAATGGACCCTAATAGCGTCAAAAAAATCCAGAAATGCTAAACTTTTGGAGTCGAAAAAGCGTATGACTAGTTTATCATGTCAAAAGCCTTTTCAGCGTCCAAGGACAATATGATAGATGAAATACAAGATCTATGTAAGTGATTTATGAGATTAAGAACGCTTCCTACATTATTTGATACTTGATGATTGATACCAATCTCACCTGGTCTTCATTTATCAGACTGGGGAGAGATGATTATACTCTACTAACTGAAAGCTTGGCATAAATCTTTAGATTTGTATTTAACAGAGATATAGCCCTAGAACAGCATCTTGGTTTGGTCATAGAAATAAATCAGAAGTTGTTGCATTTTTCATAACTGAAGAAAAACCAGCTCCCAAAAAGTTTTATAATATTCATTACAGGGCCCATCAGGACCGGGGGATTTGCTTTGTGGGAGAGAGCACATAACAATGATTATTTGTTGGTGAGAAAAGGGTTGGTTTAGAAAGGCCAATTGGTCAGTTGACAATTTTGGAAAATTTATAGTTTAGAAAAAAGATTGAATTTTAGTTGGAGTTGCCTAGTACACAAAAGGGTCAACCCTTAGGTTATAAAGAAAAACATAGTAATCCTTAAAGCTATTTCTTATTTCTTGTGCGCTATATAATGTCCTTGTTAGAAGGGTATAGTAAGTATAAAATTCTGGATTCCAGATGCCAGGAACTTAATGGGTTAGTTATTTTGAGTTTTTTTATTTTATTTATTTTTTCAATTTTTTTTTTCATAAGAGTAAAACAGTTGTTGTCTCAATTTGGATAGTTTCTGTACCTGTGTCCTCGTTTGGTGCTTCTTAACAATTCCTTCCAGAGAATTTAAGGCTAGCACTAGGTAGTTAATTTGCCAAGAACGCTCTTGTTTTAGGTGATGGCCTATTTTAATAAATGTACCCTTGATGAATGCCTTGTGGGCATTCCAAATAACAGAAATATCAGCAACAGAGAATGAGTTATCCTCAAAGTAGTCATGAAGGTCTGATTTTAATTACTTTTTTGGGGGGACAACAGAAAAGTGTTGTTTCTCCATAAATAAGTAGGTGGCTGATTAAACTTTCCTGCAGTGGTCAATGTGATAGGGGCATTATCAGACCAAGTCATAACTTAAGTGGAGGAGGCTACTGTTCCTCCATTAAAGATCCCTGTCTGCAAGAAACAGCTCAATCCTAGAGTATCTATTTTGTGGAAGAGAATAGTAAGTGTAATCTCTTTCAGTACAGTGGCGTATACACCAAGCATCATGAAGTTCTTCCTTCCACAGGGACTGGCTCAAGGCAGACGGGAATCTAGCATGAGAGGGAGAGCTATCTGCTTGTATATCTGGACACCAGCTAAATTCGCCACATAATAATCTTCCTTATAGTTTGCAGACAACACACAAGACCCTGTGGAAGAAGTAGAGCAGTCTAGTATTAGGAGTGTATACATTAACTAGAGTATAGAGTTCATTGTTAATGGAACAGACCAGTATAATAAAGCGACCTTTGGGGTCTTAGTATGAATAGCAGTGAAAGCAATAGTGTTCCTAACCGCACTCATAACTCACATAAATATGGAAGAGTGATGTGCCTGAAAGATGGTAGGGAAGCAAGGGTGTTCCATCCTGAATGTGTCTTTCTGAAGTATGTGGGTCTCCTGTGCCCAGAAAGCCTCACTGTGAAGTGCTAATAGTGCTAGTTCTTCATCCCACATATACTTCCATTTATCGGGGCTATGCAAGCCCTTGACATTCAGAGATATAATTTTAAATACCATGGGTAAATAAGAATTAAATGCTGTGGAGTGTCAAGGAAAAAGGCAAATCACAGGGCTGCCCCTAGCCTTTCTGCTGCCTGAGGAGAAAACTGAAATGTCGCCCCATCCTCAGAATAGGTAATCAATATCTGATCTTAAGGGGAGAAGGAAGACTGGATTCAAGGCCAAGGTGTTTTCCATGGCAATGGCTGCACTGAGAAGCCTGTATGTGATCGTGTGACCAGGAACCAAGGGCTAGAGGTTCCTAACATCCAGGAGAAGGATGATGACCACTGTGGAGATGGGTGTATAGCACTTGGGAGTGCCAAACCTGTGACGTCTGTGGGTAAGAGCATTCCTGTTATGGTGTGTGTGGCAGAATATGTGATAGTGAGCAAGGCTCTGGAGGTCGGGCATGTTGCTTACGAGTGAACTGTAGTGTGAACCGGCGGCCTTAAGACTGCGACAAAAGTGTGTGACATTGTGGTAAATGGCAGTCCAGTCCAAGCGTTGTTGGACACAGGGACCCAGGTGAGCCTGGTACATGCCAGCTTGCTAGCTGGGGACAATTTGTTGAACAAAAAGCTAAGTGTGCTGGAGATATATGAGGATAGCAAGAACTATCCGGTGACTCTCACTGATTGTGAGACTACAGTGGGAACTGGGACTTATGAACTTGGTGTTGCATAAAGGCTCATGCAGCACGTAATGTTGGGCCATGATTTTCCCTTGTTTTGGGAGGAGACACTTCAGCAGCAAGTGACGAAATTCCTGCAGAACCTGTACCTGTCCCTTTAATGATGGTGTAAGGAAAATGTCCATTGAAAACAATGGTGCAGATGAGGTGTAGAATGAATATGTTGAAATGCATAATGAAAATGTGGAGTTATGTGAAATATATGATGATGATGATGATGACACCCCTTTTCCTTTGCAGGCTGTGATCGGGGAAGAAGCTCCCCCTGCTGGTAAAAATGTACGTGATTTGACAATGCTGATTGATAATGTTGGTAGCACACAGATGAGGGAACCCACAGTGGTAAATGTGCAGGAAAGTGTAGCAGTGCTAGAAGGTGTACAACACGAACCTGATGGGAATAAGCAGTTTCCACAGAGTTTTATGGATTATGAGCTCATGTGCAGTGTTGATGAAGGTAACGTGACATACGAGGTGAACCAGGCCGATGAAGGAGTTCCTGGGTGGGTTCATGACGTGAACCGGATTAAGTACTGGAAGGACCGGGAATCATTGGTGGCCACACATAGTGAGATTGAAAATGTGTCACAACCAATTCCCACTGAGAAAGCAGAAGAGGCGGTTCAAGGCTGAAGTCTGCTCTGGGTGAACAGCCAGTCACCCGAACAGAAGGCCGACTTCCATAAAATACTGGTTGGGGGGTACAAAACTGATTTTAGTGACAAACCGAGCTCTGCTGGCCTCGGTGTGGCAAAATAAAGGGAAAAGTTTGACACTGGCCACATCTTCCGGGGGACACAGTGCGATGTGGAAAAATGCTCAGACCTCTGGTCTGAAGAAGGGGAGGGGGAATATGTGTTGATGTGTACAGCAAAAGTGTTGGGAGTCATGTATATCCCACCCAGATACCTCACTGGAATCCAGAAAGCTGCAGTGGTTTCAGCAAAGTGTAGTTTGCTGAGACAGTTTTGTTTAGATGTTGTTCTGTGCTGGATTTCATGTGGACTGGCGAAAAGGTGTGGTACATGTATTGTCTTTTGCCGGAAGTGATCGCATTTGAGGCCTGCTGCTATATTGATGGAGGGATAAAACAACCCTCTGTGTATGACTAGGTAGGAATGCCTTTAGCGAGTCCTCTCCTGCATAATGGAAATGGGACGGATCCGTTATGCAGGCCATTAACTTTTATTATGACGGAATGAATGACGGAATGCCTCTAAAGGTCCGTGGTAAGGGAATCCATAACACAATTCTTTTACCACCAAACGAAGCGAGAACGAATTTCATAACATGAAATTCGCTCATCTTTACCACTAGTGCTTTCTTCATGGCATTTTTCCCCTATAGAGAAGATGATGGCAAAACACCTGAAAAAAAAACACACAAAGAGCTACAGCATGCTGCCTTTTTGAAAAGAATCAAGGAAAAAAAAATGTCAGTAATGAAGAAGAACTTGTGTGTCCGGCATTTTAAAGTGAGCTGGTATTTTTACCAAAAAAACATGCAAAAAGTGCTGCTGCAAAAAATGCAAGAGTGCAGAAAAAAAACACAACAAAATCTATGTCTGAAAGCACCCTAAGTAGAGGATTAGTACAATGCAGAGTTGTAGGCAAAATTTTCTAGATTTTTCAGCTTATGGGTAAAACAAGTTTTTATTAAAGCAAGCATGTCAAGAGAGAAGGCAGATCCTAATTTTTTTGCAAGGATAATTGTCCATCCAATTCAGCCTGTTATTCTGCAAGTTGATCCAGAGGAAGGCAAAAAACCCCTGTGAGGTAGAAGCCAATTTTCCTCACTGTAGGGGAAAAAAAATTCTTACAATTTATATCTGGGGTACCACTAAAATGTAACCTTTAATGATTCTATTAAAATATGCTCAAATATTATCAAAATTATCAACAGTGAGCTAGTGCCGGCTCAGTGTCATGGGCACAATGTATTGTGCCACAACAATTCTGTGCAAACAAAATACAAACCAGTGAATTATTGGATAGGAAAGGATGCGGAGAGACAGGTCACTGGGTCTCTGACCCTATCACTCCCTATCGATCCACTAAAGCACCTAGGTAGACCCTGTTAAATCCCTTCTTGACAGGACAGTGATCGCCCAGTTTAATCAAGAAAAAATAGAAAATGGGAAAAAAACAGAATAAGATGCTCAGATAAACATGTTAAAATGGGGTACGTAACTTATATTCCCCATCAAAATGCTGTCCCAATGCGTTTCCTCGGCTTTCGCCGGTTCATCAGGGGACCATACTATATGAATCCTTCATAAAAGGTTGCTAAGTACAACAATATTGAGCTAGGTGCATAAATACTAAGTACATCAATGATAGACTGAGTACATAGGTGCAAAATGTACTAATGCTGGATGCAAAAAGGCAAACAATGTTGCCAGTATACGATGGAGTATATAAACACACTGAGTACACATTAAGCTCTTAAACAACAGTGTTAGTGCAACCAAAGATGCCCGGTATATCTTAAAGTCACAGAGTTAGATATAATGTTGCCCTGCTACTTATCTTCTCCAGATAGTTAGACGGGAGTTCAGCAGCATGTAAGGCGTCCGGTCGGGCTTGTGAGTGGTATGGCTCACCGCGTATGGCAGCAGCAATTGCAAGCTCGGCGTGTGTAGTTTAAATAGAGCGCCGAGTTAGCCGAGCGTCCGCCCAGACCATCCCATGTGACGCGTCACGTGAGCATCGACGTAGGGGGCACGTGACTGTAGAAGTGCCGCCCCTACAGGTCCTCTGCTGCGATACAACTACAGATAGCAGGCAATGACCTGGGATAAAAGGTCTGCCCCTTGTATGACGCAACAGAGTCACCTGATCAAGCAGTCATCGGGAGGTTGCTGACCAAAACACCACTCAACTGATGGCGCTTGTTATGATGAATATATCCAGGTATATGGACCTATAAATATAAGTACATGCCTGGGGTACAGGGGTTTAAAGCTATAGACAGGAAAACTAGATCACACCAATAAAGGTATATGGACTTAGAAAGGTGAGAGGGACCAGTCATGAAACAGTATACACATCAATGGTAACCGTAAATACCAGATAAGATGAGCCAAATCTGGTCCACCATTGGTGGAGGTTGTAATAGATCAAAATAATAAAGGGGATGTCAACCCAGTATTATAAATAATACTTCACAATAATCCTATACAATAGGACCATAGTTCTCATCAATTAGATGAAACAACCAAAACATAGTTGTTCATTTAATCCTATCGGGTGGGAAGTTCTCAATTCGTAAATCCACCAGGTTTCACGCTGTAATAGCTTCCTGTTCAAGTCACCACCTCTTTTGGGTGGTCTTACCAGTTCCATACCCAGGAACCCAGAGAGTTCCATAGTCTCACTGCTTTTACCGTAAAGAATCCTCTTCTATGTTTGTGTACAGACCTTTTTTCTTCCAGACGCAGAGGATGTCTCCTCGTCACAGTAACAGTCCTGGGGATAAATAGATGATAGGAGAGATCTCTGTACTGACCCCTAATATATTTTAACATAGTTTTTAGATCTCCCCTCAGTCATCTTTTTTCTAAAGTTAATAACACTAATTTTGATAATCTTTCTGGGTTCTATAGTCCACCCATTCCAGTTATTACTTTAGTTGCCCTCCTCTGAACCCTCTACAACTCTGCTATGTCTGCCTTGTTCACAGGAGAGCATGTGTGGTCTGAATAGTGATTTGCAAAGTGGTAGGACTATGTTTTCATCATGGGCATCTATGACCCTTTTAATGCAACCCATTATCCTATTGGCCTTGGCAGCAACTGCCTGACACTGTTTTTTACAGCTTAGTTTGCAGTTCACTAAAATTCCTAGATCCTTTTCCTTGTCAGTGTTATTAAATGGTAAAACACTGGTTATGTACTAGTGACTTGCATTATTCCTTCCCATGTGCATAACCTTACATTTGTCAGTATTAAACCTCATCTGCCACTTTTCTGCCCAAGCCTCCAATCTATCCAGATCCCTCTGTAGCAGTATACTGTCCTCTTCCGTGTTAAATACTTTACACAGTTTAGTGTCATCTGCAAAAATTTACATTTTAGTCTTCAAGCCTTCTACAAGATCAGTAATAAATATATTGAAGAGAATAGGGCCCAATACTGACCCCTTTGGTACCCCACTAGTGACAGTGACCCAATCTGAGTGTGTACCATTAATAACTACCCTCTGTTTTCTATCACTGAGCCAGTTAATACTCACATACAGACATTTTCCCCCAGTCCAAGCATTTTCATTTTATATACTAACCTTTTATATGGTACAGTGTCAAATGCTTTGGAGAAGTCCAGATATACGGGCTCTGTTTTTTGACCCTTTTTGAATATTGGCATCACATTTGCTATGCGCCAATCCTGTGGAATACTCCCTGTCATTATAGAGTCCTTAAATATCAGAAATAAGGGTCTGGATATGACATTACTTAATTCTCTTAGGATAGGGGGGTGTATGCCATCTGGTTCCGGCAATTTGTCTATTTTAATCTTTTTAAGACACCGCTGTACTTCTTCCTGGGTCAGGCAGGGCAGGAATTTACTTTTACATTCTGCATTTCATCTGACAGTTTATTTTCTTCAGTGAATACAGTGGAGAAAAAATATATTTAATAGCTTTGCTTTCTCCTCATCACTCTCTGCAACTCCCCCTCATTACTCTGTAAAGGGCCGACACCTACAGATTTATACTTTTTACCATTTATATAATTGGAAGAACATTTTAGGATTAGCTTTACTCTTTGGCAATTAATCTCTAGGTCTCTAGTTTGGCTGCTTTTATTTGTCTTTTACATATTCCATTTTTTTTTTTCTTATAGTTTTTTAATGCTTCCTCGCTCACCTCCTGTTTTCGTGATGCTTTCTGTGATGCTTTTAGTGATGCTTTAAATGCTTTCTATTTGTCATTTATTGCTTTCTTTACCATTCTATTTATCCACATTTCTTTCCACACATTTTGCCTTTTTGAAGTTTGGTATTTTTATTCCCTCCTATAGAACACTCTTTTGAATGACAATTGGAAGGCTATTTCTTTATGGTCACTACTTCCCAGGTGTACCCCAACCTTCACATCTGTTGTTCAGTCAGGTCTATTGGTTAATACTAAGTCCAGTGTGGCTGTCCCTTTAGTCGGGTCCTAAACGAGTTGGGAAAGGTAATTTTCTTTGGTTATTGCCAAGAACCTGTTTCCTTTATGAGATGTACAGGTTTCAGTTTCCTAGTTTATTTCTGGGTAGTTGAAGTCCCCCATAATGACAAACTCATTATGATTTGCCGCCTCATCTATTTAGTTTAGAAGTAGATTTTCTGTGGACTCTGGTATATTAGGTGGTTTATAATAAAATCCTATTAGTAATTTATTATTGTTTTTTCCTCCATGTATTTCTACCCACAGTGACTTCACATGTTCATGTCCCTCACTTATATCTTCTCAGACTGTGGGCTTTAGACAGGACTTTACATAAAGGCAGATCTCTACCCCTCTCGGGGTTTGACAATTCTTTACTAAACAGTCTATAACCCTGTACGTTGACCGCCCAGTCATAGCTATCATCCAGCCATGTTTCAGTTATTCCCACTATCATAGTCCTCCTCACACATCACTTGTTACTTTTCAAGCAGCATAACTTCTTTATTCTCGTCATGGGAAGAAGAGGTCCTAGATGTCACACCCCCACCAATTATTCAAAGCAAGAAAACTGTATACTGTGCTTTTTCATCATTAATGATTTTTTTTTTCTATGAGCTCTGTGAACCAAATTCATGTGTGGAGGCCTAAGAAGAACAAGCCTTATTAAAGTGTTGTCTTACTTTTCTTTATCAGTATACATAGTGTAGTGGCTGGTTTACAGTGGTCCCAAATCTTTGAATAATTGGTGGGGGTGTGGATGGGATAGTATGATGTGGAGAGAGTCTGGTTCTGCAGAAAACTAGTGTGCTTCTTTACTGGAGAAACTTAAATGCAAAACAATACAGGCAATGTACAGTGCTAGCTTCTCCAGTTTCCTCCCTGACAGAAGAAGGATTTGTGCTGAGGAAAGGCCTGAGCTAGCTATCCCTCTAAAAAGGCTGACTCCCTAGACAAAGGCTGATGGCACAGGGTGTGTGGCTCAGTCATCCGTCTGACTCCCTGGTCACAGGGCTGGTGACTCGGGATATATGGCAAAGTATCCCTGTCTCAGCATCTTCTTTTGGTCACTCATGCAGCCTGGCAGAGTCTTTTCTACTATCTGCAGACAACTAGGAACTCTGACAGCTCTCCTCATATTTATTTCCTAGTTGAACTAGCACCCTCTAGTAGGAGTGGTGGAGTGGAAAAGCACAGCCGAAAGCAGATTTTTTTTTTCAAGTCATAGACTTGTATAGAACTTTAGTGCAAGCCTATGGGAATGAATAAACAGTTTTTGCAGACTTTAACTTGTCTTCAGACATATACAAAAGAGCTAAAACCAGACAGTCAGAAGGGTAAGAGAAGGTATTTTAGCAGCTCTGAGACATATACAACTCTGGCTATAAGTAAGAACCGTCTCGGTTCGAAACATGTCAACCTGTTATGTGAAGTGGGGAAGGGATGTTCATTCTGTGAGTGTTTATAAAGTTTGAATAAAAAGACGGACTACAAACATTTCCTGTCCTGTGCTGGAGTACCTGTAAGAAAGAAAAGAACACTGTTATGGGGAACATGTGGGTGACACACTGTTATGGGGGATCTGTGGATGTCACACTGTTATAGGGGACCTGTGGATGTCACACTGTTATGGGGGACCTGTGGATGTCACACTGTTATGGGGAATCTGTGGAGGACACTGTTATGAAGGATCTGTGGATGACACACTGTTATGGGGGTTCTGTGGAGGACACTGTTATGGGGAACGTGTGGTTGACACACTGTTATATGGGATCTATGGATGTCACACTGTTATGAAGAACGTGTGGGTGACACACTGTTATTGGGAATCTGTGGATGACACACTGTTATGGGGGACCTGTGGATGACAATGTTATGGAGGATCCGTGGAGGACACTGTTATGGAGGATCTATGGATGTCACAATGTTATGGGGAATCTGTGGAGGACATTTTTATGGAGGATCTGTGGATGACACACTGTTATGGGGGTTCTGTGGAGGACACTGTTATGGGGAACGTGTGGATGACACACTGTTATATAGGATCTATAACAATGTGGTCTTTATTAGTTTAATTAGAGCCCTCTATGGCCTAGACAGCCATGTGGCAATTGAACACAGCACGGCCACGTCACAAGCACGAGCATGTCGTTTGGTTGTGCCCTGCAGTCACAGGGAGCCCACAGGACAAAAGGAGCTCACACAGAGGCACAGGGGGCACAAGGAAAACACAGAGCTGACAATGGGAACTCACAGGTCAGTGACCAACAGTACTTGAGGGCAGTGCAGGGCTGCTGCAATGAGAGTTGACCCCAGCAGCCCCACACCCCCTCCTCCACAGATACTGCTGCATGCTTCTTACTAGATGGACTTAGCAGGTGCTTTAATAGGAGGGTCCTGGGAGCTCCTACAGTCCGGCAGCTGAGGTCAGAGCCTGCGAGTCAGATGCAGCAGAAGGCCCAGTCACCCAGTCGGATGTTTGGGCATTGCAGCCTAGAGCTAATGCAGGCAAAGGCTCGGGGGCGGGGCTATGTTTCCTCCACCCACCCAGAACATCCTGATGCTGGCCTGTCACTGAGCTCTGGTGAGACTGGGGGGGTGGGGCATGCATGGCATTATAGGTGATCCCACCTTCCCAGAGTTTCTTTCTCCATGTCCTCACACGTGCAACAGCCATTTTAGGAAAAAATGGGATTCGTTACCACAAATTGATAGGAAATTCGGTTTCGGTGCGAATTGAATAATTCCTGAAATTCGAATCGAATTCCACTTCGTCAGCTTCAATTCGCTCATCTCTAGTCTTAACATTGGGGGTCTTTTTTTGGCTGTCAGCTGAGATCTAATTAACATTGGGGGTTTGATTGCTGGTCTGACATGAGGTCTAATGAAATATATTTTTTTCTTATTGTCCTCCTCTAAAACCTAGGTGTGTCTACTAGGCGAGGATCCCCCAGGGATATTGCCTTTCTTATATACCTGGGGACTTTTTTGAGCGCTTTGAGTAATATTTATTGACTCAATGAAACTTGTTGTTGTCTGTAGTTTAAAAACTAGACATAGCAACCTATCATATTAAACATGGTGTCTGATCTATGGTAAACGTGACATACAGCAGAAAGCTGAGCAGATTGATATTGTGTAGGAGAAAATTCAGTATAACTATTCATCTATATTATTCATTTAAATCCTGTTCTCTCTAGTTTCAGGAGTCCAGTGGGTGATCCTACTTGGTGATTGACAGTTTTCTGTAAAACTGATAAAGAAGGGGATCCCCTTTGAAACGGATTGCACAAGGACTTTAATATATATTCTTTTAACAAATATACCATTGTGCTTGGACTCCTGAGGAACAGCACCCTGATCCATCCTTCATTTTTTCTTCTGGTATATCACTACATGTTGGGATCACCAGCTGGAAAGGAGCAGCGTTCCCCCTTGGACCGTGACAAAACGATCGTTGCAATGGCTGTTTTACTACTTGCCCACATTATTTTTTATCTGTTAAGCGGCTATTCATCTTGCTCCAGAACTTTGTGGTTTTCTTCTCAGTTTTCTCTAAATAGCTATGAGTACCAAGATAGCTATCATTCACTGGTTATGACTACTCACAGGACTACTAAGCATAGAAAGAGCAGGGTTTAAATGAAGAAAATACAAGTTATACTGCATCTTTTGCCACGTCAGATCAGACACCATGCTCATTTAAAGAGGTCAATGGTCATCAATGTTTGAGCAGTGGTGGTTCTAACCTCCAGGACAGCTGTTGACCAACAGGAGTCACAGGACAAAGAAGCCATGGCACTACAGCGAGCTGGAAATGACAAGCCATTGTGATAGGATACAAAGACCCCTTCGTTTTGCTGATTGACAGTGGTTCCAGGGGTCGGACACCCACAAATCAAATATTGATGGCCTATTCTAATAGAAGAAGTGCTGTGGCCCCTTCTGTTTAGACTAGGGATGGACAAACTGTGGCTCTCCAGCTGTGGTAAAACTAAAATTTCCACCATGCCCTGCTGTAGACGGATAGCTGTAGACAGTCTGGGCATGCTGGGAGTTGTAGTTCTGCAACAGCTAGAGAGCCGCAGGTTGGCCATCCCTGGTTTAGACATTGGAAATCTCTGTGATGCTGTCTTCTACCATGTCACTATGTAAAAATGTGAACAACATGTGCAGCCTGTAAAATGGGTCCATGGGCTGACCTCTAAATTCAAGTATAGACCATAATCTTCTTAACCATTTCTTAGTTGTATCTGTTTCTGGAAAGTTGGCTAACAATTTAACAAATAAGGCCTCATGCACACTGCCGTTGTTGTGGTCCGCGTCCGAGCCGCATAATTTGCGGCTCGGGCGTGGACCCATTCACTTCAATGGGGCCGCAAAAGCGGACAAGAATAGGCATTCCTATAATGGGCCGCGTTCCGTTCCACAAATTACGGAACGCGGAGCAGCTTCCGTGTTTTGCGGATCCGTGGTTTGCGGTCCGCAAAACACCAACGGCCGTGTGCATGTAGCCTAATAGAATCAATTACAGTTTTTTGAAGCTGCTGTCAAGCAACTTAGTTGAGAATGGATTGTGGATTTTCTGATCAAATCACTATAAAAGCTGTTGGCATCAAATGTGGCATCTATAGAGGCATCACCAGGGATTTAAGTACAGAGGCTGCAGTCTCATCCAGACTTTGGACTATGGAATTAGACAGTACTCACTGTTTCTTCTATGTAAGAGTGCACAAGCCCCGACTGGATCTACCTCCTCACCACCAGAAATAGAAAAACAAGGGGAATATCCTTTAAGTTTTGTCTTTTTCATTGTACCTGCCAGACAAAAACAGCACAGTGTGATGATACATTGTAACAGCAATGTTTTAAGTGTTACCCTTTCATCAGACCAAGTAGTATATGGAGGAGATACACAAAGGTGCTGACCACCTAGGTCTCGGAGCCTGACTAGCCCAGAAGGTCTGTTTGTCCCATATGTGGAGAACAGTGCCATTTAAGACACATGACAATTGGGTCCCATTAGTTTTAAGGTAAACCCCTAGGAGTCAATATTGGTTATCACCCTGTTAGATATAGATTCAAGCGGGACGACAACCTGAAAGATGATGATTCACTGACTTCAGAATCACTAGTATCGGATGCTGCCTTCATATTTATTACATGATTTTCTGTAGACCATCACCTCAATAATAAACAATATAGAGTCCTGATCTTGTCTCTTCCCTGCATATGCCTTAGGTGCGTCAGATTCAAGGCTATTTCAGTGTTATTCATTATGGCTCAGAACATGTGCAAGGCACTTGTGCCTCCAACAAATGTATAAGAAAATGAAAAACCCGAGTACAAAGCAAGTGCAATGCAAGTCACACAACACATTAGTGGAAATATAGAGCACCAGATGTCATTTGGGAAGGCTATATGAACAATGGCCTCTGATTGGATTTCCAGCCACTTGTCAACAAATATCCTGGAAGTCAGTATAGTGAATCAATGAAAAAACACAGTATAGACATCCCTATTACCAGACCAGTGCAGATACAAATAACATTCATCTGTCAGCATCATCAACCCTATTAAACCAGGCATATTGCCTGTTAGGGTTAGGTTAGGGTTAGAATTATACTGTACACTTTAATTCATATGGCCGTTATGTATTTGGAGCACTGGGTGGCAAGACTAGTCCCTCAGAGCACAGCTTCACCTTTGCCTTTCCCCTTAGCCACTGCCCTCCCCTTGAGTGACAGGACCCGGCATCCTCACTGTTTTTCTGCCCAGCCCTGTAATTTGACTCATGCAGTGTGTTGAATCAGCACATGTGCAAGTTGGATCTCGACACTGGGGAAAGTACACATTCCCCGATACTGAGATCTGAACTGAACATGCACCACACCATTTACTGTTCAACATCAAGCATGATTTTGGGACATATTGGAGGTTTTCAAATCTGCAGTAATTTATGTGTGTAGAGTATCTGTGGTTGAAATCTGCATTGAAGGGATATAGCGATAACCGATTGCTTATACTAAAAAATTGCTGTGAAAACACCAATAAACATCCAAAGTCGATTCTCATAAAACTTCGTTAGAATACTGTACGGAGCCAGCGCTCCTTACAGTATTAGAATGTATTGGCTAAGATGAGCCGAAGTTATTACTTTGCGATATCTCGCGAGACTTTGGGTAATAACTAGAGATGAGCGAACTTCAAAAATTAGTTCGGCGTTCGTGTTGGGGTAATCGCCGCATCCCGTTATGGATTCCACTACCGCGGACTATCCCGGCATATGGAATCCATAAGGGGCGGCTTCCACGAACCCGAACTTTGGAAAGCCGAAGGACCTGGGGTGACGTCACCGTCATGTGATCAGTGCAGGGCGTGGCTCAGCACAGGATTTGATCCACTGCTGAGCCACGCCCCCTGCACTGATCACATGACGGTGACGTCACCCCAGGTCCTTCGGCTTTTCCAAAGTTCGGGTTCGTGGAAGCCGCCCCTTATGGATTCCATATGCCGGGATAGTCCGCGGTAGTGGAATCTATAACGGGATGCGGCGATTACCCCAACCCGAACGCCGAACTAATTTTTGAAGTTCGCTCATCTCTAGTAATAACTTCAGAAATCAATTTCTACTGTAAAAAACCTTTTACCAAACTCGGTTTCAGTCCCAAGTGGTACCTTGGAACCAAACCAGAGTTTGGTAAAAGGTAGTCATAGGAACCAATACATTCTGAAACTGTACGGAGTTCCTGCTTCGTACAGTATTGGAACAAAGTTTTATACAAATCGACTTTGGATGTTTCATCCAAAGTCGCTTTGCTCATCCCTACCCTCTATGTTTCATCCAAAGTCGCTTTGCTCATCCCTACCCTCTATGTTTCATCCAAAGTCGCTTTGCTCATCCCTACCCTCTACCCTGTTGCTGTGTGGAGTAGGCACTAAGTGATGTTTTGGGGAGCTGGGTGGTAAACACAGATCCCAATAGAGAGGGAAAACTACTTTGTAGTTAGTGGCCAGACTGCCTAGGACAGTGATGGGCAAAGTGTGGCTCTCCAGCTGTTGCAAAATTACAACTCCCACCATGCCCTGCAATAGGCTGATAGCTGTAGACAGTCTTTGCATGCTGGGAGTTGTAGTTCTGCAACAGCTGGAGAGCCGCACTTTGCCCATCAGTGGCCTAGGATTTCAAAAGAAACGTTAATGCTGAGTTTGTCTCTAAAGAGAGAGAGAGACACTTGGAGGCTGTGGTCTCTGATTAAAGTCGACTTGCTTGCTGGAAAATTCTGTTACTATTGGTCACATCTATGCCAGGTGGTTGTGGCGGATAAAGCAGCAGGGAAACATGGCCACACTGATGGGTTAGGCTACTTTCATGGATCTGCAGAAATGCTTCCATTACAATAATACAACTGCATGCATCCGTCATGAACGGATCAGGTTGTATTGTGTTATATAGCAAAGACGGATCCATCATGAACTCCATTGAAAGTCAATGGGGGACAGATCCTTTTTCTATTGTGTCAGAGAAAAAGGATAGGTCCCCATAGACTTATATTGTGTGTCAGGACAGATCCGTCTCGCTCTGCATCCCAGAACGGACAGAAAAATGCTGCAGGCAGCGTTTTGGTGTCCACCTCAAGAGCGGAATGGTGACTGAACGGAGGCCACCTGATGCATTCTGAGGGGATCCTTTTCCATTCAGAATGCATTAGGGCAAAACTGATCCATTTTGGACCGCTTGTGAGAGCCCTGAACGGATCTCACAAATGGAAACGCCAGTGTGAAAGTAGCCTTACACCCAAAGTGAAATGGTGCGCTTTGATGCAGAGCGGGAAGCTTTGGAGGCCTGGAGAGAAAGTCTTCAACCACTTCGTAAAAGTCCAAGGTGTCATTGATGTACCTGGAGTTCCAGAGGAAAATGTTGGCTGTTGCTAATGGCAACCAAAGGGAGCAAAGTAAGATGGAGAGTGGTTCGGCTCTCAGGAGGTCATATGTTCCTGCAAATGTATACAGAGTCCTAGAGAGGATGTGTGGCGGTGCCATAATGTCATTGCTAGGAGCAACCAACCACTACAGCATGCAGCTGCTGTCAAGCAACAGAGAGAGTTCTGCTGGAGATGCCGTCAAGTGGGAAAGTGTGCACCTGATTGTCCTTTGGTCAGGGGGCCAGAGGAATTGCGGAGGGAGACCTGTGAGCTGTTTCTGGGTGGACCCCCACTGCGGGTCAGTCTGGACTGTCGCCAACAAGTGTTGAGGATTCTTCCAGAGGTACGCTAGGAAATAGTCCTGAGCATGGTTGGACTATGCTGGTTTTGTGTTGAGACTGTGCAATATGGACTTAAAAAGTCTAATGGACTCATGGACAACAATGGGTTAAATAAAAAGGTGTCACATAACTGTTATGTGGAAACAGTAATGTAATGTTGCATACTATGTCTAACCTGCCTTTTTTCAGGAAATGAGCGCAAAACCTGATCAGGTAAAAGCAGCTTCTGAACTGGCAGGTAAGCCAGCTGAGATGTCTCCCTCACAGGTGTCTTCAGGAGAGAAAGTCACTGCTTTACCTGAATTGTCAGGTACAAGAGATAACTTTGGGATGGCTAAACTCAGGGATTCTATGCTAACCCATGTAAGAGGAAGCAGGATAGTGGAACCTGAGGTTGACAAAACTGTTGCAAAATCTGAAGCAGATGCGGCATGAGCGAACTTGTGTTTTCAAGTTCGGCATGCAAGGTTCAGGTTATCCAAGAATTCCGTTATGGATTCCGCTACCATGGGCCATAACTTATGGTCTGTGGTAGCGAAATCCATAATGTGATTCTTAGATAACCCGAACCTTGTACGCCGAACTTGAAAACACAAGTTCGCTCAATACTAGTTACTGAAGAAATGTCCAATGTGGGGATCAGCTCATGTGTGTCCCTAGAGGTCTGGGCTGATAATGACAAACGTGGTACATGTGATGCATGTGATGTGACTGATAGCAGCTCAGAGAGCGATGTTGCTGAGCCAATTTCTTGGGAAACTAAGGTGGTTGCTAGTGGTAACCAGGAGTCTACTATACCTGAGGAGATGAGGGTCAAGTCTGTGCATTTAATTTGGAAAGAGAACATATCTGGTAGTGACTGAATGCTGGAAGGGTGTACAGAACCAGTGATGGATAATGGAATGACCTCCTTGGAGGACGCTGATAAAGTCACTGTGTGTGCAGCAGGTGTCAATGCTGAAAAAAGCCTGGATTCTCTCTTGGATGATGATAAAGAGGTGTGTGATGCTGAACCCCTAAATGTCTGTTGGTATACCAAGTGCTGACGCCTCAGAGCTAGTTGAGTCAAGCAGTGATATGCTGCAGGATATGGAGGGTCATAGTGGTGGGAATGCAGCAAATTTGAGCGCCTGGATGATGAAATCAGATCTGAGTGTTGATAGAGTTGGTTTTGTTCATTGGTGAACTGCCTAGTAATGAGCCAGAGATACTTGTGGAAAATTACTTACAGGTGTCAGTTGTCAGAAGTAACCTGGAGTATAACACCACCATGCAGGATGTTCATGGTAGAAGTGTGTGCAGTAGAAACATTGACCCGGTGGGTTGTGTGTAAAATGTAGAAGCTGAGACCCCCCTAAGAAACCAGGTCAGATACAAGTAGTATTTGACTCGAGCGCCAGGTGCGAAGGCATCTCGCTAAATGATGTCTAACTGTTTGGTCTAGATCTCAACAACAGACTTCTAGAGGTACTTCTCCACTTCCGCAGAGATTCCATAGCGTTTATGGCCGACATACATGAGATGTTCCACTGCTTCCTCATCAAGGAAGAACACAGAAACTACTTGGGGTTCTTCTGGTACTGCAACAACGATCCCAATGAAGACATGGTAGAGTACCGAATGAGAGTGCACATCTTCGGAAACAGTCCTTCCCTGACAGTCGCTACAGTCTTAGACATTTAGCCTGAGATGGTGAAACAAAGTATGTGGCCGATGTCAGATCCTTTGTGGAAAAAGATTTCTATGCGGCCGATCCCTTCCCATGCAGCAGAGCCTCAGTTTGCTCTGGGACTTAAGGGCAGGCACATTCACCTTCCAAATCAGTAAGGAAGAAAAACCCTTTACACACAGAGGAGTCCTGTCCACCATAAACAGCTTATATGATCCTCTGGGATTCATAGCACCTGTTACCATCCAAAGTAAAATGATGTTAAGAGACTTCACTACAGAGACGTCTAATTGGGATGTTCTGCTTCCCATGGAGAAAAAAGACCTGTGGACAGGTTTGGAAGAAGTATCTAGTGGCACAATCCTATGCTTCAGTGCAATGTACGGACGTCAAGATACAAAGACGATATATCTTCTGCGATGCTTCAGTCAAGGCAATTGCTGCCATAGAATACCTACACACCATTGATGTCAAAGAACAATGCCATATAGGATTTGTCATAAGCCGGACCAAACTGGCGCCACTCTGCGAACACACGATTCCAAGACTGGTGCTCTGCGCTGCTGTGCTTGCAGTGGAGTTGGCTGAACTTATAACTTCAGGAATGAGTCTAGAAATCGAAGAAGTCAAGTTTTATATGGACAGCAAGGTAGTCCTAGGATATATCTGCAACGAAATCAGACACTTTTACGTCTGCAATCGGGTGCTAAGGATCAGGAGATCCACTTGTCCTAAACAGTGGCACTATTTGCCCACACACCATAATCCTGCTGACCACAAGACTAGATCTGTCGCAGCAAGCCACCTTATGGACACTACATGGTTTACGGGTCCTGTACCGCTCAACGTCTTGCAGCATCGAATCCAACACATTCAAATTGGTAGACCCAGATGAAGAAATACGACCTGAAGTATCTGTTCTACGTACAGTGACTTCTGAGCACCAACTGAAATCCCATTTTTTCATCTGGATGTTGCTCTTTTGGGCTATAGACTGTGCAGTTCATACAGCTCAGACATTACCTGTGAGCCAGAAGCCCTGCAAAGGTTGGCATCACTGCAAACATACCTTTACCGCTCCTAATCTAGAAAGGTCCAAGAACATAATAATTAGCACGGCACAATGTGAATGTCATGCAAAGGAAATAGACTACTGTACCTCAGCAAAGGTCAGTCTCCAAGAATAACGCTTTGAAAAAGCTTGATCCCACCATGGACAAAAATGGGTTGCCAAGAAAGAAGGACCAAGTAGTGGTGTCTGATGATGCCAGACGAGGTTCAGAATAATTTCAGATCACGTCTTCATTACTAATTCATACTGCTGCAATTCCTGTATTCTGTAGTTATTAGTTTGGTTATAGCACCATCTAGCGGTCTTAGAAATGTACTACACTTTGTTTTTCTGTTAATAAAGATTATTGTATTGTGGGAGTGTAATGCATTCTGGGAATGAGAAGCCCAGTCTCCAGTAATCAAGTACACACCAGCAGAGCTGTCCTTCTGCATATCTTCTTCTTAAACTCCACCATCCTTTTCCAAGCGTATCTGGAGACATCCACCATTCTTTCAGGGACATTGTGTTATGCAGAGCTATTCAGCTAATTATCATTGTCTCAGGGAAGTTGTTAACTGTTAGATGCTAGACATGCAATCTTATGTTAGGCAGCCATTTTACCATGTGCTTCAGTGTTATGCAAATGTTATAATACATGCTGTTCTATGCTTTGTGCTGATACAGGCTATGCTATATACTTATTTATGTTATTTGTATTCTTATAGTGTTACCTTAAATACTCTACAAGTTAGACTACAAAGAACAGTCCTCTTGTTTGGAAGACAGAAATGGTTTATGCTGAATGTCAGACTGCACACTGTGTGAACGTGTATGAAGACAGAACACCCAAGTTTGGTAAAATGTTTTTTTCAGTAGAAATTAATTTCTAAAGATTTATGCGAATCGACTTCGGATGTTTCATACGAAGTCGATTCGCTCATCCCTAGTGATGACCCTCAGGTATCAAAGCTCAGGGTGAGTCCTACAGAACAGTGCCAACTGTCTAAGCTGAGAAGAAGGCGATCCCAGAGAGCTGTGGCCCAAAGTTGTTACAAAACCTAAAAGTAGATGGACATAAAAACTTTATTGCTTTATTTTTCTGTCTAGTACCAGGAGACACCCCTGACTGGACACCAGAAACAAACTCTTACAAACTCTGCAGAGCTCAGCTCAGCAAAATATGCAGTTATTCAGCACCTCAAAGCCGGAGAGTGGACGTGCTAATAAGTGGCGGTAATATGGTACATTTAATAAAATATGCAATTACCCCTTGATACTTTTTATTTCTCATCTTAAGGCCTCATGCACACGAATGTATTTTCCTTCCGTGTCCGTTATGTTTTTTCGGACCGTATACGGACCCATTCAATTCAAAGGGTCCACAAAAAAAACTGAAGTTACTCCGTCTGCATTTCGTTTTCCGTATGTCCGTATTTCCGTTACGCAAAAAAATAGAACATGTTCTATATTATCCGCATTACGGACAAGGATAGGACTGTTCTATTAGAGGCCAGCTGTTTCGTTCCGCCAATAGCATTTATCAGATAGAGAAAGTTTATACAAGGCATTAACTAATGTATTGTGATTATCAATATTGTCTCCTTTGCTGGATTGATTAGTTTTCTTCATCACATTATACACTGGTCATTTCCATGGTTATGACCACCTTGCAATCCAGAAACAGTGGTCACTACTGGAAAAATATGGGCACTACCAGCCACCAGAGAGGATTGCCCCTTTTCCTATAATGTGCAAGCACAACCACCACTACTGGATTGCAGGATGGTCACTCCTGGATACGAGCAGTGTATAATGTGATAGAAAGATGAATCTAGCCCACTAGGGAAGCAATATGGACAATCACAATACATTTGTAAGTGCCTTGTATTAACTGTCTCTACGTGATTAGTGCCATTTTCTAAAGTGAGACAACCCCTTTAACCCTTTCCCGACCAGGAGACACCCCTGACTGGACACCAGTACTGCACTGGCCAGGACTTTTAAAGATGGATTGGTGAGGTGACGGCTGCGCACCCATAGCTGCCTGGTGCCTGCTGTTTTAAACAGCTGGGCTTCATAGCAACACAGTGTGTTTCTCATACACTACAATATTATTGCATTTAAATATATGAGAGAAGCAATCTGCTTATGGTTTGTTCATGGAAACTATGAAAAAAGTGTAAAAAAAAAAAAAAAAAAGGAAAAAAGAAAAGATATCCAAATCGGTCCCCCCCCTTCCCCCAAAATGAAAATAAAAATACATGCACAATAAAAAAATTACAGATCATGGGCATTGCCGCCTGTGAAAATGCCCGTACTATTAAAATATTAAAATATTTATCCCATACGGCAAACGGCAAAATAGAAAAATAAGTCACTTCACTTCACACAAATAAGGCTACTTTCACACTTGCGTTAGGTGCGGATTCGTCTGTTATTTGCACAGACAGATCCGCACCTATAATGCAAACGTATGTATCCGTTCAGAACAGATCCGTTTGCATTAGCTTTAAAGAAAAATGTCAAAGTCAGAACGGATCCGTTTTGAATTACACTGAAAGTCAATGGGGGACGGATCCATTTTCAAATGCACCATATTGTGTCATTGAAAACGGATCTATCCCAATTGACTTACATTGTAAGTCAAAACGGATCAGTTCGGCTCCGCATTGTCAGACAGACACCAAAATGCTGCAAGCTGCGTTTTGGTGTCCGCCTCCAGAACGGAATAGAGGCAGAATGGAACTAAACTGATGCATTCTGAATGGACCCTTATCCATTCAGAATGCATTGGGGCTGAACTGATCCGTTTTGGACCGTTCCCTGAAACGGATCCCACAAACGGAATCCAAAACGCCAGTGTGAAAGTACCCTAAATTAAATCACACATTGTCAAAAATTCATACACACCCCAAAATAGTATTAATGAAAATTCCAGATCGCCCCACAAAAAATGAGCCCTCACACAGCTCTATACACATAACTACAAAAAAGTTATAGGGGTCAGAATATGACAATGAAAATTTCAGTATTAAGACACTAGAAAAACTACACATATATGGTATCTCCGTAATTGTACTGATCTGGAAAATGAAAGCAACAGGTCAGTTTTACTGTACCGTACAGGGAACTCCGTAAAAACAAAACCCACAAAACTTTTGCTGAATTGGGCTCTTTTTTTTTCAAATTACACCCCATTTGGAATTATTCTTCAGCTCCCCACTACATCGAACGCCATATTAAATGGTGGGAATCAAGAGTGCAACTTCTCCCGCAAAAAAACAAGTGGCTAGGTGAATGGAAAAATAAAAAAGTTATGTCCTCGGAAAGGGAGGGAGTGAAAGACGAAAACGCAAAAAAGAAAAACCTCCGGACGGAAAGGGTTAAACATCAAATCATGAAAAAAGAAAACACAACAAAGACTGAAAATAAAGTGGAACCTTATGTAATCTTAGGTGATAAATACCCAAGATCTATACTTTGTCCATTTTCAGTCCGACACACTGTCATTATTACAGATGCAGCAGAAGTGACTCTGTCAGACTCAGACCAGTCACAATTTGATTTCTTAGTGTAGGACTAGGTATATCTACTGCATAACAGAGCTCTAACCATGCAGGTACAAAGAGTTAAATGGTAAACTTGGCGCTGCTACACGTGTATAGACATTAAACGTTAACATAACCCAGCTATAATATAACACCTCTTCTTCCCGCTGTCTCAGCAGCATTAATGGACCAAATACGGCAGTGAGAGGAATAATAGGATCAGTGCGTGCGTCTCTCTAGGCAAAAGCATTAACTCTTCTTCTCTTACATACTCCCATCAGATCACTGGGAGGGATTTACAGACAGAATAAAGCAGAGTGTCGGACATAAACTTGTATCGAGCACAACCCTTCTGTTTGAGAAAACTGTTGAAATCAGCAATGAGCACAGGACCAATAGAGGGGCCAGTACAAGCCCTTTACTGACACCAGCTCATTCACTGGCTAAGCCCCCGTCCCTCCAGCTTGCTCTGCTTGGAGTTACAATAAATCCAATATTATCATTCTCAGGTGATTGGACCAACTCAGAGGTTAGGAAGGTCTATTGATGATCTGTTGTGTATGGATTTCCAAGAATTCAGGAGACACAAATCTGTTGATCTCCTTCTGCAGACTATGAGAATTTCTAAGACATGTAAGTAACCATCTGTCTTGATTTCCTTGGCATATTTTATCACCATACAGCAGCTTTACCAGCTATGTACCCGGGTATGAAGTGTATTTTATGTATCATGCTTTTTAATTTAATGACAGGAGATGTCACATGAGTAAGGGTCTGGTATAGAGTCTTTGCTGAAGAATTTCCATGTGTCTGCCAATATTTTACGCTGAGAAGTTGAATGTCTGTAATTGTCAGCAGCAGTCAGAAATCTTGCATTGTGTCCTATGAAGAAGGCTGTGATTGTATGGCGATCTTCTAAGCTGTAGAGTAGGTTGTTTTAGCGGAGTGACAGCATTTATTCACATCTATTCATAGTTTTTAATTCATAGTCTTGGGATAGCTTCACACCTGCGTTTCCACGTTCCGGCAGGAAATGCCAGGAATCTGCCAGACAAAAAACGCTGCATGCAGTGGTTTTTGCCCCGCCGTTTACCGGAATATTTGCTGGCTAATCAAATATTGGCAGGCAGACGGCTCCGGAGAACTCCAGCAGTCTGTTGTATGCCGGTACAGTCTGCTGGAGGGACAGCCGCAGGTGTGAATCTAGCCTTAGTAGTCATTTATATTCTGAAGATTATATAACGTAGTGAAGTAGCTTAATGCCTGATGATAGTGTCCACATGTGAAATGAGCTGTATGAGAGCAGCTAGGTAGACTAGTAGGGTGCATACTGGTTGTCAGGGGACACCAGAAAGCAACTAGAAGGTAGTTAAATGAATAATTGCCCCAAGTGAAGAAAAGCGTGCGTACACAATTGTACCTGTATTATGTGAGACCAGCATTGGCACCATCGGTAGGAGCACTGGCTGTGTCCTATATGCACTGGCTGTGTCCTATATGCCGTACACTAAAGGAACCCTCTGAGCAGGGAGTCAACTCAATTCCAGTCCTGGGGAGAAAGGGGAGGGGGGGGGTTCTGGGATGTCACAGCAGCGCAATTAAAGGGTGTATTTACTTTATGTACTTGCACATATTATTCCTACCTGAGTGCAAATTCAATGTAAAAATGTAACTTATAAATGTATTCGAGAACTACATACAATGCAAGTTCGTAGCATGCTATTATTTTTAGGGCACTGACTGCCATCCTGGAAGTGACAGATCTTAGTGAGAGCACCATAGTGCAGGTGACAGGATCCCTTTAAGGGTGTGCAGATGCACCAGCAGTGTACACCAGTGCTCGAGTCGCAAACAGCTACCAGGCAATTTTTTACCAGACATAAGTTTTATTGCATGGATATTGTAATAGTACTTTATTTGAAATGCTCTATTCATTGCATGAAGTTGGGGGGAAATGGCTCTGCGTCATATAAAGCAAATAATAGTGAGCGTTTTATGGAAGCGCTGACTAGTATGCGTTAGGGAGCGGGTGAAGAGCTGTAAACGCTGCCGTTACTCACCGGTATAGAAGTTTGATCTGAGGTCTGATGGGGGTCTAACATGGAGATCTGATAGGGGTCTGATATGGAGGTCTGATGGGGTCTGACATGGAGATCTGGCAAGTCTGATCTGAGGTCTGAAGGGGGTCTGATATGGAGGTCTGGCATGGAGATCTGATGGGGGTCTGATGTGTGGTCCTGATTTGGGGGTCTGATGTGATGATCTGATATGGGGCTTTGATTTGAAGTTCTGATATGAGGTCTGATGAAAAATATATTTTTCTTATTTTCTTCCTCTAAAACCTGGGGTGTGTCTTATCATTAGTGAAACATACAGTATTAACTTTTGAGGGGATAGTTCCTTTAACAAATAAAAGGATTTTCCAAGTGGTCTATACTGATGACCTATCCTCAAGATTGGTCATCAGTATGTGATTGGTAGGGGTCCGATGCCCAGCACCCCCACCGGCCAGCTGCTCTGTCTTCTGCAGCCTGCATTACTTCTGGTACATTGGAGACTGCTCATTCCCATTCCATGTGAAATCTATCAGAAGCACTCTCTTACAGGGGGAGGGTAGTTGCAGAGAGCGATGAGGAAAAAGCAAAGCTATTAAATATTTTTTATTTCAATGTATTCACTGAAGAAAATAAACTTTCAAATGAAGTGCAGAATGTAAAAGTAAATTCCCCATTAAAAGTGCCCTGCCTGACCCATGAAGAAGTACAGCAGTGTCTTAAAAAGATTAAAATAGACAAATCGCCAGGACCAGATGGCATACACCCCCGTATGCTAAAAGAATTAAGTAATGTCATGGCCAGGCCCTTATTTCTGATATTTAAGGACTCTATACTGGCAGGGAGTGTTCCACAGGATTGGCACATAGCAAATGTGGTGCCAATATACAAAAAGGGTCCAAAAACAGAGCCCGGAAACTATAGGTCGGTAAGTTTAACATCTGTTATGGGTAAACTGTTTGAAGGTTTTCTAAGAGATGCTAACTTGGAGTACCTCAATGAAAATAAGCAAATAACACCATATCAGCATGGCTTCATGAGGGATCGGTCATGTCAAACTAATTTAATCAGTTTCTATGAAGAGGTAAGTTCTAGACTTGACCACGGCCAATCAATGGATGTCGTATAACTGGACTTCTCCAAAGCATTTGACACTGCACCGCATAAAAGGTTAGTATATAAAATGAGAATGCTTGGACTGGGAGAAAATGTCTGTATGTGGGTAAGTAACTGGCTCAGTGATAGAAAACTGGAAAGAAGGTTTTTACACAAGCATAGAAGAGGATTCTTTACAGTGAGAGCAGTAAGACTATGGAACTCTCTGCCTGAGGAGGTGGTGATGGTGAGTTCACTAAAAGAGTTCAAGAGGGGCCTGGATGTATTTCTGGAGTGTAATAATATTACAGGCTATAGCTACTAGAGGGGTCATTGACCCAGGGAGTTATTCTGATTGCCTGATTGGAGTCGGGAAGGAATTTTTAACCCCCAAAGTGAGGAAAATTGGCTTCTACCTCAGAGGTTTTTTTTTTTTTTTTGCCTTCCTCTGGATCAACTTGCAGGATAACAGGCTGAACTGGATGGACAGATGTCTTTTTTCTGCCCCATAAACTATGTTACTATGTTGCAGCTTAGTCTATAAGTCCATTCTCTGTTCTTCTGAGCACAAACATAAGATGACATTTTTACAACCAAATGAAATAGTCAGCACTTAAAGAAGTCCTCTAGTGAATAAAAGCACTTTTAAACAAACTCACAATGAGGTACAAAAATGTAAAAAAAAAGCATACTTTCATTACCAATCCCTTGCCACTTCCATTCCATCAATGTTTGGAACCATTGCTGCATTTTGCTTCCTGATCCCTCTCGACATGCAGGAAATGCCTGCTTGTGAGTCCCTTCATGAGGCGGGTCACTGCGGCGGCCAGTGATTGGCTGAGGAAGCATTTCCTGCAAGCCTATAAGCAGCAGGAAACAGAGAGCAGCAGGGGTCCCGATACCCCTTTTTAAACTGGATATTTTCGCCAAGTCCTTTTGTTCTCCTGGGAAATAAGCCACAACCAGAGGTATCTGACAGCTGATTTTTCCTTCTCCCCATAAAATCCACATACGCATTTGGTCAATCCAAACATGCATGTATATGAGGGAGTTGGGAGAGAGAGCTCATTTAGCCAACAGCTATTGAACAGTCTCCATGGTTATAGACTACAAACAGACCCTGTGTATAATCTGGTCCTGCAGTCATGTCTTCCATCTGCAAAACAGAAGAAAAACGACAAAAATCATACTGACCCCCAGAGTGAAGTTAACAAGTCTGTTCTACCGTATAGGGAACACTGTAAAAATTAAACCCATAAATCTATGGCCAAATTTTTCCTTCCAGCTACTTACTACATCTAATACAATAATAAATGGTGCTATTACAAAAGCACATCTTGTCCCATAAAAAAAGCCCTGATATGAGCATGTGAATGGAAAAATAAAGAAAAACCTTTGGCTCCTGAAAGGCAGGGAATGAAAACTAAAAATTAATAAACGGAAAATGGCTGCATTAGGAAGGGGTTAAGGACAGCTACTACTTCTCATCAAATGTATTAATTGCTTTGGCATCCAAAACTGCATCAGACCGTAAATTGAGGTCCAGGTTGATATGAAGAAGATAAACCAGTGATGTAAGACAGGCAATATATGCAAATTACATCAAATCAAATATGAGTGACATCAGACGCCAGAAAAGGCATTAGTATCATATGACAAAATGCAACAGAAAACAGAACTAATGAAATAACAAATGTCAGCAATAAATAAATACCAGTAGTTGCCAAACGATAAGCCTGATCCCGCAGGTATAACAGAATATTATCATAGAGAGGAAGTCTGCAAAATAAATAAACAGCGAGTAATAAAGAAATCATTTTTAATCAGTCACATGCAGAATCTCATATTCTCTAATAAGACCTCTAGGTTGTATTGTGTGTAAGGGTACTTTCACACTCGCGTTGTGAGGATCCAGCAGGCAGTTCCGTCGCTGGAACTGCCTGCCGGATCCGGCAATCTGTATGCAAACAGACAGCATTTATAGACGGATCTGGATGCAGATCCGTCTCGCAAATGCATTGCAATAACGGATCCGTCTCTCCAGTTGTCACCTGGAAAAAACAGATCCGTTATTTTTTTTTTATGCGCATGTTCAGACTGGAAGAACGGATCCGTCAATGCGATATTTTTAATGCCGGATCTGGCACTAATACATTTCAATGTAAATTAATGCCGGATCTAGAATTCCGGCAAGTGTTCTGCAATTTTGGACTGAGATAATACCGCAGCATGCTGCAGTATTTTCTCCGTCCAAAAAACGTGCAGTGAATGAACTGAAAATATCCTGATGCATCCTGAATGCATTTCTCTCAATTCAGAATGCATTAGGATAAAACTGATCAGTTCTTTTCTGGTATTGAGCCCCTAGGACAGAACTCAATGCCGGAAAAGAATAACGCTGTGAAAGTACTCTAATATAAAGATCCAGAAAGCTTCCCTTCTCGATAGTTTGATTTGCTCAATAACCTGATATCCTAGCTGTGATATGGAATTTTCTGATTGTGAAAATAATACAGTATTGGCAATAAAAGGTTGTTGGTCTGGATTTTGCAGAGTTACCTTCAGACTGAGGTAGCACAAGGCCAGAAGGTACTGTGACCTAGGTATTTTTAACACTTGTGTGTTTGTCTCTGCAGCAAACACTCACTTATTCTCTGTGGTGCTTTATTCAGTGTGATTCTAATGTCTGAACTGTGTGCTGCTATTCAGCTTAGCTGGGAGCGTGATTGAAGTCAACTAGTACATTTTGTTCTTTGCGTGTCGCAATGTCGTTGTTGTCCTTTGATGGTAATAAGAACGAGGACGTTTGCTCGACACTACACATGCAAAATGATCCCTGTAGGGAAGGAAACAGGAGGAAACAGTCAGGACAGCATTGGAGAGGTGAGTATCTACTGGGTGAAGTATTAGCCCTTCCACTGCCCTCCACCAGGAATATTAATATTAACCATTTCACGGCCCTACAACACCAGGGATCCTTTCATTTACACATTTACTGCCCAGCACCACCAGGGATACTGGGATTAACTTCCTTAATATCCTAGACCAGGCACGCAGGCCATATTTGACTGGCACGCAGTCACACTGCATCGCAATGCACTACACCTATAATTAAGAAAAATTCAGACTCGCTACACAGGGTCTGTTAGACCCGCCCCGCATGCTTCCGGCACTGCCAACCAGCTACGAGACTCCACTGCCTCACGGTTGGCTGAGTACTGATGCGCTACACAAAACCCATCACCAAGGCACGCCCCTCTTGCTTCCCGCCATGCCAGCCATCTTCAGACTCCACTACCTCACAGGCAGGGCCAGTGCAAGGATTTTTGCCGCCCTAGGCAAAAGAAAAGTTTGCCGCCACCCCCCATGTGACATCACAATGCCACACCCATATGATCTGCCATATTAAAGGGGTTCTGCAGTATATTTAAACGGATAATCTATCCTCTGGATAGATCATCAGCATCTGATCGGCGGGGGTCCGACACCCGGGACCCCGCCAATCAGCTGTTTGAGAAGGCAGCGGCGCTGGCAGTAGCACCTCGGCCTTCTCGCTGTTTACCGCAGGCGCAGTGATGTCACGACTAATATCACTGGCCTGGGCGCGGCTAAGCTTCATTCAAGTGAACAGAGCTTAACCCTACCAAGGCCAGTGATACTAGTCATGACTCGTGACATCACTGCGCCTGCGGTAAACAGCAAGAAGGCCGAGGTGCTACTGCCAGCGCCGCTGCCTTCTCAGAGTTTAAATAAACTGCAGAACCCCTTTAACTAACACCAGTTCTCTCTCTCCCCCTCTTGTCATTCTCTTCACCCCCTTGTCATTCTCTTCCCCTTTTGTCATTCTCTTTGTCCCTCTTGTCATTCTTTCCCAACCCCCCCCAACCAACCTCTAGTGTAGCGTTGCCAAGCTCTGTATGGTCCGCGGGTACAGGCGCTTTTGTATCCTGTACCCGAGCGGACTGACAGGAAGTGCACATTATGTGCGCACTTCATGTCAGTCCGGCCAGGTACAGGAGACAGATGATCCATGTACCAGCGGACCATACAGGGCTCGGCCACGCTACAATGAGGGAGTGACAGGAGGGAGTGCTGAGTGCTTTCCTCCTGTCAGCCCCTCTCCTCTTGCTGCGCCCGGGCTGTGCGCCCTCATGGACGCGCCAGCCCGGGCAATGCTGCAGCCGCCAGAGGCTCAATATAGAGCGATCGGGCGGCTGCAGCATGAGGGGGGCCGGCGCTCCTGGCAGCACCCCTTGCTTAGCCGTCTTATAGGACGCGCCGGCCTGCTCACAGGCTGGCTGGCTTCCGTACCGCTAGTGTTCCTCAAATGCTGTTCTGCTGGTGCAGCTGACAGCATAGAGATGGGATTAATGACTCAGGTGACAGGGATGGGAGTCATAGTGACACAAGTGACAGTTAAGGAGATGGGAGTAGTAGTGGCACAAGGTAACAGCAGACAGTAAGGAGTAGTAGTGGCATAGGGGACGGCAGGGGATGATGTGCTGGGACAGTCAGATGAAAGGTTAATAGTGAGCTTGGGGAATGGGGGAAGCTTTGTGAGTAAACCGGGGATGGGTTTAGGATGGTGAGCCTGCATGTGGCTGCTGGGGGTTATGGGGGGACAATGTGGGGCAAGCTTCTGACAACTTTGGCGGTGTTGAAAGATAGAGAACCTGCATATGATTGCTGGGGGGATGCAGAGCAAGCTTCTGACAACTTGTGGGGGGTGGGAGAATGTTGAGCCCTTATGTGACTGCTGGGAGTAATGGGGGCTCAATGTGGCCAAGCTTCTGACAACTTTGTGGGGTGGGAGAATGGTGAGCCTGCTTTTACCTACTGGAGAAAATTAGGGGACAATGTGGAACATGCTTTTGACAACTTTTGGGGTTGTGGAGGATAGTAAGCCTACATGTGATTGCTGGGGAAGATTCTGAAAACTTTAGGGGGTGTGGAGGATAGTGAGCCTATATGTGACTGCCAGAGGGACCTAAAAGTCTCCTCATATGAACTAACGCTGGATCGTCTTTGCAAAGAAAGTCAGGAACAAGCATTGAGTGGTAAGTTAGACTGATTTTTTTTTTTTTTGTCACATACAGTTTGTGTTATATGACTTTTCTGTATTGCCTGGCAAGCTGAGCGCTTCAACTGTAATTTTTTTTCTTAAATTGGCACTGGCACTACGTCCAAAAAAGGTTGCCGACCCCTGTCCTAGACTATCAGGTAAACTAACATTAACCCTCTCACTGTCCTAGACCATCAGGTATACTGACAGTAGCCCCTCCACTGCCCTTAAGCACTATCGATTGTGACTAACCTCTTCAATGCCCTACACTACAAAAAATATTGACATTAACCCTACCACAGTCTTAGATCACCAGGGATGCTGATTCTTACACTTTTACTGTCATAGAAAATAAAATATGTTTAATATAACTAGAGCTGAGCGAACACCTGGATGTTAGGGTTCGAGAAGTTCGGCTAAACTTCACGAAAATGTTCAGGTTCGGGATCTGAACTCGACCCGAACTTGACCCCGAACCCCATTGAAGTCAATGGGGACCCGAACTTTTGGGCACTATAAAGGCTGTAAAATAGCCCAGGAAAGGGCTAGAGGACTGCAAAAGGCAGCAAAATGTAGGTAAATGCCCTGCAAACAAATTTGGAAAGGGAAATTACTTAAAATAAAATAAATAAAAATTAACCAATATCAATTGGCAACTTGGAGGAGGAGGTGGAATAGGAGGTTGGGGTGGCGTCAGGTGGGAATGCTATGGGAGTTGAAGTTCTCATCACAGCCAAAAAGGTTTCATGTCTGCCTGCAGTGCCACGGGCCTCATTTACAGACTCACGCCTATGGCCACCATACATAGGAGTTGAAGTTCACATCACAGCCAAGAAGGATTCATGTCTGCCAGCAGTGTCACAGGCCTCACTCACAGACTCAGGCCAATGGCAACCATACATGGGAGTTGAAGTTGTCATCACAGCCAAGAAGGAATCATGTCTGCCCGCAGGGCCACAGGCCTTATTCAAACATTCAGGCCCACGGGACCCACAAAGAGGAGAGTTAAAATGACGCCAATGAAGTATTGATTTCACCCAGCAATGCCACAGGCCTCATTCACAGATTCAGACCCATGACACCCACAAAGAGGAGAGTTACAATCATGCCAAATCAGTATTGATTTCACCCAGCTGTGCCACAGGCCTCATTTACTAATTCAGGAGGACCATGGCACCCACAAAGAGGAGAGAGGTCCCATAACAGTAACACAGGCCTTAGGTCAACCTGCAATGGAACAGGCCATTATCATTTATGTAGGTCCCTGACACGCAGACAGAGGAGAGGTCATTTGACAGTAAAAAAAAGTTTAATGTCTCCCACCAAGACAGCAAGCAAGTAAACGAAATATAGGCCCCTGACAACCACACAATGGGGCAGTCATTTGACAGTAAAAAGAATTTAATATCTTCCACCAAGACAAGAAATGATTAAACGACATATAGGCCCCTGACACCCACACAATGGGGCAGTCATTTGACAGTAAAAAGAGTTAAATATCTCCCACAAAGACAACATACGATTAAACGACATATAGGCCCCTGACACCCAGACAGAGTAGAGGTCATTCGACATCAAACAGAGGATCATGTCACCCACAGGCGATTATATGAAATGTAGGCCCCTGGCACCCAGACAGAGGAAAAAGGTCCCATAGCAGCAAAACAGGCATCATGTTACCCACCAATGGAACAGGCCACTTTCAGTAATTTAAGCCCCAGCACCCAGACAGAGGAGAGAGGTCCCACAGCAGCAAAACAGGCATCATGTTACCCACCAATGGTCCAGGCCACTTTCAGTTATTTAGGCCCCTGACACCCAGACAGAGAAGAGCTCATTTGACAGCAAAAAGAGGTTAATGTCACGCACCAACGCAGCAGGTGATTAGCAGAAATGTATGCCCCTGGCACCCAGACAGAGGAGAGGTTCATTCAACTTGGTGTTGCCCCCAAAATAATGGTACAATTAAAAAAAGAGGATTCAATAAAGAAGTGTCCTGAAGTACAAGAATGTATGGTTGAGGGCGAGGCAGTTATAAATGTCCATTCTGCACAAGGGATGGACAGGTCCTGTGGGATCCATGCCTGGTTCATTTTTATGAACGTCAGCTTGTCTACGTTGGCTGTGGACAGGCGGCTGCGTTTGTCTGTAATGACGCCCCCTGCCATGCTAAATACATGTTCAGACAATACACTGGCCAATTCAGGGCAGGCCAGCACCTCCAAGGCAAAAAAGGCTAGCTCTGGCCATGTGGACAATTTGGAGACCCAGAAGTTGAGTGGGGCCGAACCATCAGTCAGTATGTGAAGGCTTGTGCACAAGTACTGTTCCACCATGTTGTTGAAATGCTGCCTCCTGCTAACAAGTTCCGTATCAGCTGGTGGTGCAGTTAGCTGTGGTGCGGTGACAAAACTTTTCCACATCTTGGCCATGCTAACCCTGCCTTCAGAGGAGCTGGCCGTGACATAGCTGCGTTGGCAAACTCTTGCTCCTCCTCTGCTTTCGCCTTGTGCTTCCACTGGTCTCCCCATGTCAGTTGGGAATGCTCTTAGGAGCGCGTCTACCAGCGTACGCTTGTTCTCGCGCATTTTCCTATCACACTCCAGTGCGGGAATTAAGGTGGGCACGTTGCCTTACCGGGGATCCAGCAGGGTGGCCACCCAGTAGTCAGCACACGTTAAAATGTGGGCAACTCTGCTGTCGTTGCGCAGGCACTGCAGCATATAGTCGCTCATGTGTGCCAGGCTGCCTAGAGGTAAGGACAAGTTGTCCTCTGTGGGAGGCGTATCGTCATCGTCCTCCGTTTCCCCTCAGCCACGCACCAGTGATGGGCCCGAGCTGCGTTGGGTGCCAACCCGCTGTGAACATGCTTCATCCTCATCCTCCTTCACCTCCTCCTCATCCTCATCCTCCACGTCCTCCAGTAGTGGGCCCTGGCTGGCCAAATTTGTACCTGGCCTCTGCTGTTGCAAAAATCCTCCCTCTGAGCCACTTCTAAAAGGCTGGCCTGAAAGTGTTAGAAATGACCCCTCTTCCTCCCTCCTCCTTTTTCTGGGCCACATCCTCTTCCATCATCGCCCTAAGTGTTTTCTCAAGGAGACATAGAAGTGGTATTGTAACGCTGATAATGGTGTCATCGCCACTGGCCATGTTGGTGGAGTACTCGAAACAGCGCAACGGGGCACACAGGTCTCGCATGGAGGCCCAGTCATTGCTGGTGAAATGGTACTGTTCCGCAGTGCGACTCACCTGTCTGTGCTGCAGCTGAAACTCCACTATGGCCTGCTGCTGCTCGCACAGTCTCTCCAGCATGTGCAAGTTAAAGTTCCACTTGGTGGGCACGTCGCATATGAGGCGATGAGCGGGAAGGCCGAAGTTACTCTGTAGCGCAGTCAGGCGAGCAGCGGCAGGATGAGAACGCGGGAAGCGCGCACAGACGGCCAACACTTTATGCAGCAGCTCTGACATGTCGGGGTAGTGTGAATGAATTTCTGCACCACCACGGCTCTCTTGGAGAAGTAGTGGCGGCTGGGAACGACGTACTGTGGGACAGCCACCGCCATCAGCTGTTTTAAGCTGTCTGTGTCCACCAGCCTGAATGACAGCATTTCAAAGGCCAGTAGTTTAGAAATGCTGGCATTCAGGGCCAGGGATCAACGGTGGCTAGGTGAGAATTTACGCTTTCTCTCCAAGGTTTGTGAGATGGAGAGCTGAACTCTGCCATGTGACATGGTGGAGATGCTTGGTGACGGAGGTGGTGGTATTGGTGGCACATCCTCTGTTTGCTGGGTGGCAGATGCCAACGTTCCTCCCGAGGCATCGGAAAAAGCCGAGGCAGCAGCAGAAGAGGGAGCAGGAGGAGCATGAGTGAGTTCCTTGTTTTGAAGGTGCTTACTCCACTGCAGTTCAGTCTTTGCATGTAGATGCCTGGTCATGCAGGTTGTGCTAAGGTTCAGAACGTTAATGCCTCGCTTCAGGCTCTGATGGCACAGCATGCAAACCACTCGGGTCTTGTCGTCAGCACATTGTATGAAGAAGTGCCATGCCAGGGAACTCCTTAAAGCTGCCTTTGGTGTGCTCGGTCCCTGGTGGCGGTGGCCAGTAGCAGGCGAACTCTCTTGGCGACGGCTGTTCTGCTTTTGCATCCTGCTCCCTCTTTTGATACACTGTTGGCTCGGTCTCACCACTGCCTCTTCCTCTGAACTCTGAAAGTCAGTAGCACGACCTTTATTCTATGTGGGGTCTAGGACCTCACCGTCCCCTGCATCGTCTTCCACACAGTCTTCCTCCCTGACCTGCTGTTCGGTCTGCACACTGCAGAAAGACGCAGCAGTTGGCACCTGTGTTTTATCATCATCAGAAACGTGCTGACTCTGCTGAGGTGGTATTCCCATGTCCTTATCAGGAAACATAAGTGGTTGTGTGTCAGTGCATTCTATGTCTTCCACCGCTGGGGAAGGGCTAGGTGGATGCCCTTGGGAAACCCTGCCAGCAGAGTCTTCAAACAGCATAAGAGACTGCTGTATAACTTGAGGCTCAGACAGGTTCCCTGATATGCATGGGGGTGATGTGACAGACTGATGGGCTTGGTTTTCAGGCGCCACATGTGCGCTTTCTGCAGAAGACTGGGTGGGAGATGATGTGAACGTGCTGGATCCACTGTCGGCCACCCAACGACTAGCGCCTGTACTTGCTCAGGACTTACCATCCTTAGAACGGCATTAGGCCCAACCAAATATCGCTGTAGTTTCTAGCGGCTGCTACTGGGACCTGAGGTAGTTGGTTCACTAGGACGTGTAGCTGTGGCAGACCGGCCACATCCTTTCCCAGCACCAGAGGGTCCACTAACACCACCACGACCATGTCCGCGTCCCTTATTAGCTGTTTTCCTCATTGTTACCGTTCACCACAGTAAGGAAAAACTTATTTGGCCCAATGTATAGAGTTCAAATTAAGGCCTTTTTTTTTACAGGCACCTAACACTATCTAGCTATCTATTTATGTACCATATTACACTAATACAGGCACAGCAGAAACCACAGATTTAGGGGAATACCAATTTTAGGCCTAGTATTTAGGCCCTGGCTGAAAGGTATCCTTTTACGGACAGAATCACATTTGGAGATGCACAGTAGCGTGTGCAAATATAGAGGATTTATTTTTCAGGCCTTGTATTTAGACACTGACACGCTGAGTGTAATATACCCTATTACAGACAGAATTACACTTGGAGAGGAACAGCAGATATCACAGATGTTTAGGATTTCTATTTCAGGGATTTTATTTAACCACAGAAAAACATCTATCCTTTGAAGGACAGTATTACACTTGGCCAGCCAAAGCTGGAACACCAGATTTAGAGGATTGGTATTTTGGCAATTGAATTTCACCCCAGAAAAAAATCTATCCTTTGACGGACAGTATTACACTTGGCCAGCCACAGCTGGAACCCCAGATTTAGGGGATTAGTATTTTGGCAATTGAATTTCATCCCAGAAAAAAAATCTATCCTTTTATGGACAGTATTAAACTTAGCCAGTCACAGCTGGAACACTAGATTTAGGGGATTAGTATTTTGGCAATTGAATTTCATCCCAGAAAAAAATCTATCCTTTTATGGACAGTATTAAACTTAGCCAGTCACAGCTGGAACACTAGATTTAGGGGATTAGTATTTTGGCAATTGAATTTCATCCCAGAAAAAAAATCTATCCTTTTATGGACAGTATTAAACTTAGCCAGTCACAGCTGGAACACCAGATTTAGGGTATTAGTATTTTGGCAATTGAATTTCATCCCAGAAAAAAAAATCTATCCTTTGACGCACAGTATTACACTTGGCCAGCCACAGCTGGAACACCAGATTAAGGGGATTGGTATTTTGGCAATTGAATTTCACCCCAGAAAAAAATCTATCCTTTGACGGACAGTATTAAACTTAGCCAGTCACAGCTGGAACACCAGATTTAGGGGATTGGTAGTTTGGCAATTGAATTTCACCCCAGAAAAAAATCTATCCTTTTACGGACAGTATTACACTTGGCCAGCAACAGCTGAAACCACTGATTTAGGGGATTGGTATTTTGGCAATTGAATTTCATTAGTAGGCATGTGATGGCTGTGATGGCCTCTTGGGGCAAGTAGTATGACGCTTGTTGATTTGCTGCTTTGCAGCCTTTCAAAAAGCACCATAGAAATCGCCGAACACTGAGCTTTTACGTAAATGTTCGGGTCCTGGTCCGTGTCCCGAACACCCCAAAATTCGGTACAAACCTGAACTATACAGTTCGAGTTCGCTCAACACTAACTATGTGTCTATAGGTCGCTGTGGTGTACAGTGCATAAAAGTCGCAAACGCTCTGCTGACTCAATAACTGCAGAATTTTATACCTCTTCTGGCGTCAACAGCAAAAACTGTGCGCAGAAAACTTCATGGAATGGGTTTCCATGGCCGGTCAGCTGCATGCAAGCCTTATATCACCAAGCACAATGCCAAGTGTCGGATAGAGTGGTGTAAAACATGCCACCACTGGCAGGAAGAATACTGCTATAGGTTTGTTTTCCAAGAGTTTGCCAAGGCCCCTTAGTGCAATTGAGGGGAAGTTTTAATGCTTCAGCATACCAAGACATTTTAAAGAATTGTATGTTTCAAACTTTGTGAGAACAGCTTGGGGAAGGTCTTTTTCTGTTCCTCCATAACTGTGCCCCAGTGCACAAAGCAAGGTCCATAAAGACATGGTTGGGTGAGTTTGTGTGTTGAAGAACTTGACTGGCCGACAAAAGAGCCCTGACCTCAACCCCATTCAACACCTTTGGGATGAACTAGAATGTGTGCAAGCCCTCTTATCCAACATCAGTGTCTGACCTCACAAATACTCTTCTGGATGAAGGCAAAAATTCCCAGACACACCCCAAAATCTTGTAGAAAGCCTTCTGCTCTGTAATATGCTGCCTTCAGATTGCACTGAACATCGTAGTGACAGGTCTTCTTTCACCCTGTCAGCCACCATTAGATGACAGTTACCTGTCATTTGTATATACCGTACAGCAATGCAAAGCAGCCACTGATCTCGTTTTATCTGCAGAGCAAGTAAATACTAGTATAAGATGAAGAATAAAAACCGAAATAATGAAAAAGTAACAGCAAATAGAATGCATAAAATATACTTGGAGCCCCCAAAGAATAAAAAAAAAAACTGTACTATACATGTACATTTAAACACACAGGGTCCAGATATTCCATACTGTTAAAGAATGAAACAGAAATTTAGGGGGTCATTTTTTAAGACCAAGGTTTTAGACGCCGATCTTAATAACCCAGTGTGCTGGCAGTGGATATGTCGGTTATGAATATGTGTCGGCCTCTACATAACTTTAGCGCATCCAATACCAGACTAAAGCTTCCTTGCTGGCTTAAATTTAGACCATTGTCTACAACTAAAAGAGGTGTAGAAAATGATAAATGAGACAGGCCTGCCAGCCCATCCCCTTCCCTTTCACGCCAGGTCTAAAAAAGGGGGCGTGAGCAGGAAGGGGTTGGGCCAGCAGGCCCATCTCATTTATCATTTTCTACGAGAAAAGTTGCGGATTTAGTATATCTGATAGTAAATGACCCCCCAATCTTTACAGACAACATAACTTTTAGTTGCTTCTGGAACCATTTAAAGTGTAGCTGTTATTTCAGGTGGACTTTTCAGACTAAGCTGTCATACAGTATGTGCATACAATAACATTATATCTGGCTGTTTTTTTACTTGTACCCGGCATTTATGGTACGTTTTCCCCTCTGCAGACTCCATCTCTAAGTTGCCAGTTTGCCTGAGCTAGCGGATGGAGACTGTCTGTCTCTCACTAAAGCTCCTCCTTCCTCCTCACCTCTTCATGGCCTTCTATGGGTAGCAGCTGCAACCTGATATTCTGTGAAGCTAAAAATGCATCTTGTCTCAAACTCGCTCAAAACGGATTTTAGCTGTGAACTGAGTGAAAGTTTAGTTCAGGAGGAAGGGGTAAATGTGACTTATAAGAGGTGAATGAAGAGTTTTCTCAATTGTTCTTATATTTGCTTGTGCTGTTGATTTATGCAAAGATTGTTGAAATGATGGTGCCCATTTAAATGTCAAATGCATGCAATATCATCACTCATGTTCATGCAGTAACATTCATGTTGTATGACAACAGCATAATAACTTTTATCAACATATTAACAAAACAATATTTCAGACTGTTAGCATATGTGAATTCAATTTATGACCTTTCATGAGATCACTATTATCTGTACATAGAAAGAAGTGCAGGCACTGCAAAGGAAACAATGATAAAGTCCCATTTATAAAAATATTTTATGGAGAAAATAGCCTTAAAAGTAGTGTTGATTACGAACATTCGAATTGCGAATCTTAATCGCGAATATTGGCACTTTGAGAATTTGCGAATATTTATAATATAGTGATATATCTTCTTAATTTCGAATATTTTAGATTTTTTTTTAAAACAGTACACATGATCCCTCCCTGCTTCTAGCTTGTGGGTCAGTGAGAAGACTGCAATATGTTTGATTTTAGGAGTAGTGTTGAATGCAAATTTTCGTAATGCTAATTTTTTTCGTAATTCCTTCCCGTGAATTTTACACGTCCCCATACATAATCCTTGCTCCTGGGCAGCAAAGTGCTGTTTAGACAGCACTATTTGCTGCCTAGGAACAATGATGAGCTGTCTGCACCTCCGATCATTTCACCCGATGAACGAGTGTCTTGCTTGTTTATTGAGTGAACTGTAGCACATTTAGATGGGCCAATGATCGGAAACTAGTGTTTGTAGGAACGTTCATTCCCGATAATTGGCCAGAACACTGGGACATGTAAATCCACCTTTAGATAACATTATTTTAAAAACTCCTTCTTTCAGTTGCAAGAAAAAGTAAATAAGCTATTTGAACTTACCTGGATTTCGGTATTGATTACGATTAAAATGTGGTCTAATTGTTTTCTAAGTCACAATTATATAAACACATTTTAACAAAACTAATAATACTCAAACAGCTATACTGTTCATGTTTTTTATTGATCATACTGAGTAAATTCATAGTGCAGTGAGAGAAAGTAAATGAACCCTTGAATTCAATGACCTCTAGATCCACCTTTAACAGCAATCATTTCCACCAGCTCTTTTCGGTAGCTGCAAATAAGATTTTCACATCATTGGGGAGGAATTGTGGACCATTCTTCCCTGCAAATTTTCCAGTTCATAAATATGTCTGGTATGCTTTGGATATACGGCCCCCTTCAGGTGATGCCCCAAAATCTCAATAGGCTTGACCATTCCAAATGACAGACCTTCTCATTCAGCATCTGTTCAGCTTCAGCTCATGGACTACTAGACTGCAACTATTCTCTAATTTTCTCAAATTTTCATATACCGAAGAATGCATTGCTTCCTCAACTGCAAGTCGTCCAGACCGTGAGAAAGAAAAGCAGCGCCCCTCTAATAATGCCCCTCTACCATGCTACACATTTCCATAAACATAGCATTGTGTATTTGTGCTAAAAACGTCCATTTTGTGTCATCTGTCCATAGAACATTTCCCAGAACCTGTGTGGAACATTTGGGTGGCCTCAGGCAAACTTAACGCCAGCAACAGTTCGTTTTTGGACAGCAGCAGCTTCCCTTGTGGTGTCCTATAAACACTGTTCTTGTTCAGTGTTTTCTAATAGTGGACTCATCAGAGGATTTTACAGGTTGTAGAGTCTTTAGTAGATCTTTGACTGTTAACTGTGGGTTCTTTCCCACTTCTTTAAGGATTTCTCTTTGTGCCTTTGGAATTATTTTAACAGGATTTTCACTCCAAGGAAAGTACCATCAGCCTTGAGGTTTATCCATTTGTACATATTTTGTCTGTGGACTTATATGAACTTTTGTCTTTAGCAATGCTTTTGTAGCCTATCCATACCACATCTTTAGAGGTCCTCAGAATTTTTTTTACTGTAATCTATCTTTCTTGAGAAGAACATATTTGTCAGTAACCAAGTTTTATGTGCCTTCATTTTATGAATAAAGCACCGATAAAACACTAATCTAATTTCCTTAACCAAAACGCTGTTTGCCTTTAGCTGTTAGTAAAGTCACTGAAAGGGTTATTCCATGAAGAATATTGTTCATAGTTAAATCCAGCCCGTAATCATATATATATATATATTTTTATTTTCACTTATTTAAAAAAAATGTGCTTATAACCGCAGATCCTCTGATCCCCCCAGGAATAATCCTGCTGCTGCATCTAGTACTACCAGGGCTATCCTCTTCTAACCTTATCCCTCTCATTATCTCCTCAATTAAACTGCATTCTGATAGGGACATTAATAGAGCTGCTGCAATATATGCATTATATGTTATACTATATCTGTCCTGGATTAATTATTAGGTCAATATTGGCCAGCATGCTGAAACTTTGATTCCTATGTTCTGGTTCAGATATCTCTGGATTTAGATCTTCTTGATTTTTTGCTTGTTAATTTTATTTAAATTTTGTTTTGGCTTTCAGAATTCATGAATTTACTTTGACGTTCGTTCTGTTCATATGATACATAACTTACCGTCTATATTATACTTACCTATAGGTCACACCGCTGAAGAAGGGCCACTCGGACCAAAACGTTCAGTGATTTACTGTGGAAAAATAATTATATAAATATCTGGATTAGAAATCCTTTTGATGTCTTTGTAAAGGATAACAAACTATATCTCTATTTGCAACATATCATTGGAGTGCATTGATTTTTCTTTACTTAATGAATTGACCACCTGGTCATTTTGCTAGCACCAATACGAATGTGACTGAGTAGTGCAGACGCCAAAATTGTTTACATATATCCCCAGATATTCCAGGAATAAAGTTAGTATATTACCACCTATGGTTTATATTGACAGCCTTTCAATGTACACCCCAGTAAATATGCTAAGATGGACACACATGTCAATTCTTGCCACACTCTCTGCTCCTTCATGTAAGGGAGGGGTCCCTGGTGTGGTGGGCCAGCTCTTATGAAAATGCAAAATATTTTCTGCTTCGCAGAGGAGAGGCTAAGCAAATAAGGCCCCATGCACACGACCGTTTTTTGTTTCCGCGTCCGTTCCGTTTTTTTTCACGGATAGGATGCTTCCCCATTCATTTCAATGGGTCCGTCAAAAAATGCGGATGGTCAACCGTTTTTGTTCCGCATCCGTGATCCGTGTTTTCATTCCGTCAAAAAAATAGTGCATGTCCTATTTTTTTCACGTTTGCGGACAAGGATAGGCATTTTTACAATGGATCTGCCATAAAAATCAGATCCGTCAAAAAAAACGGTCCGTCATCCGTTTTTTTTGACGGACGCAAAATTTCAAGGAGGAGCGGACGCGGAGGCAGGCAACGGTCGTGTGCATGTAGCCTAAGAGTGAGACAGCAGTACTGTGCTTTTACTTGGCCTGCATCTCCTCTGAGAAGTAGAGGAAGTGCTGTAGCGTCAGAAGCAGCTGACTCACCACTCCAAGAATCCCTCACACCAGAAACAACAGAGAGAGAAGCTAGACTGAGGGTACTTTAACACTTGCGTTGGTGCGGATCCGTCTGTTTATTTGCACAGACGGATCCGCACCTATAATGCAAAAGTTTGTATCTGTTCAGAACGGATCCGTTTGCATTAGTTTTAAAGAAAAATGACAAAGTCCAAAACGGATCCATTTTGAATTACATTGAAAGTCAATGGGGGACGGATCCGTTTTCAAATGCACCATATTGTGTCACTGAAAATGGATCCGTCCCCATTGACTTACATTGTAATCCAAAACGGATCTGTTAGGCTCCTCCTCTTCAGACAGACACCAAAATACAGCAAGCTGCGTTTTGGTGTCCGCCTACAAAACGGAATAGAAGCGGAACGGAGCCGAACTGATGCATTCTGAACGGATCCTTATCCATTCAGAATGCAGTAGGGCTTAACTGATCCGTTTTGGACCGTTTGTGAGAGCCCTGAAACGGATTTCACAAACGGAATCCAAAACGCTAGTGTGAAAGTACCCTGAGCATGTGTGTCCACCATGGCACATTTACAGAAGTGACAGCAGCAGGTGGCGCTATACTAATACTCCTAGAATATCTCTGGATACAAGCGCTTCTAAACAAGTGTAAAAACAAAAAGGTTTATAATTATGGGTGGATAAACAATATCATGAGATAATCTCTTTAACACAGAGGTTCACTTCCTTTTTTCCCTGCGCTGTGAATGTTTAGTTAATATGTTCCAGTTTGTGTTTAGACCTTCTCTCTTGCTATAGCAGAAGCAGAGAATCTCACCAAGATCTGTCAGTCTCTATATTATGAAAGTTGAAGGCGTGAAGAAAGGGGCACATAGTGTCTGCTATCTACCCCTTCAAGTTCTCCCTACAACTGCCCAGAACTCTCTAGAGCTAGGGGTGGAGATAGACAAACATTAGCTACCTCCTAAGAGGATTGAGCCACGATAATTAACCCTGGCTATGCCTACCCCATGCATAGACATACTGAGTATAGACTACATTGCATAGAATAGCATAACCTTACATCATTGCACAGTGCATTACCAAACTATTGCAGATAACCCTATACTGGGGTACTGCACACACTCATGTCAATCCTACCTGTTACTAGTTTAACCTATAGCTCTGATATATACTATGGCTGCATTAGATTATTATAGCCTCTGTATAGAGAATGAAGGACCTGGATCCCTTTACAACTACTGAACCAAATTTACTGTAATTCTCCATAAAACAATTTTTTGTGACTTACATGTAGTTCATTAGTTCAGGAAGTGCAGGTCTTGTAAATGTAATAAGGACGCTAAAATTCTGTGAAATTATGGCTGTCTGAATGCGGCCTTAAGAATACAGAGTTTTAGTAGTGCATGTCCAGCATCAAGGCTTTATGCATAGGAACATATTAAATAGTAAAATCTACAAGTTACACTGAGCCATAAAACAGCACCTACAGAATTTGGGAGGCTCTACTGTACCATTGTATGTCTCTGATTTCATACGGAGGCATACAGAAGTTTTTTCTGTCCACTTCCAAGAGAATTTGAGAAAAAGAACCCACCACATGATTGAGCATGGCTCTGTGGGGTTCATGAGGCCTAAGGCTGATGTTATTTTACTGGAATGCTTTGTCTGAGGGGGAATGTTGTAATTACTCATTACAATTTTTTTTTATTAAAGGGCTGCCTACTAATTTATTTAATAGTGCTAATAGTGATATGACATATCTATGGGGGAATTGATTAACCCAGAGTTTTGTGCAAGGCGCATGTTAAACAAACATTTGCAACGTTTTTCTGTTTCTTACTTTTGTTCTTGAAATGTAAATTATGGCATTATGGTAGGCATAGTAAGTGTAGATTTGTTTTTCTGTTGCATAGACGACCAAATTGCTGTATTTTATGCTGTAACACGCCAATATTGAACAACTCCAATTCAAGTTCATGTGTGTTGTACAATACCTACTACCTCCAAGCAAAACCACGTACACATATAGTATAAATACATGCTTTATTGAAACAATCAATCTAAAAAGTCATAACAGACATGATTAAAAAAGCATCAATAGTGAAGGTGCCATGATGAAGACCCTAGCCCCCCACTCCCCAAGGTACAGTAATCTGGTCATATAGTGCAGTAATCACCAACATATACAATTGACATAAAAATGACAATAAACATAAATGGTAAAACGCACTGTCAAATACCTAATCTGCAACCTATACCTTTGTATAGTAAAACATGCAAAAAATCGCCAATTGTTAAGAGGGGCCAAGAGCCACCCCAAACATATCATTTAATGCAGCAGGCTATGCATGTAAACTATGCCATTTAGAGTGTACTGGTACCATCCACCGCATGTCATAAACAATATTCCAAAAGGAAAAATGATCAGAGCAAGACGCAATTGCTCCACGGAGGGGTTGTTCTCCCGGGAAACAGAAACCATTACACGTGGACTTCTGAATAGGGGTTATACTTTGGAAAATATCAACAAAGGTATTGAATTTGCTAGATCAAAAAACAGAGAGTCTCTGATTTTTCCTCGAAATAATAGTAGAGAAACAAAAAAAAAATTTCGCAATCGTAGGAACAAGGTAGACTCCGACTTTTACCGTGAGGATAACAAACCGACTATCTTTATTACCAACTATAGTAGGGAGTATCCATATATATGTCAAATTATGCGAAAACATCTCCCAGTCCTCAATTTCGATGAGGAATGGAGGGATGTGGTATATGCAGACATTAAATGCATAGCTAAGAGAGCACCCAAGGTGGGACAGAAACTTAGCCCGAGTTTGCTTGTTGATAATATTCCTAAAATATGTTCTTGGCCAAAAACCAATGGTAACTACAGGTGCAGGAGCAGGAGGTGTAAATGCTGCCAGTATATGCAGGTAACTAAGGAGGTTATTTCTACAGCTAATAATAACAAATATCCCCTAAACAATATATAAATTGCAACACAGAGTTCGTTGTATATGTTATTACATGCAAAGTATGTAAACTCTAATATGTGGGATGCACTACAAATGAATTGAAGACACGTATTAGGAAACGCCTTAGTGACATCCCACATTTTCCAAACACGTAATGTATCAGCGGCGACTTTTAATTTCGCCACAGTTCACAAAGGAGACGCAGCTGCGTCTTGTGCACAAGGGATCGAAGTCGTTTCATTACCCATGAGAGAAGGAGATCGTAGACAAAAACTCCTCAGCAGGGAAACTTTTTGGATGTTCTCATTGAGTACTTGCGCACCGAAAGGGTTAAACAGGGAGCATGATCTCATTCTCCAATATAACTAGGTTACTCACATCTCTGGGTATATATGTCCGACCTGTGTAGCCTGGTCTCCTCCCCCGGCTCACGGATTGCCTCTCCAAACCCAGGTCCCGGGTGTAGACACTTGGCTAATCAGGTGGAGGTTGTACTTTGTGCTGTATATAAGTAATGGTTTTATACACATGTTATTGTCTTGATAAAGGGCTGGCTTGTGTAGCCCGAAACGCGTCACTGTTGGTGTAATTTTCTGATGTATGTCGGTGGATTTTATTTGATGAGCCAATAAAGAAATTAATTTTATGAGAAGCTGGATCCGATTTTTTGCATTGGACATCAACACATCAACATATAGCATAGAGGCGCATACTAACCGTAACCCTGGAATGGAGAGCCTGAACCCCAACGCGCGTTTTGCTGATGCTTCCTCAAGGGGGCGTGCCCATCCCTCCATTCCATCATGAATTTATACTCCTCCTACTCCCACTAGATATCCACTAAACATGGAGCACCTGAGTAAACTACAGGTGCTACCTATAGGGGGCTGAGTACAAAACAACTGGACCTATCCCATACCTCCTTGTAGCTTGGTGATTGCAATCACTTGGTTCGAGTCACTGCTCCAGCCGTTATGTCATCACTCACTACCCATGAGTCTCAGGAATATCATGCACATCGCGGTCACGTGTCCAACCCGGTCACGTGACCCGCGTGTGCAGACACTAGTCCGCCTACCAGCCATAGTCCCCAGCGCCATCTTGTGTGAGGGCAGATAGTTTTTTTGCTAATACCATTAACTAACAGTCAATGACGGAACAATGTTCACATCCAACATCAATGTTGGAGGAATACCTTGTCTCCACGTACCCTGGAAACTTGCCATATTTGCTACAGCGCAAAATTAACCCTATCCAGGTCCCATACCATTTGTGCAATATAATGTAAAATATGCAACGTAAAACTTATAACATAATAAATGTGATGTGCTCAAATAATAATTATGTGCTGTGTATTTAATAAAAAGCCATTCATAATTTGTTAAATACTGTGTACATGATAAATTATATAATAACATGATAAGTTATATTGAAAATACCAATAATTTGCGACTTAAACCTATAACATAATTAGTGTAGGACCATGAAATAATTATAATATACCATGTACATTAATAAAACACAATCCATAATTAGTGTACATGATTAAATATACAATACATAATAAATTGCAATAAAAATAACAATTATATACTTAATCATTGTAATCATGTATTGACTTAACCATTATACAAAAAAAAAGGGGAAATTTTAAAAAATAAAAAAATAAAAAATAAATAAATAAAAATAGGGGAAAACCATAACAAGTGAGAGCAAGCACACAACTAAAAAGTGTAAAGTGCCAAGTGCCAAAATGCTGAAAGTGCCTGTGTGAAAAATTCTAAAAATTCCATAGCAGAATAATCTATTACGGCCAGGATGATTAATATACCAAGAGTCACACCCCATTTCTCACACCTCCACAAGTAGATATAACGTTAGTCATGCCTGACACACACATCCGCCTTCTGTTTTCTCATCTGGATTATAATGAACATAAAGTAGGCATCTTCAGATGCAGGCCCCAAATTGATGACTTTAAACTGGATATCTAGGAAATATCACAACAATGGTTAGATAGATGGACACGTAAATGTTAAACCAATTGAAAACATATAGAACATAAAAAATCCTGTTAAAATATTAATGTAAGCCACCCAGGATCCGACCCGGGTCAAAAAGTCACCATAGAGTAATGGAGGCATTGAATACATTAATATCCACAATGACCTTAAAGGAATGGAACAAAACTATTATTCTCATTATGACCAAATGGTATGACCGTGTTAAGGATAAAAATCCACTTGGTCTCTTTTTGACCAAGTAGTTTTTTCAATTTCCCCCTCGGAGACAAAGACCCGATCGATTCCCCTAAACCGTAAGAGGGATCCATCAGATTGATGTCTCTCCTTAAAAATGTCTCGCCAGGGGTTGCAATTGTGTCATATTCTCTGCCTCTCTATCTGCCTCAATAGATAACATGTGTTCTCTGACACGTCTCCTCAGCTGCCTGGATGTCATACCAACGTAAATGAGATTACATGGACATTCCGCCCAATAGACAACACCAACTGTTGTACATGTAATAGAATGTGTAATTCTGAATTCTTTGTCATGTGTAGAGTTCCAAAAAATATTCGTTCTATCCATCTACAAGCAACACATTTCCCACATTCTTTGCGAGTATAGTGACTTTGAACCAGACAGTTTCTGAGATTTCTTGCCCTCCGATATCCGTTATTGATGGATATGATGGAATACTCTGTTTCAATTGTGGGTCCATCGTTAGGATATCCCAATATTTCGCAAGAGCACACTGTACCTCCTTCCACTTAGTATTAACTCCTGTGATGAACCTTATCTTCTCAGAGTCCTGTCTGTTTCTATTCTTGTGGAGAAGATCCAGTATTTGTGATGTTTTCGCTCTTCGATATGCTCTCTCCACGCACCGAGCTCCATACTCTATCTTATTTTGAATTAAGACTGGCGTATGAAAAGCCAGTGTTAATAAATCCCTTCCTATGTGCTTACTATAGACACTTTAATCAGCATGTGGAATGATTTATGAGCCATATTCATTCCGTTAGTTAATTGTTATAAGTTTTTATTTTTAGCCACCAACAAGAAGCCAGTTTTATAATTTAAAGAAATAAATAGAAATGCCTGTCCCAGATGGTAGGTCGTACCCTCCTGGACGGCTGCTCCCAAAAACTGATACTGATATGAAAAAAGAGGGGCAGCTACAATAAAACGTAACTTTTACTCAGAATTATAGTAAAAACAAAGATGGCCCCTACAAACAAACTGGCACACTCAGTGCCAGGACAAATGTCAAACACAGTGAGTAGGCTTAGGCTAGGTGGGAGGACTGTGTATGGAGTCTATCCTCACATAATAGCAGAACTCAGTAAGGCTTGGAGGGTATGAAGGGGAAAGCCCAATGTTGGTAATGTCCTAAACCCCCGTGAGCTGGGGAGAGGATGAGAGCTGACCCTACAGTAACCCTACTTGGCCTACCCAGCCCTAATGCCTAAAACAGTGTCTGACCCCGCAAGGAGTAGCACCGTTACTGGAACCTCACCCTTCTCTAATTACCCTGCTCCGTCCCTGAAATGGAAGGAGAGAACCAGGGCTAATGAGGAAAGGGTGGCAAAAACCTGGCAAAACAGGCAGAGTACCCCGAAATGGTAATATAGTGATCATTAGCCCTGGTTCTCTCCTTCCATTTCAGGGACGGAGCAGGGCAATAGTGGTATATGGTTCTGCTGAGGCAGTATATGGGGCTGCACACTGGTATTTGGCTCTACTGGGGTGGTATTTTGTGCCGCAAAATGGTATTGCCAGTACCTCCTACTTGTGTGGACCCCACCTACTTTTGTTGGCTCTGCCTGCTTCCAAATTGGAACTGCCTACAAATGGTGCCACCTATTTTTCTTTTCCAGGGCCACTTTAAATTCCATAAGTAGAAGAGCCATTCAATGCTATGGTGCCCCCTTTCCTCTAGGTATGTCTATGTTCCTAGGTCAAAATTGTGATGTCCATGCCCTGGTTTACTTTCATTACATTATTGTTAAAGGGATTATCCTGGAAAAGATAATTATGACTTTTCCCCAGGATAGGTCATCATTATCACATCAGTGGGGGTCCAAGTCCCAGCATCCCTGATTAGCAGCTGTTACAGGGCTCCGCTGTGCTTACCTGAGCTCTGTTGAGCGTTGCAGGCTCCCAGCAGCTTTCCAAGGATAGTGCCATACATCGTATAGTGACTAGAATGGGGCTGAGCTGCAATTAGGCCATGTGACTGGTGTACAGTGATGTCACTGGCCTATAAAGAGGTTGCTGTGCTCGAAGCCTCTTCTAACAGCTGATCGGTGGGGATCCTGGGTGTCGTACCCCTGCAGATCTGATACTGATGATCTATCCTCAGGATAAGTCATACATATCTTTTCCTGGATAACCCCTTTATGCCTAATTTATCACATAAGTGTATGTGACATATTGTATAAGATTAAGGCTCTTTTCACATCTTCATTATGGCTTTCACCAGGTGTGTTGGGTTCTACCTGGATGTATGTCGTTTTGACAGTGGAAAATGTTGTATGCACCGACTCTGACAGAGCCTCCGATGCAGATACGAACAGAGCCTGAAAGTCATTTCCAGCCTGAATATACTGACATCTGTCTGTAAGTAATCTGATAATCTGAGTGAATCACCATACTCCGTAACACCAGATCAATAATATCTCAGCATTTGTAACTGGTATAATGGACGGCATAATGATTGGAAATGAAAGAACTGCTACTGTATTGCAAGAAAATGAAGATAACTATGGGACAAATGCTACACGCTGTTCATATATCTCACAATATAAGTGTAATATAAAAAAGGAATGTTACGCATGACATGAGAATAAAATTGACGCGGCTGTAATACAATGCAATCGACACTAGTCTATGAACATATGGGAATAAAAGCAATGTAGAAATATGAACAAGACAAGAAAACACTGTATGGCGCTGGCAAATAATATTAAAATATCAGAATGCTTGACAGGGAGAACATTTTCAGCTCATTCTGCAGGCACAGTCTGGCACATCTGTAAATGTGGCAGAATATCAGTATTATACAGCACTTTACTCACTGAAAGGACTGTAATCCCCTGATGCTATAATAAAGCAAGGCATAATTATAATGCATATATACAGAACACAATGCCATTACCAATATATAAAGATGCTGTTCAGAAGTGTGGCTGTGATATACATAATTGGATCGGCCAAGCTTGAGATTATGGATATGGATAAGCAGCTACCAGGCACCTCTGACAACACTTAACTCTGGAATTGCAGGTTTAAATCCAAACTGGGTGGTCATTCTTTAACCAACATTGTATATCGGCAGGGCTTTTTTTTCCGTTCCGGTGTGTTCCGCCATGTACCATGGTCAAATCCGCCCCAGCAGGGCAATGCGTGCGGCGGCGGCATGGCGTACATATAGGGGTCGCAGTTGCAACCAGGCCCTGCACCCCAGGGGGCCCTGCCGCCTGCGGATCCCTGCTGACAAAATCAGATCAGCGCCGCCGGGCACGGACAGCAGCGAGCACGGCAGACGGTGTCAATCCTGCGAGACCTGTGAACTCTCGCGGCAGATCTCGTGGGAACATGCGCGCGCGGTGCGCGCTAGAACTTCAACTGAGAGAGACTCGGAGGCCGGAGTGCAGGAGAGACGGTTACTCATCATCCAGACAGAGCCAGCCCAGGACAGGAGGAGCAGGTAAGTTCATTACAATTACTGTGGGGGCAAATTAATTAATATGGGGACAGTGTGGGGACAAATTAATTATTATGGAGCAATGTGGGGGCAAATAAATTAATATGAGGCAGTGAGGGGACAAATTAATTAATATGGGGCAGTGTGGGGACAAATTAATTATTATGGAGCAATGTGGGGGCAAATGAATTAATATGAGGCAGTGAGGGGACAAATTAATAATATAGGGGCAGTGTGGGAGCAACTCAATTAATATGGGGGCAGTGTGGGGACCAATTAATTATTATGAAGCAATGTGGGGGCAAATTAATTAATATGGGGCAGTGTGGGGACAAATTAATTATTATGGAGCAATGTGGGGGAAAATGAATTATAATGAGGCAGTGAGGGGACAAATTAATTAATATGTGGGCAGTGTGGGGACAAATTAATTATTATTGAGCAATGTGGGGGCAAATGAATTAATATGAGGCAGTGAGGGGACAAACTAATAATATGGGGGCAGTGTGGGGGCAAATTAATTAATATGGGGGCAGTGTGGTGACCAATTAATTATTATGGAGCAATGTGGGGGCAAATTAGTTAATATGGGGGCAGTGTGGGGACAAATTAATTATTATGGAGCAATGTGGGGCCAAATGAATTAATATGAGGCAGTGTGGGGGGAAAATTAATTAATATGGTGCAGTGTCGGGGCAAATTACTTTATACCAGTTTGATAAATGACCCCAATTATGAGAAATCTAATGTGTCTGTGTAACAAACTCTGCAGAGACGATATGCGGCTGGAGGAATTTGTCATGGCCTGTCAGGGTCAAACGGAGAAACTGGATGTAAGAGGTAGGTGGTGCTTGATTCCCCTATATGTACAGCGGGCTCACTACTGTCACCTCCCCCCCATCCTCCCCCACAAGTATTTATCATAATCCTATGCCCCGGCGCTCCAGTACAGTTATAAAATGTGTAATTCAATTAATAATGATTCATGCTGCCCCCTCTGTAGTATAAAATTCAATATATCCTACACTCACAGGGCTACTGTTATATCGTAATGTAGGCCGGCTGGGCAGACGAGTGGCAACGTGACTGACTGACGTCATGTGCCTGCGCTGCCTGCTTCATTCATAAAGTAGGCCGGGCAGGCACGTGACGTCAGTCAGTCACGCTGCCGCTCGTCTGCCCAGCCGGCCTGCATTACAATATAACAGTAGCCGTATGAGTAGGATTTATTGAATGTTATACTACAGAGGGGGCAGCATAAATCATTATTATTTGAATTACACATTTTATAACTGTACTGGAGCAGCAATGGGGGGTCTGTGGATGACACTGTTAAGGGGTGGGGGTGGGATCTGTGGATGGCACTGTTATGGGGTGGGGGGGGTCTGTGGATGACACTGTTAAGGGGTGGGGAGGGTCAGATACCCCATAACAGTGCCATCCACAGATCCCCCATTAACAGTGCCATTCCCAGATCCCCCATTAACAGTGCCATCCCCAGATCCTCCATTAACAGTTCCATCCCCATCAGTTTTTTTTTTTTTTTGCTGGGCTGGATTTTTATAGCCCCCCTAAATTTTACTTGCATCCCTGTTCTCTAAAGGGGCAGTTTTAGGGGGCAGTCCTAGGGGTGGGTAGGGGCGTGGCCAGAGGAGGGGGGGTGAGTTCCACCACCTTTTCTCTGAGAAAAAAAGCCCTGTATATTGGGAATCTGCAAGTACCACAGACATCAAAAAGTCTCATAGTAATTTTATAGCTGTTATGTGTGGTGCCTCAGGTTTTCCAGTATGTAAAGCCTGGTGGTTTCTAATATATAATATTTAAAAGAGGTTCTCCCGGATTTTTATATTGATTGTCTATCCTCAGAATAGGTCAAGATTTGATCAGTGGGAGTCCTAGCCCCAGGATCTTTGCTGATAAGCTGTTCGAAGAAGCCACAGCACTCCGTGAGGATAGGCCATGAATATGAAAATCCTGGAGAATTCCTTTTACTTCTAGCCATGCCCTTTTCTAGTATCGTGCTGTGATGAGATACTGCTCAGATGCCACTATTAGTATTAGAGTAAATTCGATACAAAGTTTAGGAAAAATTTGATTCGCTGCAAAGTTTAATTTTTCTTGCATTTCGTGGTTACGAATCAGTTTTCCTAAAAAGGCAGCTAGAGTTGTCTTTGAAAGAATGGAAAAAAATAATCACCACGTGATGATGTCACAACGTGATCATCCTGTGAGCCCGCAATGACCGTCATCACGCTCAGCACAGGTCCTTCGACAGGCCTTTTCCACTTGAGAGGAGCAGACTGTCTCTGTGGCAGCAAGTGTGTTAGGTGAGGGAATTTTTTTTTTAAACCCAAAAGGCCATACTGCACTAGCATATTACCGTTTTTAATGGACAATAGACCTTCTTTCTCAGCAGTTGTTAAAAACGGTCCCATTGATTGATAGGCTGAATGGGGTTTTAAAATAGCGATTAATGATGAATTAAATAGGAACAAATCTAATTTCTTTTCAAAGTTCAGCGAAGTTGGCGAATCAAAATCTTCAAAACTATGTTCATCTCTAGGCCCTACATGAAAACTACCACCTCTGTCTTGTTGTACTGATTGTTGTAATGTTCACAAAGTGTGCCTCTCTGCTACAGATGATTGTACTGCAATTTTGGCTGAGTGACTGCTACCCAAGAAAGTCACCTTGTTAATTAGAAGTTCTTCAATGTAGCTGAATGTGTTGTTGCACCAAACTGTGTGAGCGACCACTCTTGCACTCATGGGGACATTGTCTATACCCCTGGCCAGCACTGGTCCCTAATGGCAGCACACTAGGGGCTCTGATTGCTCTCCTTATAAAAACAATAGCTGATCTCAGGGAGACCAGCCACAAAAACACCACGGAGCCTCAGTTAAGAGTCTCAACACAGCAATCCAAAGTGTAAAGCTCCCTGGGAAACAGTAATATGCAAAATAAATGTGGAGCCCCAATATTGGGTCTACAACACAATGAAAGCCAGATATCCCTCAAAGGAAAGAAAACCGATACAGAGGGGTGTCTCCTTTACAGAGATTACCAAATCCACCATATTAAGTGTCCCCTGTGTCAAGATCCCGGTTTTTTACAAGCTTTAAAGATATGACGGGGAAAACCTAAGCCAGTTATCCATCCACAGACAGCCTATTTAAACTTTGTAAGTTGTTCTTATAGATATTGCTTATTTGGACTCTCAGATATAGATATTTCTAATGGTTTCTCAAATTAATACAGCTAGAAAAGTCTACAGATAATCAAGAAGAGGGACCCAGCCGCCATGCTACCTGCTCATCATCTGCCATGCTTTCACTACTGATAAAGTTGTCTATGTGATCACAAAATCATGCATCGGGATGTATCGGGAAAGTATTATTCTTCTGGATATAGAAAAATGCTAGATTTCTCAGCTTAGTCACCAGTTCCATCAATAATTAAAAAAGAAGACAATTATACTGTCATCAATGTAGGTAAAGATCCTGAAAGGTATGTTCACAGATATCGGATTAGCCTCTGGCAAGTGTTAAAGGGAACCTGTCACCAGGATTTTGTGTACAGAGCTGAGGACATGGGCTGCTAGATGGCCGCTAGCACATCCGCAATATCCAGTCCCCATAGCTCTGTGTGCTTTTATTGTGTAAAAAAACTGATTTGATACATATGCAAATGAACCTGAGATGAGTCCTGTACGTGACTCATCTCCAGGACAGGACTCATCTCAGGTTCATTTGCATATGTATCAAATCAGTTTTTTACACAATAAAAGCACACAGAGCTATGGGGACTGGGTATTGCGGATGTGCTAGCGGCCAACTAGCAACCCATGTCCTCAGCTCTGTACACAAAATCCCGGTGACAGGTTCCCTTTAAGTGTATTTACTAGAAGATCCTCAGCAAAGTCCCAAGACTGATGCTCAGATTTCTGCAGCACAGGGGCGTTGCTAGGGTCTCAAAAGATCCGATTCCCAAGCCACAATGAATATGGCCCAATTCTCTAAGTCGACCTTCCCCTTGCACACTGCACTGTACTGTACTTGCTATACAGCAGCACATACCACTCACATTCAGGGCCTCCTAGGTGATGTCTCCTCTGATGTAGAAGTTTTCTTTCGTCTTCTCCATTCGGTCTGGACAACTTCTTTCGGTCGCGCCTCGTCTCTGCAGAGTGATAATGCTCCCCAAGAGTGCCCCCATTTTTAGAAGAGCCCTCCAGTATTAATAATGCCCTCACAGAGCCCCCAGTAGAAATAAGGCCCACCTATTGTTCCACTAGTGGTAATTAAGTTCGCTACAGACCCCTCAGTAGTAATAATGCCCCCCATAGTGCTCCTAGTAGAAATAAGGTGGATCTATAAGTCCCTCCTGTAGAGCCCCCAGTAGTAATAAGAACACCTATAATGTCCCCTGGATTTATAATACCCCTACAGTGCCCCCAGTATTTGTACTTCCCCCTGCAGTGCCCCCTGTAGTTATATTCCTCCCTCCACCATACAGTCCCATGTAAATAACATCACACCATCTCTCCTGCCCCCTCCAAAATACAGTCCCATGTTAATAACATCACTCCCCTCCCTTGAGCCCCTCCAATATACAGTGTGGGGAGTCGCTCTGGTAGACAGCGGTGCGGGTGCAGTTTAGAGGCAAAACAAGGAGTCCAGATTGTGCATCAAACAGTGTTTTATTCACACTTGCACACCAGAAATGAAAACAGTCTCTTGGTGACAGTTCATACACAACAGAAATCATGTGGAAAAACCAAAAACAGGCCAACACACGGTCCAGTCACCTTGGGTGGTTTAGGTGCGGGTTCACACCTAGCAGTCGGCTCAGCCGCAGGCGATTCCACCTTCAGGTCGCAGGGCAACACCACCTTGCTGAGCTCCTTCCTCCAGGACAGAGAATTCCTCAGCCCTGTTTGCAGGCTCCAGGATAATCACACACACCTTGCACCCTCTTACACCCCCCCCCCTTTGTTCAACCCTGAGGGGGTGAACACACGTGAGGCAGTGGACGCGGGACAGGGCATCTGCGTTGCCCTGCAAGCGGCCTGCCCTGTGTTCCACGAAGAATTTGAAATTCTGAAGAGATAGGAACCACCTGGTGACCCGAGCATTCCTCTCCTTGGCCTGACTCATCCATTTGAGGGGGGAATGGTCGGTCACCAGACGGAACCTCCTCCCTAACAGGTAGTAGCGGAGACTTTCGAGTGCCCACTTGATAGCCAGGCACTCCCTCTCCACTATACTATATCTGGACTCGCGGGATTGAGCTTACGGCTCAGGAAGACAACGGATGTTCTTCCCCGTTGACCTCCTGAGACAGTACCGCACCGAGGCCTACTCTCCGAGGCGTCGGTCTGTACGACAAACTCCTTGTTGAAGTCGGGTGTCACCAAAACCGGGGACCCACACAGGGCCGACTTCAACGCGGCGAAAGCCTCCTCCGCCTTCTCACTCCAGCTAACCCTCCCAGACTTTCGCCCCTTCAAGAGGTCTGTCAACGGCGCTGCTATTGTGGCAAAGTGGGGCACAAACCTCATGTAGTAACCTACAATCCCCAGGAACGACTTTACCTGCCTGGTGGTGACCGGTCGGGGCCAGTTACAAATGGCCTCTACCTTGGTTACCTGAGGTTTGATGACTCCCGCCCAATTACATATCCCAGATATTTTGTCTCCTCTAACCCTATGGAGCACTTCTTTGGGTTAGCGGTCAGTCCGGCTTTCCTCAGGGCATCCACTACCGCCTGCACCTTGGGTAAATGGCTTTCCCAGTCGGTGCTGTGGATGACTACATCATCTAAGTAGGCCGAGGCGCACCGACGATGTGGTCGCAGCACTATGTCCATTAACCTTGGAAAGTGGCGGGGCGCCATGCAGGCCAAAGGGTAACACCTTGTAGTGATACAGGCCCTGCGGGGTAACAAATGCGGTTTTTCCTTAGCCGACTCGTTAAGGGTACCTGCCAGTACCCTTTAGTGAGGTCCAGCACAGAAAAATAACGGGGCTTGTCCTAAACTTTCAACCAGCTCGTCTACTCGGGCATGGGATACGCGTCAAACTTGGATACTTCATTTAACTTATGAAAGTCGTTGCAGAACCGCAACGCCCCATCCGGCTTGGGTATTAGGACTATGGGACTGGCCCACTCACTTTTCGACTCCTCAATGACATCGAAGCTTCAACATTAACTGTACTTCCTCCGCGATGGCCCGTCGCCGAGCCTCGGGTACCCGGTATGGTTTTAACCGGATCTTGGCCTGAGGCTCAGTGACGATGTCATGTTGGATGAGAGACGTGCGGCCAGGGAGGTCCGAGAACACATCCGTGTTCCGACTGATGAACTCCCTGACTTCCTGAACTTGTTTGGAAGACAGGCTGTCTGCAATTTTTACCGTGGTTACTGCTTCACAGGCCTCGAACTGTGGGGCTGGACCCTTTTCACCTAGAAGCCCTGGCCGGGGGCTGTGGTCGTCGGCTGTGTCCCTATCTTTCCACGGCTTAAGTAAATTCACGTGGTACACCTGCTCGGCTTGCGCCGCCCTGGCTGGTGTACTTTGTAATTTACTTCCCTACCTTCTCGATCACCTCATAGGGGCCCTGCCACCTAGCTAGGAACTTGCTGTCAAGGGTGGGTACCAGAACCAAAACCCGATCTCCCGGATGGAAGCCCCGCACCCGAGCCTGACGATTATACACCCTACTCTGGGCTTGTTGCGCTGCCTCCATATGCTCCCGGACCAGCGGCAACACCCTTTCTATCCGTTCCTGCATCTGGGTGACATACTCAATGACACTTTTGTGGGGGACAGGCTGTTGTTCCCATGCTTCCTTGGCGATATCCAACAGGCCCCGAGGGTGTCTGCCATAAAGCAGTTCGAAGGGCGAGAACCCAGTAGAGGCCTGGGGTACCTCTCGCACTGCGAACATGAGATAGGGCAGAAGCAGGTCCCAGTCCTTCCCATCTCTAGACACCACCCTTTTTAACATATTTTTTAGAGTTTGGTTAAACCTCTCAACAAGACCGTCTGTTTGCGGATGGTAAACGGACGTCCGTAACTGCTTTATACGCAACAATTTACACAGTTCCTTCATTACTTTGGACATAAAAGGGGTCCCTTGGTCTGTCAGAACCTCTTTTGGCAGGCCCACACGGGAAAACATCTCCATTAACTCTTTGGCAATGAGCCTAGCTGAGGTATGTCGCAGAGGCACCGCTCCGGATACCGAGTGGCATAGTCGAGAACTACCAGAATGTGTTGGTGGCCCCTGGCAGACTTTTGGTACAGGCCCACTAAATCCATAGCGATTCGCTCAAACGGTACTTCAATAATTGGCAGAGGTACCAGAGGACTACGGAAATGAGGCTGGGGGCTAGTTATCTGACAGGTTGGACAGGACTTACAATAATCTTCTACCTCCTTGAACACACCGGGCCAATAAAACCGCTGCAGTATGCGGTCCTGGGTTTTCTGCCACCCCAGGTGTCCCCCAAGAACATGTTGGTGGGCAAGCTCCATGACAAGCTTGCGATACGCTGTGGGCACCACCAACTGTTCAACAGGTTCACCTCGGACTTGGTTCACCCGATACAACATATCCTGTAGAACAATAAATCGTGGGAACATTAATTCAGCCCCTGGTTTCTGGGGTTTACCATCAATTTCCAGCACATTCTCCCAGGCCCTGGTTAGGGTTTGGTCCCGTGTTGTGCGGTCCCAAAATTTTCCCCGAGACATTGAGGTCTGCCAACTCAGGTCCCGGTGGCAAGTCCTCCGTGTCTCCCACCATTACACTCAGTGGGGTTGTTTCCTCTACCGCCGGAGCAGTGGTCACCCCTACCGCCGGCCCTTCAGACTCGGGCTCCCAGGGTTCTGGCCTTCCAGCGGTATCAGGCCACTCTGCTAGGGTCACCCCTGTCTCGGGTCCTCAGATACCTTTATTGCCGGCCACAGCGCCGAAAACCGGGAAGTCCCTCCCAAGTATTAGTTCGTGTGGGAGTGTAGTAGCGACAGCCACCTCGTGGGTCCACCTACCAGCCGCTGTGGACAAAGTCACTAGTGCAGTGGGATAGTCTTTCAGGTCTCCGTGGATGCACAGGACCCCGACTTTACGGCCAGTATACTCCGCAGGCCGTACCAGGGCAGCCCTTACCAGGGAGACTAAACTCCCGGAGTCCAGCAGAGCCACCGCCAGCGAATCTCCCACCTCTACCTGACACAGGTGGTTATGGTCTTGTACCTCACGGGTGCCAGTTGCGCACAGCTTCCGTGCATACAAGGAGTGGCGACTCCCGTAGTTCACCTCCATCAGCTCATCCCGACGCGGACAGTCGGCCCTGATGTGGCCTGGCTCCTGACACCTCCAGCATACCACGGGAGGCGGGCTCGCAGGGGGTATATTCCGTGCAGGCCGCTCTGTCGCCGGACGTTGGAACTGGGGCAGAGGCCTCCGGGTTTAACTGACCCTTCCCAGCAAGACTCCCTGCAGGTTTCTGGTGGCCTCGCACCGCTCCACCAGGTCGACCATCTCCAGGGCATTGGTGGGCGATACCTGGCCGATCCAGTGCTGGAGAGGGTAAGGCAAAGCCCTCCAGAAGACATCGGCTAACAGACGGTCGAGCATAGCAGTGGGAGTCAGTATGTCTGGCTGCAGCCATTTTTGCAACCGTTGTAGCAAGTCATAGTATTGTGGCCGGGCGGGTTCAGCCGGGTTAAACTCCCACTGATGCACCCGCTGGGCCCGGACCAAAACATTCACCCCCAGTCTTGCCAGGATCTCACCTTTCACAGTCGGGTAGTCAGCTGCTTGGTCACCTGGGAGGTCAAAAATACTTGCTGGGGTCCAGACGCCAGGAACGGAGCGATGACCTCTGCCCACTGTTCTCGGGGTAATTTCTCCTCACGGCCACCTTCTCGAACACCGCCAGATAGGTCTCAACATCATCCGAGGGGTCATCTTAGGGATCGCGGTACGGACAGCTTTCCGGGCATCGTGGACGCGGTGGGACGCTCCTGCCGCTTGCAACGCCATCACGTGCTGTAGCAGTAGCTGGTTGGTCTCCCGCTGCTGCACGTTAGCCTCTATGAGGGCTTTCACAGCCGCTCCATTTTGTCGGGGATCACAGGCTGCAACTTTGCCGGCTTAATATAGGACATTCACTTTTGCCCAGCAAAACAAAGTTCGGCGCTCACGCCAGCCTCACTGCGCATGCCCGCATCCTCCACCAAATGTGGGGAGTCGCTCTGGTAGACAGCGGTGCGGGTGCAGTTTAGAGGCAAAACAAGGAGTCCAGATTGTGCATCAAACAGTGTTTTATTCACACTTGCACACCAGAAATGAAAACAGTCTCTTGGTGACAGTTCATACACAACAGAAATCATGTGGAAAAACCAAAAACAGGCCAACACACGGTCCAGTCACCTTGGGTGGTTTAGGTGCGGGTTCACACCTAGCAGTCGGCTCAGCCGCAGGCGATTCCACCTTCAGGTCGCAGGGCAACACCACCTTGCTGAGCTCCTTCCTCCAGGACAGAGAATTCCTCAGCCCTGTTTGCAGGCTCCAGGATAATCACACACACCTTGCACCCTCTTACAACAGTCACATATAAATAACACTATTTCCCTCCGCTGTAAAGTCGCATGAAAGTATCATCACACCATCTCTCTGGCCCCCTCCAATATACATTCCCATGTAAAAACCATCCCTTTCTATCTACAGCCCCCTCCAAAATACATTCCCATGTAAATAACATCACTTCCCTCCCTTCAGCCCTTCCAATATACAGTCCCATGTATATAACATCACCCCCTCCCCAGCTGCTTTCAACATACAGTCCTATATAAATAAAATCAATCCCTCCCTCAGGCCCCTCCAACATTCAATCCCATGTAAATAACATCACTCCCTCCCACATCTGCCATCAACATACAGTTCCATGTAAATGACATCACCCCCTCCCTCAGACCCCTCCAACAATCCCATGTAAATAAGACACTCCCTCCCACATCCGCCATTAACATACATTCCCATATAAATAACATTATCCCCTCCCACCGCTGCCATCAACATACAGTCCCATGTAAATAACATCACTCCCTCCCACAGCCGCCTTCAACACACAGTTCCATGTAAATAACATCACCCCCCCCCCAACCACCTCAACACACAATCCCATGTAAATAACAACCCCCTGCCCCAGGCACCTCCAACATGCAGCCCCATGTAAATAACATCACCCCCTCAACATTCAGTCCCATGTAAATAACATCCCTCCCTTCAGCCCTAACATACAGTCCCAGTTAAATAACCACAACTCCCAGCATTTCTCTGCCTCTCCCTTCACTTACCTCCCCTGATGTAGCAGACATTACCACAGCTTCTTCCCCTGGATTTCTCCTATTTACTGTCATCCTCTCCTGCACTGGTCACATGATGGTGACATCACTGCAGGTCCTCAACCTCTGCCTGTTTTACTTGTCACATGACCTGTAATGTCATCACAGTTCCTTCAGCTTTTCTAGTGCATTAGATTCAATTGTATTACTGTCCTAAAGACGGCAATACAGATGTATCTAGCGTGTAGTTAGTTCATTCGGGGCCTGGGACAAAACATCCAGGGCCCAGGGCCCAAATGTTTTAACCTAGCAATGCCCCTGCTGCAGCAGATGTGTGATGGATGTGTCGGAAGAATCTGCACCACAATTTTCATAACATCTGGAAATTGTAAAGATAGCTTTGGAATCCCTTCTTTTTTAAATATTCCTAATGTTACGAAACTCTAGAGGGCAGAAATGTGACACCATGTAGGTTTTCTGCACATTACTATAAATGCTCGTTCATGAAGATCTGCCTCTGTAAATGTGCTGCCAATCACACGATAAATTCATTAGATCTTTCATGCAGCTCATTAAATGATAATTTATGGGCAGCAGATCATGCTGTGTGAACAGCGAAACAATGAATATGTATGAGGATGAGCGATGGTAGTTGCCCTACAGTGAAGGTGATAGCTACATGATAATGCAGCTCTTCCTCCATTAACGAGCATGAAGAATTGCCTGCTCCATCGGCGCAGTGTAAATGCAGCTTTTACTCTTACAGGTTAAAATAAGCTGTGTCTATATAGTACCCCTTATCTCTTTTTAAATGTTATGTTCTGACATCACTACTAGAGATGAGTGAATCAAAGTTGACAAAGTGGAATCCGAATTTCCTTTCGCTTTGTGGTAACGAATCGCATTTTTCCCTAAAATTGCTGCTGCACATGTTAGAACGAGAGATCACCCACAATGCCATGCATGCAGACAATCAGCAGCCAGCCAGCCCTGTGATGTCACAGCTCTATAAATAGCCTCAGCCATCTTGGATTCAGCCATTTTCCAGTGTACTTAGTGCAGGGAGAGACATTAGCAGGCGCTAGGGAAAGTGCTAGGAAAGACTTGAAAACTTTTATTATAGAAGTTCAGGGAAAGATCTTTAGAAGTGTAGGGAAAGGATAGAGAGGAATTATTCAACACTATAAAAGGAGAACAGGGTCCAATAGGGGAGTGTACACCCTGGGTAATAGGAGCAATATTATTAAACCTTGCTGCACTGACTGGGGATCCAAATTGCCATTTTACTGCTGCTTTCAGGTTTGCAATAGATGAAACCACTGTAATTCCAACAAACCTTGCTTGTTATTGGGGTGTAAGTGCTGTGTAATACAGCCATTAACAGGGTGTATTACTACGAAATATCTCTACGACTCATTAGCCCTTGTGCAATGCAGTTATATGTTCTAAAGCCTGGTGTGTATTAGTGGGACAAAAAATGGGCTTATTAGCCATTGTGTGGTGAAGTTAGAAAATTACAGCCTTTTTGGGGGTATATTAGTGGAAAACAAAAAGTATTATTTGCCATGCAGCGGTGCAGTTATATGTTCTAAAGCTTTTTTTGTCATTTATTAGTAAAAAAAAAAAAGAGGATTATTAGCTGTTGTGTGGTGAATTGAGAAAATTACAGCCTTTTTTGGGGTGTATTAATTTCCTTTTTATTTATTTATTTGATCTAACAGTAGGTCAGAGAGAGAAGTTACAGGCCCTGTGCAAGGGAGGGGCAGAGGTCTAAATATTTCTGGCGCAGGCACAGGTCGCAGCAGAGTAAGGGGACGTGGCAGCAGGGGTCACTTCGAGAGGCCTGAGCTCACGGTGTCATCTAGCGGTCGTGTCTTGACCAGCAACCAAGCTGTTCTTGAATGGTTGACTCTGTCATCCACTTCATCCCAAGTGACATCAGACACCCACAGCCAAGAGTTGGTGGGTTCGTCAGACACAACCTTAAGTTTACTAATATATTCCACTCTGTGGTCTCCTCATGCTGCTGCTAAATTAACACTGTTGCTGGGCCACTCTGTGGCCTCCTCATGCTGCTGCTAACTCAACAACACTACGGTATGTCACTGGGCCACTCTGGCCTCCTCATGCTGCAACTGCTACCACCTCCCCACTATGTCACTGGGCCACTCTGTGGACTTCTCAAGCTGTTCTCCCACCCTCCCCACTCCATGACTGGGCCACTATATTGCCTTTTTGGCCTGGTTGACATCATCATTTATTTATCTGATATGTCAGAAGGAAGAAAAATGAGACACACAACGGATCCTGTTTGTGTAGCAGCTTTAAGGCCTGTATGGTCCCATCAGAATTGGCTTATGATTTGATAGCCAAAAGCAGGAGTGGGTAGAAAACACAGAAGACATTCAAATATTCCATTCACATGCCATCTCTGTTTTGGATCCACTCCTGTTTTCGGTTTTAGCAATACTGATGGATTACTGACCAAATACTGACTGAGTGAAGGCAGATGCTCAAGTACGATCTTGGGCCTCTGCATGGTTCTTTATACCTGGCGCTAAGATCGACCTGTAAAGCTGAGTTAACACTTGAGTTATTTGGTCAGTTTTGGCCCCGTAACTGCTCAAATAAGTGAAGTGTGCAGTGATTCTAAAAGCGACACCTGTCATGTGCATGTCATACTGACTCATAGTATTGTTTCACTACTACAGCAGACTCCCTATGTGTGTTACTGCAAGGCAGAGTGTTCTACACCACTATACTGGCTGTCTGCACCCAGGAAATAGCTGTTTTTTAACCCAATTCGCCGCAAATAAATTCGGATCGAATAGAATCTTTTCGGAAAATTTGGCAAACCAGCCGAATCGAATTTTTGAGAAATTTGCTCATCTCTGATCACTACATGATCTTATGCAACTAATATTATACTGGTCTAACGCCAACACATGGATACTACATCACCGTATACATCACCTTATTTGTCTCCTAAATAATGTTTTGCCAGGCTATAATATCTCTGAGAGAATAAACATTATCCTTTTAGCATAAATGTTAAACACATTTACTATATTTATCATTTCATTTACCCTAATTGTGTTATTGTGAGTCTTTTATGGAGAAATTGCTTGAGGATCCATTAAGTTTATGGCTCTGGTAAGGATATTATATCAGTAATACTTTCTGCATTGTGCTGCAATATACCCTTATAAATGAGCCAATATATGAGCAATTTGCAACAAGTTTTTTCTTTCTTTCTTGGAAGAGTTCCTGGCTGGCTTATAAACTAGCGCATTTCTAGTTTGTATGACTATTACCATTTCCAGATCTGGGATTATATGTGTTTCCAAAATACGCACAAGAGGATGTAACTGTGGTACCCTGGAGAATCATTTAGAAGCAAGTATTCTGTAGCTATTTAGCTGATGCATATTGTATTTGTCACTAACAAGGAATCTCTGGAATTGCATCAATAATAATAAACCAGCCTTTGCGTTATCTGTTGAAAATACACTAAAACCTCTTTGAGTTGACCAAACAATATTGCAATGAAATGAGTTCTTCAGGGAGATGGACATCTAAAAAATATATACACGTCATACATATATGAGGTTGGTCTTCTCAAAGAGGTAGTATTTGGGAGAGATTTTCCTGTACAATGCTCTACCAGGAAGGAAGCTTCAACCACCATCTACCTAAGCAATACCCTGTTCACCAGACATGCACACTAGTGATGAGCGAAGTTATCAAAAAATTAGATTCGGCTGCTTTGTCTAATTTCACAAAGAAATTCGATTTCTTATGAATTACTTTGTCACGAATCACATTTCATTGTATATCTCAGGCACAATGATGAGAAACGACAATCTCACTTTCCCCTATCATTGAACCCCTCAGATGCCGTATTCACCACTGATCGTGAGATCTGACTTAAAAATTGAGGCCTTTCAAGGGTTAATAGGGTAAAAAAAAAAAACTCACCTTGTCCATTTGCTCACAGAGAGGCCATTGCATCCATCTTGATCAAATAAACCACGCAAAATCTCAAACTGTGGCATCATCACTGTGCCAGATTTCACACGGGTTTATCAATGAAGAAGGCCGCGTCGGACACTCTGCGTGCAAATGGATGACGTATGTTTTTTTGTGTTTTGGTTTTTTTTTACCACCATTTCAGGAAAAATTGATTTGTTACCACAAAGCGAGAGACAATTTTGCATTCATGGCAAATCAAATTTTTCTTGAAATTCAGATAGAAGTCAATTCATTTGACTTTGATTAGCCCATCTCTAATGCACACTTTTCCACATTCCTTTTCAGAGGCTCCATCTCCTGTGGAGTTCATAAAACTTAACTGGCCAAAATATCCAGAAGTGAAGTTGACAGTATATAAACAGGTACAGTATCAATTTTAATTAATTCTTACAACCGTACAGTACAACAAGGGGTATTTTATGCAAAGGCTTCAATTGCACCAGGACCCAGGCAGCTGAGTTGGCCCAACAGCCCATCTTCCACATTAGAGATCATCAGGGTCAGACTGGTCCAACAGAGTACCAGAGGAGCCCAAGGTCTGACACAAAAATGGATATCTCTTAAAAACAGGGCCCCTAAGGTCTAGCAGAAGATAATTTGGAGCTGAGCTGACCTTGGAACCAATAGCCACCAGATATCACCAGAAGGCACACTCTGCGTGTGCTAATTCTGAGACAAGGTAGGTAGGTAAGTGTTTATTCTGGAATCACCAATTTGGGCAGGGTAGGTGGTTGGTGACCATAAGCCATGCTTTATGAACTCTTTGGTAATAAAATGGAGAGCTCTTGTTTTATTCATCTAATGGCTCAAAGTTTACTCTGTTGCTTCCCCCAACATAGCACAATACACATGATCAAGAGCCTAAGAAAAGTGTCTGCATCTAAAATGTCTCACTTTTCTTAATTTCTATTGATTGCAGTTGTGTCACCTTGTGTGTCATGATAATTTGTCGGATTATGAGTCTGTGATTCTCAATCAAACAGCACTATGTACCAGTAACTAAATGGAATGTGTCCTCTTTTATCACGGCTGAGAGCTAGGAAAATCCTGAAAGTTAAAGTCTAACCGGTTGCCTCCCAGTGATGAAAATGTACATCTTGGATGGCTGTCGGTTGCCGCACCATAACAACTATTTTCATCATGATGATCTCAGGGATACTGTCAGTGCACCTCCAAGATCTACAAAAGCCTTGCTTCTGTTGTAACTGCAGGGATTGGAGAAAACTCATTTTTAGCACCTCAAGTGCTAAAATCAGACATAATTACTTTGCTGTACAAGGGAGGGAGAGCATTTCAGGTAATTGGTAGGGCCGGAGTAATCATGACGACATTTCTGGACTTAACAAAGGTGTCCAGGGTTGCATCTTGTGTAGTGAAGAGCAAAGGGGAAAAATTCCCATCTTGATCCCCATGGGCCACATATCTCTAGGCAAATAGAAATTCTGAAAGTTCAATAAAGAGGGGTTCTCCAGTCTTTTTTAAAGGATGCCCTATACTCAGGAAAGACCATCACTAGCTGATCTGCAAAGGTCTGCGGATACAACTGTGGATATTGGGATTTAACCTAATTGTTTGCAGTCGCACATTTGAGATCATTGTTGCAGGTCAAGAAAAGTCTTTGAGCCAGGAATTTGCTTTACTATCCTTTTAGAATAATTTATTATTTATTATAGCACCATACTACTTGAATTACTACTTAAAAGGGTTGTCCAGCCTCTAATAAGTGATGGCCTCAGGATAGGCCATCAATAGCTGATTGGTGGTGGCCCGACACCCCTCAACCCTGCAAGTCAGCTGTTCTGTGTAGTTCTGGTTCAAAGACTTTTCTTGAGCTGCACCAGTTATCTTGAATGTTTTACTCCAAACAATCAGGCTAAATAGTCTTGTATGCCCTAACAGCACATATCTTTATGCTGGCATATCACATTTACTAATCTGACTCTTTTCTGTTCACCCCTAATTAAGTTACTTCACAGAACCTTCAGGGGCGGATTGGCCGTAGACCTTACAAGGAAATTTCCAGATGGGCCGATGCACAGGGGGCAGCTCAAGCCCTCCTCTCTGCCGCAGGCTGTGAGAATCAAGTACTCATGTACCCAGCCAGCAACCTCACATGTCCTCCTGAATTTAACTATGGGCTGCATCTCATTACCTATGCCTCCTTCTCCATATCTTAAACAAAGACAACTGGAGAAGGAGGAGAACAGAAAATGGCAGCTATTGATGGCCAACAAAGGGAAAGCTTTTGGTGCAATATATTGTTCTGCACTATGGTATATGGTATTTTGCGCTTTGGTATTGCTGACCACTCCTACTTATGTTGCCCCGCCTGCTGTCAATTTAGACACTCCTACAACATGGGCCATTTTTAGTTTTTTTTTTCCAGGGCCACTTCAAGTTACTAATCCGCCCCTGGATCCCTTCATCCAGCAGTAACCCCCACACTCCATGTGTAGCTTCTACTGTATGTACTACTCTGTTTTATACAAGATGATCGGATCATTAAACTTTCCTAGGGGAATAATCAAACATTATGATGTAAGCATTATTTAAAATGTATTTGCAGAGTAACCAACACAATTCTTGATATTAATAGTTAGCAGGATTATTTAGACATGGTATAGTACTATTATTAGATTACTTTATGTATGAAGCTGTTCTTTGACCTTTATAGGGTGGTATTTATTAAGACACTATGTGGTACTGCTACGTAAATGTATTGTTTATTATTTTTTGAAATGTATGGTGATGGCAACTGTGTGAAATACTATTTTTGTTCCACTGTTTGGTGTGGTTGTTTGGTGTACTACAGCACATAGGAAACGAGGGCCCCAATAGAAGGTATTATCCAACGTAATGCCAGCCTTGGATGTAAGGGCGCCATGCACTTCTCATTACACTACAGACGATACGGCCGTGAACAAGGTCCAGGCTGGACTGAAACGTTGGCCATGTCATGATTACACTTCTGCATGGATTAAATAAATTCTTAATTGCAAACCAAAAGGTTCTTCTTTTTTTTTGAGTGCCGTGGTATTCTATATTTTTGTTCTGGGAATTACTTGCCACTGAGCACCACAATGCTTTACGTGGAGTGCCAACCAGACCCTCTTCTATTGGATGTAAGGGCAGATAAAAAGAATAAACATGATGATGATGATTGATAAGCCTTTATTTGTCACTATAACTCCCCTATAAATTCTGATCATTATGATATCACTGACCAGTAATTGCCTTTCTATAATGCGTTCTGACATGTTTGATTGGCCTCATCATATTTTGTCTTTGATCCTGCTGAGGTCATCTATCAGAAACATACACAAAAAATCCAACCTATTTTTATAAAATCACAGGGAAAATAATGACATGTAAAAAAAAAGAAAAAAAAAAGTACATGCATGTACTTGACATTTTGCCATGAAATTCCTCAAACTTTCAAGTAAAAACCTTTTATTGCAAAGTGCTTGTAATTAGCTGTCTTCCTTAATTGTGCTCAGAATTACAATCTTCTTAATTGTGCTTTTCGTGTATGTCGCTAAATGTTTCTTCCACTTTAATCATTTAGAGGCTCACAATTACCACAATTAGAATGATGAAAGGCCATAAATCATGTTCATATGGTTAAAGTAACAGGTATATAAGCAGCTTGTTCGGAAAACCTCCATATGAATTTCCTATTCTTCATATTAGTTATCGATATTCATTATGACTGATTATTATAGTTAAGATCTTTTTCAATCATAACAATTCATTATCGGTTATGGTTTAGATGACAGAAAAGGTATTCATATAAAGTAAAGCCTCAGGTGCACTACCGTATTTCAACTCCGTACAACCACTGAGCTCTAGCACAACCTCTGAGTGCTGCATGACAACCATAGTAGTCAAAGGGGCTCTACTGTACCTCCATATGGCTCTATTTTCAGAATTTTTTTTCTAAATCCAAAAGAAAATTTGTGCTTTGCTTCTAGTGGAGAATAACATTCCCTAGTTAGCCATATTTATATTCTGTCAGAGAGGGGTTGACTGCATTTCCTTCCCAAACATGTTTCATTAATATGACTTTCTTTTCGTCCTTGCAATGCATTAAGTACCAATCAAGTGCCCTTTCTCTTTGGCGGCCACTGCCACAGTGAATCACAGTGGTGCATGCATTTAGTGTACAGCCTCTTTATATAAAGTGGCAGCACACTGACCTCGGTACCATGTAGAGGTGGTGGCTTTTCGTAACCTGGTTTCGTGTTTTTCTCTTGAACCTTAGACCACATGTACACGAAAATAAAACGGCTGTTAAAAAAGGACACACTCAGTTTGTCATGGCCATTTTTAAACCATCTGTGCATCCATTTTCGGGCTGTCTGTCTGTTTTTAATGGCAGTTAAAGTTGGCCATGAAAAACGGATGAATTTCATTGGCTTTTTTTTAAATGAAAATCCCAACCCCTGCAGTTCCCTCAGTATACATAACATCCCCCCATAATGGCCCCCTGCAATAATGATGTCCCCTATAGTGGCTTCAGCAGTAATAATGCCCCCCAGAGTGGCCAATAATGTCCTCCATAGTGGCAAACAGCTGTAATAATGTCCCCCATGGTAGCCCCCAATGTCCCCCATAGTGGTCCTCAGCTGTAATGTTTATTTTTATCAAAAAAATAATAAATCACTCACTTCATCCCCTTGCACACCCAGAGGCATCCGCTCCTGTCTTGGTTGTAAAGGCTCTGCTCTAAACGTGATGACGTCACCATGTACTCTCAGCATGATCATGTGGTGAGGTCAGCATGCTGAGTACAGGTCCTTTGGCAGGTCCTTCTCTATCAAGAGGTGAGTGATTTTTTTTTAACCCCTAAAAGGCCATATTGCACTACTGTACCAGTTGTTAAGGGCTGTTAGACGGGTGCACTCCTGTCTAAGCGACCATTAAAACATGTCCTATTTTTTGACAGCCACTATTCACTGGCCATTAAAACATTAAAAGGCCATGTGAACAGCTCCACAGACTGCAATAGTTCTGAAAACAGCCGTGTGACGGCCGTGAAAAATCTCTGCTATATCTCTGCTACCAAACTGCTTACTGATGATGTACTGCGTGAGTCCATTACATATCATTCTTAGCATGTGTTGTTAGATGTCATGACTGTTGCCCTTAGCAGCCATATGTCCAGTTTCCCTAAGCTTTGACTAGTTTCTATTCTGCTGATGTCATCCACAAAGGAACAGGCCCTAAATTAAGTTGCAGGAAAGAGGTTAAATTGTGCCAACGGGCTATCTAGGTATCATAGGAGCCAAAGACAAGAATGGCTGTCTCCCAACTAGTTCTTCAAAATAACCCCTGACAAGGTTTTTAGAAGCCAGTGTTCCTTGAAACCCAGGTTGAGAGACACTTGTCTACAGTATATCCTACCATACAGGCAGTCTCCAGAGGTAGGTTATTAGTAAAAAAATATGATACCGATATAGTGCAACATAGGCTATTATTAAATAATAATGTGAGGGCTTTTGAGCAGGCCTTGTGTATATCTGTTTTACTTGTTGTTTGCCATTCTGGGTCCTTCTTCCCTTAGGCCACTTCATATGGCTCCATTGATGCAGCCTACCTATGGCTTTGCAGAGAAAGAGGGAATAAAGTCTCATGACGCTGCACTTGCTCTGGGACATATCAAGGGGCAGCAAATGATAGGTCAGTGACCAAGGATTTCTGCCTCCTGATAGGTCAGTGACCAAGGATTTCTGCCTCCTGATAGGTCAGTGACCAAGGATTTCTGCTTCCTGATAGGTCAGTGACCAAGGATTTCTGCCTCCTGATAGGTCAGTGACCAAGGATTTCTGCCTCCTGATAGGTCAGTGACCAAGGATTTCTGCCTCCTGATAGGTCAGTGACCAAGGATTTCTGCCTCCTGATAGGTCAGTGACCAAGGATTTCTGCCTTCCAACTCTCACTGCAAAGTAGTATACTGCTACAGCTTCAGAAGGTCTCCCTTCTTCCTGCTTGTGATAGTTTTTTCCTATCAACTCTTACATGCAGCATGCAAGGAGAGGAGTGTGAAACCGCATCTCACGAAAATACTCAGCCTGCATGTCCCTGGAATGTAAGTCAGATAGCAGGCAGAGTAAGTCACTGGAGTTTTATAACTGTGATAAATACAGTAAGTGGCCTATCTTGTAGCATATACTATCTGTTCAGTGATTTAGGAGTAATGTCTATGCCCCTATGGTAAATAGATGGCCTATTGTGCAGCAGATATGATCTGTTATGTGATTATGTGTAGGGGGATACATGTACACTTTTGCAGTCCAATTAGCATCTGGAGGTATGTCAAACTATCTCTTTGGGACTGCATAAATCCCATAGAAATTCATGAAGCCAGAGACACTGTAGTCCCTTTACAGCAGGGGTGCACCATGTGGCCCTCTATACCATTCTGTGCGGCCCCCAAACATCTGGTAAAAGACATGTAGGTCTATGTTTTATGGCTTCTTACATATATCTTTCATGTATTCTCCTATTAGATGAGAGTCCTAGAACGGTAACTAGATATTTATAGTATATACTGTATGTTCAATATGCCAAAAATACAGTATTTCAGTTGGTAATACCCATTTAAGTTTTATTTTCGGCCCTTGGAATTGGTTCAGGCTGACAATGTGGCCCCCAACCAGAAAAGGTTGTGCACCCCTGCTTTACAGCATATGGTCCAGGGGCTGTTAGACTGCATACTGGAATATGAGTAAGTGTATCATAAGCTGTTATGATCTACATGTTATCGCATCTGGTACATCATGGGCGTCATAGGAAACCCAAACACCCCCCACCTGACTGCATGCATTCCCACATGAGGATTTCACATTTTGGGAAACCTACTGTACATACAGTACTTCATATCTGGTGTCTAAATTGTTGGTATGATGAAATATGAATTATGGAAGCCTGTTTGCAGCTGCATTCCTGTTGGTAAAAGATTAAAATCATGTTTTGTTCATATATATGCCAGCTGAATAGGGAAGTATGGTGACCATGAATGAAGTGCCTTCCCAGAGGGCTGAGCCAGAGTGGAGGAGGTCACACTCTCCGCCCACCCCTTCTGCTGAGAGGACATATAAATATGTGACTGTGGACATTCTAGTTGATACACGTTGAGGATCCAATTTTCATTGGATAATGTTTATTAGCGAATCAAAGTATCTGAAGTGGACTTTGATCCGAATTTCAGAGAGAATTTGATTGGATGCAAAGCCGAATTTCCTCATGCTTCGTGGTACTTAATCAATTTTCCCTGAAATGCCATAAAAAAAACATACTCACCCCATCTGTTTGAGCATGAAGAGAACACCATGGCCATCTTGATTCAAGACCACGCGCAAAATCTTGTGTGTGGTGACATATGACGTCACCATGCCCACCAACGTTATGGCTTCATCACGCACCACATGAGATTTCACCTGGGATCCTCAATAAAGATGACTGTGGCAGCCTCCTTGCGCTCAAATGGATGAGGGGAGTATTTTTAATTTTAACACTTGAAAGGCCTCCATTTTTACATCAGATGCCGCGATCAACGATCAACGCAGCATCTAAGGGGTTCAATGACAGCGGGGTCAACGTAATCGTCCCTGTCATTGCACCCTCTAGTTACTAAGAAATGCGCTTCATGACAAAGTAATTTATCACGAAGCGAATTTCTTTTGCCTAATCAAAGACAACACGTCGAAACGCGTTGACCGCTTTGTGATTATTATCTGCCATGTGGATGGATTTTTATTATGGCCTGGATGATGGAAGTTGTTTTTCTTATGGAAGTTTAACTTGGTCTGGGAATTCTTTGCAAGGCCACTAAGTCAGCGTGGTTGAGCTGAAGATTTTCTCTTTTGTTATTCATTATTTGATAATAAAACTGCAACGAGTAAGCACTTACAACATCGGCACTATGAAGACATGACAAGTTTAATTAGATCAAGTACAACATAAAATAGGTAAAAAAGAATAAAAAATATATAAGGACCTGATTAAAATATATCAATAAATAAATAAATGAATGAACAATTCCTGAGGATCACTCAATAGTATAACTCTTCAGCGTACAAACAATCAGTATACGGTAGTAGAGTCCATCTTAGGGCTGCAGAATGGGTTGAAATGGGGTATATGTAAATTCAAAAAAAGTTTTTGTTGTGGCTATATGATGGTTGATTACAGCCTATAGTCCCCGTATAAATGATTCTGAGTATCAAAAATTCGTTGTATGCGGAAACTGTTAGTAGTGTAGTCCAACTAATGGATCTTTAATCCGGGTTGTCAGATATTATTTGGATATAGCCGATACAGTCTGAAGATGTTTGAATGGTGTTAAGATGATTAAAACACCTTGAAAACTATCCGTACAAATGATGGATAAGGTTGTGCTGTCCTTACCTCCTCCTGGAGTTTATCGAGGATAGTGGCGAGCAGCGTGGATCACTGCTGCGGCGTCTCGTCGTCCTCCGTGTATCTCCGTGTCTCACTCTGATGACGCGGGCTTCGAAGTGAGGACGTCACGTTATTGCGATATTTCGCGATTTCAGCTGTACACGGTAACTAGACCAAACATCGGCAATTCTAAAGGCCGAAGAAATGTATCCAAATTGTTAATAGTCCTTCTGTAAAGGCATGGCCATGCAGTATGGAGGTTCTATAATTGTCATGGGAGTGCTTCCTCTACACCAGACGAGTTTCGGGGTGTTCTCCACCCCTTCCTCAGTGGTAAAGCACCCCAGGTCCTACCTCCGCCTTTTATATCCCATAGGTCTGTGCAGTATCCCGCCTCTCAGCAAAATTAAACATATTGCATTATTGCGTTAATATTGTGGTTTTGGTGCGTTTTTCCGTGTAAACATGCATTTTTTTTTATATATCTCCGTATACTTGTGATAATCATTTGTAGTGAGATATTTCATCAAAATTCTATATTCATCAGTCTGAAATTGATTCTTTTTTAAAAGGACATACAATTAGTGTGTCTATCAGAGAAATACATAGGTAAAAAAAGGTAAAAGAGGTAAAAAAGGTACATATTCTTAATAAGTCAAAGATATAGGAAATACATAAAAGGAGGATTCTCATATAAAAAACATATATACAGGTATATGATGAATACAAGGTTCTTGGAGAGTTTTTACCCACAAATATCTCTCTCTCACAAATCAATTTATATTATCTAGCTATATGATAGGGAGGCCTATGGTAAAGGTTCCAAGATCATAAGATCCTCCTAGCTTCTAAAATAAAATAAAATATATACTTGGTCTTGTCAGTGCGAAAAAGTCCTTTAATATTGTGGGGTCTATATATATATGTATATAGGCTGTGTGATAGAGGATAATGTGTTGAAACGAAGTGTCAAAAGATATAGTGTATTAAATGGCAGGGGGTCCCAAGCCCGAGGGAGGGTCACAGTGCCGATAAATGGCCAGACTTGCGACCCTCTGTCAGAGATGGGACCACCAACCTATAAAAATCCAAAAATTTCAAGTTCCGAGTTTAAACCTGCCGGTGAGAGAGAGACAAATTCGTAGATATGTTTAGATTCTCCCCTCGACATCCTCTTTATGTAGTCACCTCCTCTCCAGTGTTTCTTTATTTGTTCTAATGCTACAATGGTAAGATTTGTTGGATCTTTGTTGTGTATATCTCTGTAGTGTTTGGAGAGTGTATGTTTCTCATACCCCTTTCTTATATTTAAGATGTGTTCATTTATTCTCGTTTATTCTCATTCGAGTGTAAGCACCCAACAAAATCCACCTTGTGGTGAGCCAACCCTTTAATTATCTATTCATAATTTGATGCCATTTGGATTTTAGCGATCTCTATATACAGAGATTTTTTGTGTTATTGTGCGCTAAGAAAACTATTAAAGTGTAAAAATATACAGGAAAGATGAACTTTCATACAATGAACCATAAAGCTAGGGCTACTCGGCAATCTGGATTTCTTGCAACTGTTGCTGGGATCCCATTCATTTCTATGGCATCGCCATAACTCAGCGATTCTGGCAGCTGTTGTACGACCAGTGTCCCTCTTTGACCGTCCAAAAATTTGGGAGGTATGACAAAGGGAAGACTGATCTGTCTACACAAGCGAGCAGGCACTGTACTGTACAGTTCTAGAATATTGCTGGTGAATTAGCATTAATGTCACTTCCTAAACAGATTTTGCTGTAAACAGGAGCAGTACCCTTATATTGCTAAGGCCCCTTTTACAGCATACAGGATATCCAGTCTCCTCCTACATCTTTTTTTTTATAAAGGAGGTTCGGCTCACTGTTTATGGAAGAAGAAAAGTATGTTTTAATATTTACGTCCATTTTTTATATATTTTTATATTTCCCAAGGAAGCATTCACACTCCCATTCTCTGATCCCTTTTCTGAAAAGATATATCTGGTGACCAGACCTGAAAAAGACCCTATCAAACTATATAGACCTTTACCTTTTTTTCTTCTTGCAACCAAAATGGAGACAATATCACATCAGTAACCATAACATTCGTGACCAGTTTCCTGAATGTTTAAGCTATGAGAATCCTCTATCATTCACATTTCTAATTCCATGATTGATGGCAACTTCTAACTTACCGTACTTCTGATGCTTTGAAGTTGGAAGGAGCCCATATAACAAATGCCTCAAAAACCTTTATTTCTACAATGCTGGCTTTCAAAGAAAAGATGCTTTGTCTGAAATAGTCACAGAAGTCTCATCCCTGGGACCTGTACAATAAAAATAAAAGGAATCTAGCACCTATAAGCAACCTTTTCATGCAAAAATAAAAGACTTCTGCTCTGCTTAGATGGCAGAGATGTAAACCTCCTACAAAGGTGCCTAAAATACCCTGAGGTAGCAAGCAATAGACTTGAGCAGATTAAGATGCATGCTGGCCATTAAAGAGTCAAAGAGAGCCCGTCGATGCATCCTAGGGTAAGAGGAGGACAGGCCGTTCTCTTGTTCCTTTGGCCATAGACACAATAGCCAGGAGGGGATCCCATTGACTTCTATTGGAGATTTTTCTAGGCATGCTCTGTGATCTGTGCAGAGATCAGGAAATAAATGGTAGATCCTGTGTTCGTTTTCCAAAGGTAATACCTGTCATTGTAATTCTGCCTGTGATGATAATGTGATGGATACTGAAATGTTACTGTACAGAACACCAAGAGTTGGTACATTATTAGGCCTAGTGATCAGTGCAAAATTAGTGCTGTTTTATTTATTTTTTTAATGGTGAAATGGAAAATTGAAACAAATTCTAAAACAAAAATGTCTAATATAACAGCGTAATTTAAACAATAGGTCATTTCCTGGTGAAACATTCCATTCAAGTGTGGATACATATGCACAGTAAATGTTATTTTTCTAAAAAAAAATGGCAAGCTCCTGAATAATGGTATTTTCTTATATCACCACTTCAGTATTAAAGTGAACCCTTTTTGTGCACTGAAGCAATATACCTTTCCAACAAACAGTAAACTCTTATTGCCATAAATATTCAGTACCTGTCTGAATATTGCATGGCCTCAGTAGTTCTTAACCCTGTATAAATTTCCATTCTCTTTCCCTCACTGGTAGTTCTTTAGTTCAGTTGATTTCTGGCAGTTTTCAATCCTAGGAATGGTGTTTTCCTGGACCAGGCTTCTCTTCAGGCCTACTTTTCAAGAGCTCATACATGCAGTTGCACGTGTTGCCTCCAGCCCTGCTGAGCTAAGACTCCCTCTAACCAGAGGCAGGACCAGCCCATCCACCTGTAAAACTACTTGTTGCCCATACAAAACAATAAGGTGTGCATAGTGTATGAGGAAATAGATTATTTGACAACAAATTACAACCTTAAACTCTTGGCAAACAATTAAAGTGTTTCTGTCACTAGAATTTTCCCTATTAAACTGTGCTGATGTCAGCTGCACCCAACTATGCTATTCTTGTGATTATTCATGCCCCTGTTACTGCAAAATTCTTACTTTTATAATATGCAAATTAGCCTCTAGGTGCAGTTGACCCTGCTCCTAGAGGCTCCGTTCTCCCACCTCATAACACGCCTTCCAAGTCTAGATTGACAGGGCCAGGCAGCATTCGCAATCCTCCTGCCGGTCCTGTGCGCTGGGAAAATCTCGCGCCGTTCAGTATTCGGCGCGGTGAGGAAGCTGGCGACCGAATACTGAACAGCACGAGATTTCTCCAGCGCACAGGGCCAGCAGGAGGATGCGAACGCTGCCTGGCCCTGTCAATCAAGACTTGGAGGGCAGACTTGGAGGGCATGTAGTGAGGTGGGAGAACAGAGCCTCTAGAAGCAGGGTCAATTCCCCCCTGCACCTAGAGGCTAATTTGCATGTTATAAAAGTAAGAATTCTGCAGTAACGGGGGCATGAATAATCACAAGAATAGCATAGTTAGGTGCAGCTGACATTAGAACATTGCCAGTTTAATAGTGAAAATTCTAGTGCCAGAAACCCTTTAACTCTTTTAGCAGTAAATGAAATCTTAGCAGTGATCCCCTGGGTCACTGCACCATGCGTTTAGCCATATTATTCACTGTCACTTTGACATTACTAATGCTGTCTTGGCGTGAAAGAGTTGTAAAGGGATTGGATACAGTCCTAAGAGACCCTAGAGCAGTGAAGGCGAACCTATGGCACTAGTGCCAGAGGCGGCACTCAGAGCCCTCTCTGTGGGCACCCCCACCCTGGAAAGTCTATGGTGTACCTATATAGCTTAGACTTTTCCTGCCATTTATCAGCGCAGGGCGCACTATGAACAGCACAGGCAGTGCACTGATTGTAGGCAGGCTATTATAGCTAGATAATAAAGTACATGGAAGATATACTATGTTGGTATTCAGGTTAAATTGCCGTGTTGGCACTTTCCAATAAATAAGTGGGTTTTGGGTTGCAGTTTGGGCACTCTGTCTCTAAAAGGTTCACCATCACTGCCCTAGAGCAGGCATCCTCAAACTGCGGCCCTCCAGCTGTTGTAAAACTACAACTCCCATAATGCCCTGCTGTAGGCTTGTACCTGTAGGCTGTTCAGGCATGCTGGAAGTTGTAGTTTTGCAACAGCTGGAGGGCCGCAGTTTGAGGATGCCTGCCCTAGAGTGTCATAATTAACTTTCTGTGGCAATCAGGACACTTTCAATTTGGACAAAATTTTTGGGCAGAATCAAATATGACAGCCGATCGGACATGAAACAAATTTTGGGACATTCACTTATCTCTACTAGGCAGTTTAATTATTCATTTCTTTGCCAGTTGGTTGTTTAATTGTGCTATTGTATGCAATTATACAAATGTTTTCAGCTAAAGAAACTCAGCAAGACTGTACACTGATCTTAAAACAGATTAGCTCATAGATCATGGAGTAATATGGATCGCAGTATGATTAATTCAAGCAGGCTGCAAATGTGCTTAAAATTGACAGGCTGATGCAGAATGACCTAAATGACCATTAACAGTGTTAAGTGCCTGGGAGCTAAATGAGATTAACTCATCCATTTAGTGATATGTTGGTAGCAGATAGTCACTACTACAGCTGGAGCTCCTGTTAATTTCTTTATCTTTACTTCGGCTAAAGCTACACCTAGACATTTGGTAGCACATTTAATTTACAGATGTAATCCAAAGCAGTATGCAATTGTGTGCAACGATAAAGGAAATGAAGCCCAGCTCACCAGTAAGGTTTTCTTATTCTTTCTTTCTTTATTGACGTTGCGATAAAAACTTTTCCAGGTACAGGACAATAACTTGCTGTCTACACGTTTCAGGCCTTACATGTACGGTCCTTACTCATGACAACTTTGTGATCAAATAACTGCAATATATAGGGGAGCAACTCCTCCCACACTTCCTCTCTCAGCAGCAATTAGCACAAAGTCATAACACACTTGTTGCACTTAAATACATGTGAGGGTATACAAACATGCATATAACAGCTCCATATAAAAATTTAAAAACATACATATGTGTCGCAAGGTGATCACTACCCATGGTGCATAAGAATGAATTCCCCCCACCACTGCGTCCGATTGTAGCGGGTATTGGCTCATTCTCAGAACGACTTTCTGAGTGGCTGGACTCGTTAATCCAGCCATTGATTCCGTGTATTCCTGGGTATATACAAGATACTAGATCTGTGTTGCAAGTATTCTCAAAGTTCACATGAAAAGAGGAATACACCTGGCTGACAGCAGATGTAACATCATTGTATTCTAACATTCCTCATGAATTGGCACTGCTGTCTCTCAAGTGGTTCTTGGAACTATATAGTTCGTATACATTGCAACTCCAGGAATACATGGAAATGGTGCTGGAATTTCTGCTCAAGCATAATTTCTTTATGTTTGATGGGGAATATTTTCTCCAAATTTCGGGTGTGTCGATGGGGGTGAAGTTCTCTCCCTCCATAGCTAATATATTTATGGCGTGGTGGGAGAGCCGCTTCCTCCTCATCGACACACACCCATTCTATGGTTCCGTCCGGTGGTATGGCCGCTACATCGATGACCTGCTGTTTGTATGGTCTGGTGATGTGACGGCCATACCACTGTTCGAAACCTACATCAATTCTTGTGTTGCTTCCATTAAGTTCAACATACAGCACAATACATGTAGTGCAGTATTTTTGGACTTGAAGATAAAGGGGGACATTGATAGTGGGCAGGTGGTTACTTGTACCTACAGAAAGGAGCTACAGCGACCTCCTGTCATCCGCCCCATGTGACACAGAATATCCCTAAAGGTGAGATGATAAGAGCAAGACGCAACAGTTCGGACATTAACTCCTTTTTGATTGAGGCAAAAAATATACAGGACCGTCCTTTTAGGAGGAAATATAAATCTGGACAAATAGAAAAGTGTAGGAGTTTAGTTGCATCTTTGGACAGACACAGTCTCCTATTTCCAGGAACCGGTTCAAAAGGATTCCGAGGCAGGTGTAAGGAAGGCCGTTCTTCGGTTTTCTCCACACAATATAGTATGAAATATAATAAAATCTGTAGAATTGTGAAAAAATACTTGCCGTTTCTACATGGGGATAAAGACTGGTCTCCGGTGATAGAACAGGGCATCAAGTGTGTACCGCGTAGGGCACAAACAATAGGGGACGTGTTGAGTCCGAGTCTATTTCAAAGCATAGATAAAATTAAGCCTACCTGGTTGAATAACCCTGGCAGTTACCGCTGTGGACACAATAGGTGCATTTGTTGCGGGGTGATGGAACTCTCTAAAAAATTCTTTTCCACGGCTAATGGGAGGCAATATAAAATGAGTGCATATCTCAATTGTAATACCAAGTTTGCAGTCTATCTTATTACCTACATTCCTTGCAGGATACAATATGTAGGGTGCACTACAAATCCAATCAAAACCCACATACGCAAGCACCTGTCAGATGTCCCCTTTTTTTAAAAACGCAATGTGTCGGCGGTGAGCCTGCATTGCGCAGTAGTACATGGGGGCGCCACTTCGCACGTCTCTGTGCAGGGAATTGAAAGGGTTACGTTACCCCCACGGGGTGGGGGCGATCATAGGCGCAAACTCTTGAATAGGGAGACATTCTGGATGTTCCAGCTGGACACCAGACAACCTGATGGCTTGAATAAAAGGCAAGATCTGATACTGCAATATTGAAAAATGTATGCAAAACATTTTTTTGGATGGATCACCTTGCGACACATATGTATGTTTTTATATTTTTATATGGAGCTGTTATATGCATGTTTGTATACCCTCACATGTATTTAAGTGCAACAAGTGTGTTATGACTTTGTGCTAATTGCTGCTGAGAGAGGAAGTGTGGGAGGAGTTGCTCCCCTATATATTGCAGCTATTTGATCACAAAGTTGTCATGAGTAAGGACCGTACATGTAAGGCCTGAAACGTGTAGGCAGCAAGTTATTGTCCTGTACCTGGAAAAGTTTTTATCGCAACGTCAATAAAGAAAGAAAGAATAAGAAAACCTTACTGGTGAGCTGGGCTTCATTTCCTTTATTATTGGGATCAGCTGTGTCCAGAGTCAGTGTCCGTGCTCACGGGAAGGAAGGCTGAGGTGAGAGCTGCTTTTTTGTTATTCATGGCAATTGTGTGCACTACAGCTTCGGCCACGTTCACACTTCAATGATTTGGTCAGTTATTTCCATCAGTTATTTTGAGTTGAAACCGGTAGTGAAGAGAGAGATGGAATAATGGAAAGAGTTTCCCATGTTCTATGTTTTTGACCAGCACCTGGTTTTGGCTTCCACTAACTGACCAAAAAACTGAAGTGTGAACTCACTTACAGAAAGTTGAGAACAGCACCGATGTCTATCACCACGGGAGTCAGGAAAACAACCGGATGTCCAGCCGATGGATCCTCACCACCCACAGCTCTGCAGCAAAAGTTCTTGTGATGTCACCATCTCCAAGATTTAACTCTTTATTGATTTCATTAATAGTACACATTTAAAAATTGTGAATGTGATGTTTCTTCTAAATTCGAGCCTTTTCATGTCTGCCATGGAGTAAATCAATAAAGAGTTGGATAATGAAGATACTGGCGTCACATGAAATTTTGCTGTGTATACTGCGGCTGTCACTCAATAGTTAAAATCAATTGACATTGATATAAAAAGTCTAAGTGTAGATTTATCCTTAAAGCAGGTTTCCCTTTGTGGAAATGTATGGCATATCCTCACAATATGTTAACAGGGGTCCCCTGACCATCTGGATGTAGCAGCCAGGATTTTAAATGGATAGGAGGCCAGTTCCTAGGCTCCACAACTCCAATGGACTGAAATCTGATGCTGAACAAGGTAATGCATTCAGTTATTAGACATGATTTATGTTGTGGGAATACCCCTTTAAACTTTATATTTTATTTTTTTTATAATGGGGGCGGCCTCTTTGCCTGAGCTGTCCTTTACAGCATTTATGCAGCATTTAAAAAGAAAAAGTGCTTTACTGCAGCCCCATGGTCCATAGACACAATGTTCAGGAGGGGAACCCATTAACTTCTATGGGAGAGTTTTCTAAGCATGGTCTGTGATCTGTGCAGAGGTCATTGCACAAGGAAAGAATAGATAAGCTCTGACAATCACTATTGTGAACGGTGCAAGCTGCATTATCTGTCATTCTACTGTAATCCTGCCTGTAATGATATCACCTCTGTGCATAGATAAGCAGATAACTGCAGTAAAGTGATCTGTACAGACCAAGAAGTGGTGGCAATTGTTTTGCTTAGTGGCCAGTGTGAAAATTGCAGGATTTTATGTTTTTTGCTTAAATATAGATATTGACGTGGAAAATTAAAAAGAACACAATCAAAAATTCTTTAAAAATATGTTTTAAAACATGATTTAAACACTAGGTCATTTTCTGATTCCTTTAAAGAACTCCGGCTCCTCCATAGACCATACCTTCGCTGCCTGATGGATATATATGCCTTTGTTAAAGTAAGTCTGTTAGCTGTTTTGATTCCTCAAAACTGCTGACAGGGTCTATGAATAATTAAAGGGTAAAGATGTTTAACAGGAGCATAGCTAAAGGCTTATGGGCCCGGATGCAAGAGTTCAGCTTGAGCTCCATCCCTCAGTGCTTTGTGGTCTGGGGCAAGGAAGCATATAGCCTTACTGCTGCCTGAGGCAACAATTGAAATGGCACCACCCCCCCTACCAAATTCTTGACCTAACCTCTTCCCTAAAGCCAGAATTATAACTTGACCAGCATGCGATTTCTGGCATCTTCTTATGCGACACAAGGGTCTTTGGGCCCCCTCAGGCTCCTGGGCCCTGTAACGACTGCTACCTCTGCACCCCCTATAGCTACGTCCCTGATGTTTAAGCATACTTCAGTGGGTGATCAGTCTTCTTGCATGACAAATGAAGAGAAGTTTTAAAGCCCCCATTTCATGATTGAAAATGGTGACTAGAGATGAGCGAATCGAAGCTGACAAAGTGGAATTTGATCCGAATTTCGGGAAAAATTTGATTCGCACCAAATCTGAATTTCCTCGCACTTCGTGGTAACGAATCACATTTTTTCCTAAAATGGCTTCTGCACGTGTGAGGACATGGAGAAAGGAACTCTGGGAAGGCGGGATCACCCACAATGCCATGCATGCAGCCAATCAGCAGCCAGCCAGCCCTGTGATGTCACAGCCCTATAAATAGCCTCAGCCATCTTAGATTCTGCCATTTTCCAGTGTACTTAGTGCAGGGAGAGACGTCTGCAGGCGCTAAGGACAGTGATAGGAAAGACTTGATTGTGGTGAAAAAACGATTTATAAGTGCAGGGAAAGGATAGGGAGGAATCGTTCCACAGCATTTTTGTAGCACAGGGTTCAGTAGGAGAGGTTACAGACTGGGTAATAGGAACAATCCTATTACACCTTGGTGCACTGACTGGGGATCCAAATTGCCATTATACAGCTCTGTCATTCCAGCAAACCGTTCTTGTTATAGGGGTGCAAGTATTGTTTGATACAGCCATTAACAGGGTTTATTACAATGAAATCTTTCTATAGTACATTTTATTTGCCCTTGTGCAGTGCAGTTATATGTTGTAAAGCCCTTTTTGCCGTGTATTAGTGGTAAAAGGAAAATATATTTGCCCTTGTGCGGTGCAGTGATATATTCAAAAGGCCAGTTTGCCATGTATTTGTGGCGAAATAAAAATATATTTGCCGTTTATTGCTGCACTTATCTGTGTTGTGTAAAAGTAGAAAAAAATTAGGGCCTAATTGCTGTTCTGCGGTGCAGTGATATATTCTAAAGCCCATTTTGCCGTGTATTAGTGTCAAAACAAAAATATATTCGCTGTTCAGCGTTGCACTTATATGTTGAAAATCCTTGCGTAGTGTGAAATTGGAAAAAAATAAGGGCCTATTGCCGTTCAGCGGGGAAGTTATATGTGGCAAAGCCTTTTTTGTGGTATGGACCAAATTACGTTGTGATTAGAGATGAGCGAACTTTAAAAAAAAGTTCGGCGTTCGGGTTGTGGTAACTCGCGCATCCCGTTATGGATTCCACTATAGCGGCATATGGAATCCATAAGGGGTGGCTGCCACCAACCCGAACTGTTGAACAGCCGAAGGACCTGGGGTGACATCGCTGTCATGTGATCAGTGCAGGGGGCATGGCTCAGCACGGGATCAAATCCAGTGCTGAGCCACGCCCCCTGCACTGATCACATGACGGGACGTCACCCCAGGTCCTTCGGCTGTTCAACAGTTCGGGTTGATGGAAGCCGCCCCTAATGGATTCCATATGCCGCGATAGTGGAATCCATAACGGGATGCGCGAGTTACCACAACCCGATTCGCCGAACTTTTTTTTAAAGTTCGCTCATCTCTAGTTGTGATGACATTTTTTATGTGAAACAGGCTTTAGACGTCTGTAGACATATATGTGGAATCAGCTGACGACGGTGTAAAAGAAGTGCGCTTCTTCTTGGCGCTAACATCGACCTGTAAGGCTGAGTTCACGCTTGACTTATTTGGTCAGTTTTGGCCCCATGACTGCCCAAATAAGTGAAGTGTGCAGTGATTCTAAGAGAGACACCCGTCATCTGCATGTCATAAGGACTCACAGTATTATTTCACTACCAGAGCAGACTCCCTACGCGTGTTAGTGCAAGGCACAGTGTTCTACACCACTATAAATGCCAGGAAATAGCAGTTTTTACCGAAATTTGCCGCAAATAAATTCGGACCAAACCAAATTTTTCCCGCGAACCAGCAAATCGAATTTATTAAAAATTCACTCATCTCTAATGGTGATGGGGGGACATGTTACTGCTATAGCTAGTCATTGGCCGCAGTAGCCACGTGACCTGCATCAAACCGGATGTTGACACACAGACCAAAGCGAGACAGCGGCGGCAGAGAACTGAAGTAACTGGAACCCAGAGGTGGGGAGCACATATGTATGCTTCTCGCCACTAGTCTGGCAATGTGGCAAAAAGATCACTGAAGGTGAACAACCCCTTCTCCCTGTGCCTTAATGACCAACGCAAAAATGCAGTTTTCTTTAATTTTGCATGTAACATTTTTCAAAATATAGTTTTTAGCTCTACAGTATCTCATTAGATTTATTTTTTATTAAATTTAAAAAGGATATTATGTTTTCAAAAATGGGATATGACCTGATTTTACTTTGTTGACCAAAGCATAACAGCCGAAGAATAAACCTCTCTAAAGCATATTTCAGGTCATTTATCAATTTGGTGTAAAGTAGAATTCGATTCCACCTTTTATTTTTGATAGCTCCTTTGGAAAATTAATGGTGAAATTCGATTGGTTGCTATCGAAAACTAAGCCAGTCATACTTTACACCAGTTTCATAAATGACCCCAATTATTTGTATTACTACACACCCAAGCGTGCATGCCAATGGGTATAGCTTGCTTTTTGGCCTTTAGGTTTTTTAGCATCTTGGCTGAAATCTGACACGAAATGTAAAAAAAGACTAAATATAACATTTCAAGCAATCTTATGTTGCAGAGAGCCTAATTTTCTGGACAACATAACTGGACAAAAAAATCATTTTCCTATTGCAATAAGAGCAACAGTGACACCCTCATTGCACCAAATGCCTAATTCGCCAAAAGTATCATAACTGAGGAACAGAGCCTCAGATCAATAACCAAATCTATGTGTCTATGCAAACAGTTGTATAGGGAGGTCACAGGTGACAGACTCCCTTTAAGCTTTACTAACATGAAACTGAAAAACCCGCTTAAAGGGAACCTGTCACCAGGATTTTGTGTATAGAGCTGGGGACATGGGCTGCTAGATGGCGGCTAGCACATCTGCATTACCCAGTCCCCATAGCTCTGTGTGCTTTTATTGCATTAAAAAAAGGATTTTAGCGATATGCAAATTAACCTGATATGACTCCTGTGTCCGGAGAGGAGTCATATTTTCTGAGCGCAGCACCGCCCCGCGTCCTCCGAATCTCCTCCTTGCTCGGCGCTCCACCTCTGTGACATCGGCCAGCAAGGCGGAGATTCGGAGGACGCAGGGCGGTGCTGCACTCAGAAAATATGACTCCTCTCCGGACACAGGAGTCATATCAGGTTAATTTGCATATCGCTAAAATCCTTTTTTTAACGCAATAAAAGCACACAGAGCTATGGGGACTGGGTATTGCGTATGTGCTAGCCGCCATCTAGCAGCCCATGTCCCCAGCTCTATACACAAAATCCTGGTGACAGGTTCCCTTTAAGTAACCTCCAAAATCTGTGCTATAGATTGCCACCTCTGTTATTCTGTGCTTTCAGTCGTCAGGTAGCAGTTATGATGAAAAATTCTATCTAATAGAGCAGCTAAGGGCAGTAAAGATTATCCCATATCTAAAATGAAATCTATTGCACTGAATTCAGGATTTATACAGTGGCAGTTCTGAATTGATGAAACCTTAGTGCACGTGGTATTACCCTTACTGTATATATTCTGTTTTCCCTCCCCCTTCTTTATAATGATATGCAGTGAGGATGCTTCCCTAAGGCTTATTTTGGTTTCCCGAGTATCTCTGAGCAATGCTTTCATGTGTAACCATAATAATTTTCCCCCTGCTGTGACTTTCATGCCATGGGCATGTCTTACAGGGCTCATATGTTTCAAGCTTCCTAATGTTTGAATTTCGGTGTTTTGTGTTCTCAGCTCACTGATTGCTACCTTCTGAGATGCCAGTTGTTTAAAAGGGATTGTGTTACGGCAAAATGGCTTGTTGTTTGAATCAAGTTTTTTTTTTCTGTTAGAGCTTGTTCAAATCATCCATTATAGGAGTAGTGCAACAAAAATAACGCAAGTGCCGGAGTTGGCACATAACTGAGACAAATGGTGATGGATTGACTCCATTGAATACAATAGCATTTGTTTTGTTTCTATATGGGATTCCAGCATTTCTGTTTTCTTTATTTTTGTAACATCATTATACAAAATATAATTTACAACAAGCAGTAACAAAGATAAGAAAATATTTTTTTCCCACTTTGGTTTCCTTATTACAGTATTTCCGGCACCATATTTTTCAGCAGACCTCAGATAGGACCCCCAGATCAGACCCCCATTCCTATCAGACCTCAGATCAGACCCCCATTACTAATCAGACCTCAGCTCAGACTCCCATCAGAACTCAGATCCGACCTCATTCCTAATCGGACCTCAAATCAGACCCCAATTGCTTATCAGACCTCAGACCCCCATCAGACCTCACATCAGCCCCCCATTAGACCACAGATTAGACCCCCATTATATCCCCATTCCTCTTCAGACTCCCATGAACTTACCTCTCCTGCTCCAGACAGCAGAAGAGGGGGTCTAAGAGCTGGTCACAGTGCTCTACGTACACTCACCACTCTCCAGTCTTCTTCTGCCGGTGCTGCACGCTGTGCTGTGACCAGAATTCGCTCAGCATCAGGTCACAGTGCACACTTACGCGATGCAACATCAGGTCAAAGCCGAGAGTGCTGCGCCGGTAGAAGATGACCAGGGAACAGTGGGTACAGACAGCAGAAGGTGCACTGTATTCATTGCTCCTAAGTCCTACTGTGTACTAGTGTGTGCTTCCATAACTTACGGAGTTACTAGTATTCGCTTCATAAGACGCATTGACATTTTTATACCACTGTATATTGTAAGAAATATGGTACTTTTTCCCCACATCGCCCTCACCGGCCTACACCAATTCGAAAACCATCCTGACTCGGTTTTACCAAAATAAACTAAAATTCTCTAACCCAGAAACAACCCAAGAATTTTTACAAACTGAGTTCTCCTAGGGAAGTGATGGTGAACCTTTTAGAGACTGAGTACCCAAACTGCAAACCAAAACCCAGTTATTTATCGCAAAGTGCCAACACGGAAATTTAACCTGAATACCAATATAGTATATCTTCCATGTACTATATGCGGCACTACTGTAATACTTCAATACTGATGACCTATCCTCTGGTATCAGTATCTGATCTGTGAGGGTCTGACACCTGGGACTCCCGCCAATCAGCTGTTCAAGAAGGCTGCTGTGCTTGCAGTATCGCCGCAGCCTTGTCTAGCCTTTCCTAGGCCATGTGACGACTCATCGATTGGTCACCTGGATGTGACCGAGGGACACCTGGATTTCAGGGCTTGACGCCAATACCGGCGCTCCTGATACACAAGTCCGCGGACCATACACTTTGGCTGGCTGGATCACAGTGTGTTTCCCTCAGAAGGTCGCCGCCATAAGCTGCGCCACATCATTTGGATAACATCCTTTTGATTAAGTTTGGTCACGCTTATGTCACTTATCTTTATTTTGGCCATCTGGCACCTTCACTGAATGTCCCGTTAAATAAGGGCCTAGCGTCCCCTGATGTATCGTAGGCCCGCTTATATATTCTTAGGTGCGATAGTTTATGAACGCGTCGGGACGCCATTTATGCACCTTGGGGGTTCTCCCCACCATCGCATTCCAATGCTGGTATAGGTGACCTTGCCGTTTACACTTTTTTTCTTGCCACCCTTTATAGGGCAAGTAGTGTAGGGTCAGGTTCCAGCACGTGGCCACCCCTTGCGGGCTGTTTTGGACCTCGTGAGGTCTCATAGAGCACTATAGGCCAAGTAGGGCTCCCCTTAGCTGGGTTGGCCTTCCTTACTATTGGGCCTTCTCTGAGCATTCTCTTCCCACGAGGGTCTGTTTTCTTTGTACTTTTTTGTGTATTTTTGTGGGGCTATTCACTTTTTATCTGTTGGTTATTAAATGTTACGTTTTAATATAATACTGTTGCCCCAATCTTTCTAATTTTTCCAAGAGTCTGGGCAACGGTTGGGGTCTGCACAATACGTGCTAACGTCCCCATATCCTAGCTGTATTTTTGTCGTGTTTTGAGATTAGATTATGGCTTCATATGTGCAACGTTTTCATAAAATCGCTAAAAAGTCACAACCTATGCCAGGCAACCCTGGTGTACTTTAACACATATAGGTGAAAACCACATTGCAATCACGCCAAATATATTATTACAGTAGGAGCACCATTTCATACATTTAGTGCAGGCACACAAAGCATAGACAGACTTAAAACTGACACAGAAACTACCACATATAATACATTTCCCCCTATAAGTGTACTGTGTGATAATTATAAAGATATTATCCGCCCAGCAGTGAGCCCGGTGATGTCACTGGCACTATTGGGTGGGCTTTAGAGCTGCCCTAGCTTGTAAAACAGCTAGGACAGCGGCAAAGCCCACCCATCAGAGCCAGCGACGTCACCGGGCTGGGCGGATTCCAGCCGGTGAATCCTCCGCCTATCAGTGTACCATTGTAAATAAAAAAGCATCGCAGGGGTGATGATAGGGATATATCTGGGTTCAGCTCTGAACCCAGACAACCCCTTTAGCCAGCAATTCAGCAGTTTATTATTTAGAACAATAAGCATACTTTTGCACAGTAACCCAATATCTCAGAAACCCAATTTAGAGTACGGTTTTAAAGGGGTTCTGAACCTGGACATACCCACAATTTCACCCAGGCAGCCCCCTGTTATGAGCATCGGAGCATTTCCTGCATGGATGCTCTCCTTTGCCCTGCGCTGAATCGTGTAGGGCAAAGGAATTTTATGGAGTTCTGGTGACGTACTGGGCTATCCATAAGGACTGCTAGGCTTCCGCCCAGTAGTTTACACGTTGACGTCATGGACTCTGATGGGCGGGCTTTAGCGCTGCCTTAGCCTGTAAAATGGCTAGGGCAGCGCTAAAGGCCGATGATCAGAGCCGGTGATGTCACCACGCTGACTTCTGGGCGGAAGCCTCTGTCCATTAGTGTAATAATATAAACAAAAAAGCCCTTTCCCTGCGCGATACAGCGCAGGGGCAAGAGAGAACATCAGAGCATGAAATGCTCCAATGTTCATAATAGGAAGCTGCCTGGGTGAAATTGTGGGTATGTCTGGGTTCAGCTCTGAACCCGGACAACCCCTTTAAGTAACCATTTCTTGCTATTTCTAACCACCAAACTGAGTAATTCATATTGCTCCCATTTCATAACAAAAGAATGTAGGCTGCAATAAAATAATAATAATAATAATCTGTATTCATATAGCGCCAACATATTCCACAGCACTTTACAGTTCAGGGGTTCATGTACAGTCATAAATAACATAGCAACAGACAAGTCAGTAATTACAACAATGAGGCCAACAGCTTACAAAATACATTTTCATATTATTCTAGTTCCACCCCCTTCCCCTCAAATTTGCTCATTAAATATATTTTCTATCTTCTTCAAGTTGTTCTTTGACCATAAAGTGTGAATAAACCTATTTATTTTCAGTCTAAATGAATGGCTTAAGCTGTACCCAAACTATTTTGCTGTACAGGTTTAGCGTATAAGCCAGGAGAAAAATGTGTACGTCAAATGGGTAAATATGCTCCTATGGATATGAGTGCTTTTTTGGCATCAGGTAGCTATACCTATCTTTTTTACCGTATAGGAAAAGGAGGACTGTACAATCCTATACAGTTATCAATATATATATATATATACTTTTTTAAATGGGCATCTATTTCAGGCATATGTCACTCACAGTCCAATAAACATACTTTTCATATGGCTCCTGGAGATTTTCCTGGAGTATGGTCTGTACAAAATGTTCTGTACTAAATGAGCAATCTTATCAATTAACTAGTAAATGGGATGTGAAAAAAACAGTAATTACTGAAATCTTGTTACAGACTCAAAAGACCTCAAGATATTGCATAATGGTTTACTAGGTCACGTACAGGACCTAAACCAGACATTCAGTCCACTTTGGAATTTGAACTTCAATAGACTTAGTTACTGTAGGATCAATATCAACTGAAATAGACTATTCATAGGGATGATTATTTTCATGGGGATCTATATTCATTACCACAGCTGAACACAGAACATAACACCTACGCTACTACAAAGCACCAGTGATTGTCTGTCCACTGTCCCTAACGTCATGTCCTCTCGCTATCTGAAACTGAATCTTTCAAAAACTTAAAGGGGTTGTTTCTTCTGAGACAATGGGGGCATATCGCTAGGATAACTTTTTTATATTTTTCTTAGACAGAACTGTGTGACTTTTTTTTTTTTTTGCAGGACAAACTGTAGTTTTTAATGGTATCATATCTTTGGTACATATGACTTTTTGATCACTGTTATTAATTTTTTTTTGGTGGAAAAGGTGACAAAAAAATGGTGAATCCTGTATTTTTTCATTATTTTGTTATGGTGTTCACTGCACAGGAATTTTTTTAAAATATTTTAATAGTTCAGACATGTTTGGATGCTGCCTGTAGGTAGGGACAGACACAGGCAGTGAGCTCTGAGCTAGAACCCACATCCTGTTTTCCTGACCTACTTGCAGTAAAAGCCCTAGGTAGCAAGACTACAGCTAGTCGACATTCCCTGGCCTACTTATGTGCAAAGACAGACAGATAGCAAGACAAAACAGGGTTGTACGTAAAAATGGGTCCGAGCCAGATAGGCTATGCAGTACCAAACAAGAGACAGAGAGTGGTCAGAAGTCAAGCCGGGGTCCGATAAAAAAGTAATACAAAAAGCATAGGAACCAGGAACACACCTAGTGAGTCAGAGACTATCACTGGTGTATGGCCAGGAAGGGGTTTAAATTAATCACCGAGTTCTAGGATCAGACCCTGATAGGTCATGACGCGGCACTCCATTAGTCAGAAACACTAGCACATAGGAATAGAGAAGCTGAGCAATCAGCCTACTGCTAATCTCCTCCAGCAAACGCCTGCTGTGGGTAGAAAGAGAGCACTGCATCCTGTTACTAACGGATGCTGTTGCATCACTAGGGGGCATGGCTTAGCTGTGTGTCTTTCCCAGCGCAGTCACGATGAAGCTGGAGACTGTGCCACTGGAGCCCGGACAGGTGAGTTTGTGACAGCGGTGATGTTTATTTTTTATTGTTTATTTATTTTTATTTGTAAAATTGGGAAAGGAGGATGATTTAAACTTTTAATACTTTCATGTTTTTTATTGTTTAAAAAAAATTACTTTAGCAACATAGTAACATAGTATATAAGGCTGAACAAAGACATTTGTCCATCCAGTTTGGCCTGTTATCCTGCAAGTTGATCCAGATGAAGGCAATATAAGTCCTGTGAGGTAGAAGCCAATTTTCCCCACTTAAGGGGAAAAAAAATCCTTCCCGACTCCAGTCAGACAATCAGAATAACTCCCTGGATCAACAAACCCTCTCTAGTAGCTATAGCCTGTAATATTATTACATTCCAGAAATACATCCAGGCTCCTCTTGAATTCCTTTATTGTACTCACCATCACCACCTCCTCAGGCAGAGAGTTTCATAGTCTCACTCCTCTTACCGTAAAGGATGATGGGTGAAGCCAGACTAAATATGGGAGTTGGAATGACCACAAAGCTACACCTGAGACAAGAGGTGTGGTCATTACCAGCAACAACACTGAAACAAGTGAAACCAAAGAGGCTGTCAGATCACATCACGTGCAGCCAGTCTCTTTGATCTTCTGACACCTGTCGCATTAGAGACCGTGACACTTGCACTGTGCAATTATCATGTCATTTATCCCATACAGTGAATGCCATAAACTGAATTCGCTGGGAATAGTGATGAGCGGCAGGGACAATATTCGAATTCGCGATAATTCGCGAATATTTGGGCGAATATTCGCCATATATTCGCAAATTCGCAATCTCGTCATTATTTTCTGATTTGCGAAAATTCGCATTACAATTCACATACATTTGCATAAAAATTTGCATAAAATAAGCATAAACAATCGCATAAACTGGCATTCAAGATACCTTTTAAATACCAGTTTATGCGAATTTTTATGCGAATTTTTAATGCAAATTAATGCGAATTTTTTATGCGAATTTTCGCAATCAGAAAATAATGACATTATTTTCCTGCTTGCGAGAATTTGCATATAAAAAATTCGCATAAAACGAATATTCGCGATTGCGAATATATTTTGCAATATTCTAAATATTCGCAAATTCTCAAAGTGCCGATATTCGCGATTAAAATTCGCAATTCGAAAAATTCGTGATCAACACTAGCTGGGAAATGGGAGCCAGTGAAGGGATTGGCAGAGGGGGGAGGCAGAGGAGGAACGAGAGGAGAGGTGAATTAACCAGGCAGCGAAGTTGATAATAGATTGGAGGGGAGCAAGAGTGCTTGATGGGAGGCCACAAAGGAGAATGTTGCAGTAGTCCAGCCAGGAGATGATGAGAGCATGCACTAGTATTTTAGTTGACTCAGGGGTGAGGAAGGAACTACACTACTACAAGAGATGTTCTTAAGTTGAAAGCGGCAGGTGGAAGTGAGGGTTTGGATGTGTAGCTTAAAGGACAGGTCAGAATCCAATGTTACCCCCATGCAGGGGACCTGCAAAACTAGAGAAAGCATTGTGCTATTAACTGTAATGGACAGGTCAGGTAGAGGGACTGAGTGACATGGGGGAAAGACAATTAATTCAGTTTTCTCCTTGTTAAGTTTTAAGAAGCGTGAGGAGAAGAATGAAGATATTGCCCTAAATCTGGTGTTCCAGCTTTGGCTAGTCAAGTATAATACTGTCTGCTGTTTGGCAAAGGATAGATTATTTTCTGTGGTGAAATTCAATTGTCAAAATAGCAATCCCCTAAATCTGGTGTCCCAGCACTGGCTAGCAAACTATAATAGTGTCCGCCAAAACATATATTTTGTTCTGGGGTGAAATTCAATTGCCAAAATAGCAATACCATAAATCTGGTGTCACAGCTGTGGCTGGCAAACTATAATACTGTCCGCAAAAACATATATTTTGTTCTGGGGTGAAATTCAATTGCCAAAATAGCAATACCATAAATCTGGTGTCCCAGATCTGGCAGGTAAACTATAATAGTGTCCGCCAAAACATATATTTTGTTCTGGGGTGAAATTCAATTGCCAAAATAGCAATACCATAAATCTGGTGTCCCAGCACTGTCTGGCACACTATAATAGTGTCCGCCAAAACATATATTTTGTTCTGGGGTGAAATTCAATTGCCAAAATAGCAATACCATAAATCAGTGGTTTCAGCTGTGGCTGGCCGAGTTTCATAGTGTCCTGCAAATTATATATTTTGTTCTGGGGTGAAATTCAATTGCCAAAATAGCAATACCCTGAATATGGTGTTCCAGCTGTTGCAGGCCTAGTTTAAATCTGTCCATCACAGGTTATATGTTGTTCTGGGGTGAAGTTCAATTGCCAAAATAGAAATACCATAAATCAGTGGTTTTAGCTCTGGCTGGCCAAGTTTCATAGTGTCCTGCAAAGGATATATTTTGTTCTGGGGTGAAATTCAACTGCCAAAATAGCAATCCCCTAAATCTGGTGTCCCAGCACTGGCTGGCAAACTAGAATAGTGTCCGCCAAAACATATTTTGTTCTGGGGTGAAATTCAACTGCCAAAATAGCAATCCCCTAAATCTGTTGTCCCAGCACTGGCTGGCAAACTATAATAGTGTCCGCCAAAACATATATTTTGTTCTGGGGGGAAATTCAATTGCCAAAATAGCAATACCATAAATCAGTGGTTTCCGCTGTGGCTGGCCAAGTTTCATAGTTTCCTGCAAAGGATATATATTATGTTCTGGGGTGAAATTCAACTGCCAAAATAGCAATACCATAAATCTGGTGTCACAGCTGTGGCTGGCAAACTATAAAACTGTCCGCAAAAACATATATTTTGTTCTGGGGTGAAATTCAATTGCCAAAATAGCAATACCATAAATCTGGTGTCCCAGATCTGGCAGGTAAACTATAAAAGTGTCCGCCAAAACATATATTTTGTTCTGGGGTGAAATTCAATTGCCAAAATAGCAATACCATAAATCTGGTGTCCCAGCACTGGCTGGCAAACTATAATAGTGTCCGCCAAAACATATATTTTGTTCTAGGTGAAATTCAATTGCCAAAATAGCAATACCATAAATCAGTGGTTTCAGCTGTGGCTGGCCGAGTTTCATAATGTCCTGCAAATTATATATTTTGTTCTGGGGTGAAATTCAACTGCCAAAATAGCAATACCATAAATCTGGTGTCACAGCTGTGGCTGGCAAACTATAACAGTGTCCGTAAAAACATATATTTTGTTCTGGGGTGAAATTCAATTACCAAAATAGCAATACCATAAATCAGTGGTTTCAGCTGTGGCTGGCAAACTATAATAGTGTCCGCCAAAATGTATATTTTGTTCTGGGGTGAAATTCAATTGCCAAAATAGCAATACCATAAATCAGTGGTTTCAGCTGTGGCTGGCCAAGTTTCATAGTGTCCTGCAAATTATATATTTTGTTCTGGGGTGAAATTCAATTGCCAAAATAGCAATACCCTGAATCTGGTGTTCCAGCTGTTGCAGGCCTAGTTTAAATCTGTCCATAAAAGGATACCTTTCATCCAGGGCCTAAATACTAGCCCTAAAAGAGATATTCCCCTAAATCAGTGGTTACTGCTGTGCCTGGATTCGTGTAATACGTTACATAAATAAATAGGCAGATAGTGTTAGGTGCCTGTAAAAAAAGGCCTGAATTTGAAATCAATACATTGGGCCAAATATTTTTTTTCTTATTGTGGTGCTTGGTGAATGGTAACAATGAGGAAAACATCTAGTAAGGGACGCGGACGCGGTCGTGGTGGTGTTAGTGTACCCTCTTGTGCTGGGAAAGGACGTGGCCATTCTGCCACAGCCACACGTCCTAGTGAACCAACTACCTCAGGTTCCAGTAACCGCCAGAATTTACAGCGATATTTGGTGAGGCCCAATGCCGTTCTAAGGATGGTAAGGCCTGAGCAGGTACAGACGCTAGTCAATTGGGTGGCCGACAGTGGATCCAGCACGTTCACAACATTATCTCCCACCCAGTCTTCTGCAGAAAGCGCACAGGTGGCGCCTGAAAACCAAGCCCATCAGTCTCTCACATCACCCCCATGCCTATCAGGGAAACTGTCTGAGCCTCAAGTTATGCAGCAGTCTCTCATGCTGTTTGAAAACTCTGCTGGCAGGGTTTCCCAAGGGAATCCACCTAGCATTTCCCCAGTGGTGGAAGACATAGAATGCACTGATGCACAACCACTGATGTTTCCTGATGATGAGGACATGGGAATACCATCTCATCGGAGTCCACACGTCTCTGATGATGACGAAACACAAGTGCCAACTGCTGCATCTTTCTGCAGTGTGTAGACCGAACAGGAGGTCAGGGAGGAAGACTGTGTGGAAGACGATGCAGAGGACGATGAGGTCCTAGACCCCACATGGAATGAAGGTCATGCCACTTCATAGTTCAGAGGAAGAGGCAGTGGTGAGACCGAGCCAACAGCGTAGCAAAAGAGGGAGCAGGGGGAAAAAGCAGAACAGCCGCCTCCAAGAGAGTTCGCCTGCTACTGGCCACCGCCACCAGGGACCGAGCACCCCAAAGGCAGCTTCAAGGAGTTCCCTGGTATGGCAGTTCTTTAAACAATGTGCTGACGACAAGACCCGAGTGGTTTGCACACTGTGCCATCAGAGCCTGAAGCGAGGCATTAACGTTCTGAACCTTAGCACAACCTGCATGACCAGGCATCTACATGCAAAGCATGAACTGCAGTGGAGTAAACACCTTAAAAGCAAGGAACTCACTCTGGCTCCCCCTGCTCCCTCTTCTGCTGCTGCCTCCGTCTCTTCCTCCGCCTCGGGAGGAATGTTGGCACCTGCCGCCCACCAAACAGAGGATGTGCCACCGACACCACCACCTGCGTCACCAAGCATCTCCACCATGTCACACAGCAGCGTTCAGCTCTCCATCTCACAAACCTTGGAGAGAAAGCGTAAATTCCCACCTAGCCACCTTTGAGCCCTGGGCCTGAATGCCAGCATTTCTAAACTACTGGCCTTTGAAATGCTGTCATTCAGGCTGGTGGACACAGACAGCTTCAAACAGCTGATGTCCATGGCTGTCCCACAGTATGTTCTTCCCCGCCGCCACTACTTCTCCAAGAGAGCCGTGCCTTCCCTGCACAACCAAGTATCCAATAAAATCAAGTGTGCACTGCGCAACACCATCTGTGGCAAGGTCTACCTAACCACAGATACGTGGACCAGTAAGCACGGCCAGGGACGCTATATCTCCCTAACTGCACACTGGGTAAATGTAGTGGCGGCTGGGCCCCAGGCGGAGAGTTCCTTGGCGCATGTCCTTCCGCTGCCAAGGATCGCAGGGCATCATTCTTTGCCTCCTGTAGCCTCCTCCTCCTACTCGGCTTCCTCCTCCTCTGCTTCCACCAGCTCATCCAGTCAGCCACACACCTTCACCACCATCTTCAACACAGCCTGGGGTAAACGTCAGCAGGCCATTCTGAAACTCATATGTTTGGGAGACAGGCCCCACACCGCGCAGGAGTTGTGGCGGGGTATTGAACAACAGACCGACGAGTGGTTGCTGCCGGTGGGCCTCAAGCCCGGCCTGGTGGTGTGCGATAATGAGCGAAATCTCGTCGCAGCTCTTGGACTAGCCGGTTTGACGCACATACCTTGCCTGGCGCATGTGCTGAATTTGGTGGTGCAGAAGTTCATTCACAACTACCCCGACATGTCGGAGCTGCTGCATAAAGTGCGGGCCGTCTGTGCGCGCTTCCGGCGTTCACATCCTGCCGCTGCTCGCCTGTCTGCGCTACAGCGGAACTTCGGCCTTCCCGCTCACCGCCTCATATGCGACGTGCCCACCAGGTGGAACTCCACCTTGCACATGCTGGAGAGACTGTGCGAGCAGCAGCAGGCCATAGTGGAGTTTCAGCTGCAGCACGCACGGGTCAGTCGCACTGCGGAACAGCACCACTTCACCACCAATGATGGGGCCTCCATGCGAGACCTGTGTGACCTGTTGGGCTGTTTCGAGTACTCCACCAACATGCCCAGTGGCGATGACACCGTTATCAGCGTTACAATACCACTTCTATGTCTCCTTGAGAAAACGCTTAGGGCGATGATGGAAGAGGAGGTGGCCCAGGAGGAGTAGGAGGAGGAGGATGAGGGGTCATTTTTAGCACTTTCAGGCCAGTCTGTTAGAAGTCGCTCAGAGGGAGGTTTTTTGCAACAGCAGAGGCCAGGTACAAATGTGGCCAGCCAGGGTCCACTACTGGAGGACTAGGAGGATGAGGAGGAGGTGGAGGAGGATGAGGATAAGGCAGGTTCACAGCGGGGTGGCACCTGACACAGTTCAGGCCCATCACTGGTGCGTGGCTGGGGGGATACGGAGGACGATGACGATACGCCTCCCACAGAGGACAGCTTGTCCTTACCTCTGGGTAGCCTGGCACACATGAGCGACTACATGCTGCAGTGTCTGCGCAACGACAGCAGAGTTGACCACATTGTAACGTGTGCGGACTACTGGGTTGCCACCCTGCTGGATCCCCGGTACAAAGACAATGTGCCCACCTTACTTCCTGCACTGGAGCATGATACGAAGATGCCCGAGTACAAGCGCACGCTGGTAGACGAGCTCCTGAGAGAATTCCCAAATGTCACAGGGGAACAGGTGGAAGCCCAAGGCGAAGGCAGAGGAGGAGTAAGAGGTCGGCAACGCAGCAGTGTCATGGCCAGCTCCTCTGAGGGCAGGGTTAGCATGGCAGAAATGTGGAAAAGTTTTGTCTCCACGCCACAGCTAACTGCACCACCACCTGATATGGAACGTGTTAACAGGAGGCAGCATTTCACTAACATGGTTGAACAGTACGTCTGCACACCCCTCCATGTACTGACTGATGGTTCGGCCCCATTCAACTTCTGGGTCTCCAACTTGTCCACGTGGCCAGAGTTAGCATTTTATGCCTTGGAGGTGCTGGCCCGCCCGGCGGCCAGCGTTTTGTCTGAACGTGTATTCAGCACGGCAGGGGGCGTCATTACTGACAAACGCAGCCGCCTGTCCACAGCCAACGTGGACAAGCTGACGTTCATAAAAATGAACCAGGCATGGATCCCACAGGACCTGTGCCTCCCTTGTGCAGAATAGACATTTATAACTGCCTCCCCCTCAACCATGTATTCTTGTACTCCGGGGCACTTCTTTATTGAATCCTCATTTTTTTAACTTTACCATGATCTTGCGGTGCAACCCAAAGTTGAATGAACCTCTCCTCTGTCTGGGTGCTGGGCCGAAATAACTGAAAGTGGCCTTCTCTAGTGGTGGGTGAAATTACGCATGATTCCTTGCTGTGGGACCTCTCTCCTCTGTCTGAATGCTGGGGCAGAAATAACTGAAAGTGGCCTTCTCCAGTGTTGGGTGATATGACGCCTTATTTCTTGCTGTGGGACCTCTCTCCTCTGTCTGGGTGCTGGGGCCTAAATAACTGAAAGTGGCCTTCTCTAGTGGTGGGTGAAATGACGCATGATTCCTTGCTGTGGGACCTCTCTCCTCGGTCTGGGTGCTGGCCCGAAATAACTGAAAGTGGCCTTCTCCAGTGGTGGGTGATATGACGCCTTATTCCTTGCTGTGGGACCTCTCTCCTCTGGGTGCTGGGGCCGAAATAACTAAAAAGTGGCCTTCTCTAGTGGTGGGTGAAATGACGCATGATTCCTTGCTGTGGGACCTCTCTCCTCCGTCTGGGTGTTGGGCCGAAATAACTGAAAGTGGCCTTCTCCAGTGCTGGGTGATATGACGCCTTATTCCTTGCTGTGGGACCTCTCTTCTCTGTCTGGGTGCTGGGGCCGAAATAACTGAAAGTGGCCTTCTCTAGTGGTGGGTGAAATGACGCATGATTCCTTGCTGTGGGACCTCTCTCCTCTGTCTGGATGCTGGTCCAAAATAAATGAGAGTGGCCTTCTCCGGTGGTGGTTGATATGACGCATGATTCCTTGATGTGGGACCTCTCTCCTCTGTCTGGATGCTGGTCCAAAATAAATGAGAGTGGCCTTCTCCGGTGGTGGTTGATATGACGCATGATTCCTTGATGTGGGACCTCTCTCCTCCGTCTGGGTGCTGGGCCGAAATAACTGAAAGTGGCCTTCTCCAGTGGTGGGTGATATGACGCCTTATTCCTTGCTGTGGGACCTCTCTCCTCTGTCTGGGTGCTGGGGCCGAAATAACTGAAAGTGGCCTTCTCTAGTGGTGGGTGAAATGACGCATGATTCCTTGCTGTGGGACCTCTCTCCTCGGTCTGGGTGCTGGGCCGAAATAACTGAAAGTGGCCTTCTCCAGTGGTGGGTGATATGACGCATGATTCCTTGCTGTGGGACCTCTCTCCTCTGTCTGGGTGCTGGGGCCGAAATAACTGAAAGTGGCCTTCTCCAGTGGTGGGTGATATGACGCATGATTCCTTGCTGTGGGACCTCTCTCCTCTGTCTGGGTGCTGGGGCCGAAATAACTGAAAGTGGCCTTCTCCAGTGGTAGTTGATATGACGCGCCGAAATAACTGAAAGTGGCCTTCTCCAGTGGTGGTTGATATGACGCATGATTCCTTGCTGTGGGACCTCTCTCCTCTGTCTGGGTGCTGGTCCGAAATAAATGAGAGTGGCCTTCTCCGGTGGTGGTTGATATGACGCATGATTCCTTGATGTGGGACCTCTCTCCTATGTCTGGATGCTGGTCCAAAATAAATGAGAGTGGCCTTCTCCGGTGGTGGTTGATATGACGCATGATTCCTTGATGTGGGACCTCTCTCCTCTGTCTGGGTGCTGGTCGGAACTAAATGAGAGTGGCCTTCTCCAGTGGTGGGTGATATGACGCACGATTCCTTGCTGTGGGACCTCTCTCCAATTGATATTGGTTAATTTTTATTTATTTTATTTTAATTCATTTCCCTATCCACATTTGTTTGCAGGGCATTTACCTACATTTTGCTGCCTTTTGCAGCCCTCTAGCCCTTTCCTGGACTATTTTACAGCCTTTTTAGTGCCCAAAAGTTCGGGTCCCCATTGACTTCAATGGGGTTCGGGTTCGGGATAAAGTTCGGGTCGAGTTCGGATCCCGAACCCGAACATTTTCGGGAAGTTCGGCCGAACTTCTCGCACCTGAACATCCAGGTGTTCGCTCATCTCTAATAAGCAGTATGCAGTGAGCTCCCAGCAGTGGCCACAGAACTATTCTAAACTGGTTGAAGGGAGTTTCTAGGAGCCGTTTGCATATGATCTCTTTATGTTGATATCCATAAAACATATACAGTATTGAATGTACATTTTGCCGAGAGAGAGACCCCCCCAACACTCCACTTCCTCTTTCCAGCATTTAGGCTTGTAGGCTTGTCAGTCTCTCTTAACCATGGCTGTTTGGCCACTAAGAACAGGTGATAGGATGTTCATTGTCAAGATCAGTTGGGGCTGTCATTGGCATTTTGTAAAGGTCTTCTATTAGATAAGACCCTCAAACAAGACATGGTTATAAAGCGTAAACATTATTGACCTAGTTCCCTATTTGCATTTGTTGCAGACCTGTATCTTTTTCATCTATCCATGAGCTCAATTAGGTAACCTGCAGCAGCTGATCTGATCTAAAATGGATAACATAACATTAAAGGATGTTTCGCTGAAATTTCATTCACTTTTGTCTGATCTTTCTTTGTTGCTCATTACACTTCTGCACATGCCTAATGGGAAATCAGGCTGTGATCCTTTCCCTTGTGGGAGAACAGACAGTACTTATTGTACCAATAGCAGGGATGTGAGAACTACGGTAGTTAAAAGCAAATCAGTGGGTGTAAAAAAAAATCAATACTGTCCTGAATAAATGTTTTTGTCAAGACCTGGTAGTGGTTTCAGATTAAGGAATACAAAATATTTTCAAAAAGAAACACATGCTTTATCTAATCCAGAAGCATTGATTCATCCCACATAAACCATCCCACAGAGTCTTACATATCTAATGAAATCCTACATGAAATCAATACAGCATGTAAACACACACATGGAAATGTCAATTATGGCTCCGTGAATCAAAGATAAGTGATTTTTTTCCCTGAGCGTTAACTATTTCAAAAGGTGAAGACATTCCTAATGGTGTTTTTGAGCAGTGGTGACATAAGTGACAGATCAAATGATCCTGTTTGCTTTTTTGCATATATGAGATTGGTCACATAACCGAAAGCTATACCTGGAACAGCCGAAATTGTGACAACACCAAGAGAGATGACCAAACAACACCAAAAGTGATAACCAAAATGTCATAATACATACCAGTATATCGCAATTTATTTGGTAAGAAAATACTTAGCATTAGTATTACAATTCATGTCAATAATTACCGTAAATCCTTAAAATAAGATAAGACACACAAGAGATCTACATGAAAGTAAAAGCCCTTATACTGCTGTAGCACTAGAGGCAAAAGCAGGTGAACACTTAAACTATAAGACTGTCACGGATATAAAGCACAAAATGCTTTATATACAAAAAAAAACAAAAGAAAGGATCAGAGGAAAAATATCAAAGTTATTGATCCTACTGAGGAGAGGGCGACATAATAACCTCTCATCTCGTTGACGAGAACCTTAATTATTTTGTGCAACTAGAAAGAAAACAAGGTACCATTGTCTATGCAAAAATATATGTGAGTTTATTATACATAAGTGCTAAATACAAAATCGATAATACAACCTGTACAATGATAGACAATGAAATATAATACTACTACTTTTAATCAATACTGAATATCGCCAATCAATGCAATGATATGCAACAATTAGAGATGAGCGAACACCTGGATGTTCGGGTTCGAGAGGTTCGGCCGAACTTCCGGAAAATGTCCGGGTTCGTGATCCGAACTCAACCCGAACTTAATCCCGAACACGAACCCCATAGAAGTCAATGGGGACCCGAACTTTTGGGCACTAAAAAGGCTGTAAAAGACACCCAGAGGGATAATATACCGCAATAAACGCATTGCGATTACAACTTTGAGCTAACGATCACCATGGGAACGCCTCCTCCAGTAGAATGTACTGTCGGATCTGAGAATTAAGTTGAAATCGCAATGCGATTCTTATATATTTGCTTAATCGCATTGCGATTTCAACTTAGCATTGCTAAATAATTCCATCCATATCGTTAACTTACTGAGTCAGTAAGTTAGCGAATATGGATGGAATTATTTAGCAATGCTAAGTTGAAACGGCAATGCGATTAAGCAGATATATAATAATCGCATTGCGATTTCAACTTAATTCTCACATCCGACAGTACATTCTACTGGAGGAGGCGTTCCCATGGTGATCGGTAGCTCAAAGTTTTAATCGCAATGCGATTAAGCAAATACATAAGAATCGCATTGCGATTCCAACTTTTAGTACTCAACTTTTAAAATCGTACACCACTTTAAGTTCCAAAGTTGCAATCGCGTTCGAATAGAACTTAAAGCTGTCTCTTAGCCAGTTTTAGTATTGGTGTGCTGTAATAGAAGTTACATTCGTATGCGAATATAACTTAGAGCAATACAGTCAACTTTACACTGTTAGTTTTATTATCGCGATAATACAACTATTCAAGAATCGTGTACGTGCGTCTGTACGTGTGTGCATTACCTCGGACACTATTCTATTTTGCCAGCCACAGCTGAAACCACTGATTTATGGTATTGCTATTTTGGCAATTGAATTTAACCGCAGAAAATAATCTATCCTTTGCCAGACAGCAGACAGTATTATACTTGTCTAACCAAAGCTGGAACACCAGATTTAGGGGATTGGTATTTGGGCAATTGTATTTAACCCTTAATAAAATATAGAAATTTCTTTCCTGAGTTTCTAGGGTGACAATTAGCACAGCCAAGCCCCTGATGTAGGATATAGCAAAAAAAAAAAACTAGTATTGATGGATTGATGGACTTGGTGGCAGCTTCTTCTGGCGCACCACAAGTCACAAAATGGCCGCCGATCAACCCAGAAAATAAGTGACAGAAAAACGCTCTGTGCAGCCTAAAAACCAGCGAGCAAGTAACTAGCAGAAGTTCAATGATTCTCAGCTGTAAATTGATCCATTCATTAGGTGCTGTTGCTGACTTTAACCTGCCTAATCTCGCCCTGACAGAAGCTGCGTCCTCTCCCTACACTAATCAGAGCAGTGTGACGTGCGGCGCTACGTGACTCCAGCTTAAATAGAGGCTGGGTCACATGCTGCACTTGGCCAATCACAGCCATGCCATTAGTAGGCATGGCTGTGATGGGCTCTTAGGGCAAGAAGTAAAACGCTAGCTGATTGGCTGCTGTGCAGCCCTTCAGAAAGCGGGAAGTAATCGACGAACACCGAACCCGAACCCAAACTTTTTTGAAAATGTCCGGGTTTGGGTCCGGGTCCCGGACACCCCAAAATTCGGTACGAACCCGAACTATTCTCGAACTGTTCGCTCAACACTAGCAACAATTCAAATTAAAGAAGAGTAGGGGTATCAACCCCTTCCTATCACCTTTTTGCCAATTGAGGTATATGGCGGCACTATAAATTTGCCAGCTCGGTATCAGGCTAGGGAATATCAAAGTTCCCAAGGGACTAGGTAACAATGTCTGATCCTCATTTAGCAATATGAATCTTTGCTAAGAGAATGATCAAAATTGACCAGGAGCCTTATCAATTACAGATCCACAATTGGGGACCTTTGACTATATACCGGGCTAAGTAACTTATCAATACCGCAAGCAATAAACAAGATATACGTTACCAAGGGTCAAAAGGTGAGTAGGGCTCCGGAGGGATGGTCAGCTCTCCAGAGGGTTCCCCGTGATCCAGGATAAAATCCAAAGCTTTACCACGTTCTGTTTTAGTCCTTTGTTTGTAGAACTTTTTTTTTCTCTTTCTTTTGGAATCCTCTCTCTCTATGATTAATATTCACAGACTTCTCAAAAGAACACACCCCTTTAGATAACGGTCTTCCGACCAAACCAGAGGGTGTGCACATATGGTAATGGTACTGTGAGATCATACATTATAAATCACTACCTGCAAAGACGTATATAAAAACACTAATTTTATTAGGAATATTGTCCCGTGGGACTAAAAGACAATTAAACCTCGAACAGGTAATACGGATCAGTTTAGACCCGGAACCAGTACAACCAAATAAACTGGTTACCAGTCCCTGATCCGTCTGAAGTGCAGTGACCTGAACTAGTCAATGGGCGTGGAGGGTAAATGTATAGATCCCTCAGCAAGCCCTAGTAGACTAGAGCAATACCTAGTTGTTGTGGTACACGCTGTGTAGGTATAGAATCACAGCCTACCACACAAGCAGCACGCACACCGCCACTGATCACCTCACTCAGCGAGGGAGCACCATCGCTGACAAGAGGCGTCAGAGCGGTAAAGACATGCGGCCACCTGTATCAATTGACGCGCTCAACGCGTTTCCACAGGACTAGGATAATGTCCTGTATCCTCAGGAGCACCATATATTAAATAGGTAAGTTGAAAGAAGGAGCCAGACACCTTTTGCGTGTCACGGCACCGGCACTGTGACGGCCGTACGCGGCCGCCAGACTGCCGGGTTTAAAGCCCTAAGCCACACCCCTGGGTATCAGCTGACCGGGCGGGAGGCGGGGCAGCCATCGAAGCAGGGAGAACCACCCACCGTGTCCCGCATCCCGTCCTCTCAATACTTAACTAGATAACCACAGTAGAGGTGAGTGTATAATGTATGTAGGCATGAAATATCGCGGCACAAATCAAAACCAATATCAGGCCGCAGGCAATGGGAAACATCAAAGGAAGTATCACAGGGAAAAGTATCCAACCAGTTACTACTGTAGCAGAATGTATAGATAAAGGCCATAGCATAAGGGTAAAGAATATGGAGCATCACGATTGTGTAGCATCCTGCATCTTGACCGATATTCATATAAAGCAGGCATATGAGATTGACTCATTCAGACCCTGCGGCTGGACCGTTTGTAGATCGAACGTCCATCTCGCCTCTTTCTGTAATAGGAGGCGATCAATGTCACCACCTCGTGGAGATGGCCTCACCGTGTCAATGCCTTGCACAGTGAAGCACCTTCGTTCTCCATTATGGTGGTCATGCATATGTCTCGCCACCGGAGTGTCATTAGAGTCACGTATGTCCAGAAGATGCTCTCCTATGCGTCTCCTTAATTCCCTTTTCGTCTTACCGACGTACTGGGTACCACATTGACAGGTGATCAAGTAGATCACCCCCACTGTGGTGCAACGGATAAGCGAGCGGATCCGATATTGTTTCCCAGTGGAATGACTGATAAAGAAGGAACCCCTTCTCACCAGTCCACACATCAGACAGGATCCGCAAGGGAACGTGCCTTGCAAAGAGGTGTTCAACCAGGTGGTACTGATGGGTCGTGTGAACATGCTGTGAACCAGTTTATCCCGTAGGTTGGAACCACGTTTAAACGTGACCGATGGATAATCTGGTGCCAACCGTCCAATATCCGGATCCGATTTAAGGATAGGCCAGTGGCGCTTCAGTACCTCCTTTATTTGGATATGTGCCCTGTCAAAAGTTGCAATAATCCTAGGAAAGGAGTTACAGTCCTTCCTGGCCTTGGGAACCAGAAGTACCTCTCGTTTAGCAGATAACGCATGATGATATGCGTCACGTAACACTGCATTCGGGTATCCACGATCAGTAAAACGGTCCCTAAGATCTGCTGCCACTGCTTTGAAATCCCGAGGTTGGAGCAATTTCTCCTTGCCCGCAAATATTGTCCCTTGGGGATACCTCGACGCAGGGCTAGCGGGTGACCGCTTCCCCATTCAAGGAGACTATTTGTCGCGGTCTCCTTTCTAAAGAGGCTTGTTTTGACATTACCCTCTTTATCCAGCGTGATCGTGACGTCCAAAAAGTTTATTGTGTCTGTGTGTATCTCATGAGTAAACGAGAGGCCTAAATCATTCACATTTAGTTCAACAACAAAGGCCTCAAAAGCCTCACGTGATCCCCTCCAAAGGATCAACACGTCGTCGATGTACCTTATCCAGAGTAACACCGACGACGTGTAGTGTTCGAGGCTCTCATCAAACACGATCTCCCTCTCCCACCAGCCCAGGTAGAGATTAGCGAACGTGGGGGCACATGGGCTCCCCATCGCAACTCCCCTGAGCTGGTGGAAGAGGCGGCCATCAAAGAGAAACACATTTCGTGTCAGTATGAAATCCAACAATCGCATGATGAGGCCATTATGGCGATGACAATGGGCTCCCCTCTGCTGGAGAAACCCCTCCACAGCCCTACACCCCAGGTCATGGGGAATAGAGCTGTAGAGGGCCTCAACATCAAGACTCGCCAGCCACACTCCAGACTCGCATCTAATGCCGTCTAGCCTCTGGAGGACATCCATGGTATCACGGGCGTAAGATGGTAGGGATGTCACAAACGGGCGTAGGATCTGATCCACATATTGACTAATATTTGCGGTCAGGCTCCCCACACCAGAGACTATCGGGCGCCCCTTCAGCACTGGACCCTTTTTATGGACCTTGGGAAGGCCATAGAATGTGGCCACAATTGGATACTTAGGCAACAGAAAATGTCGTTCAGATTTGCTAATCAGTCTGTCAGTTAGAGCTCCATCCAGAATACTTTCAAGTTCAGTCCTGAACGCTGGGGTAGGGTCAGAGGGCAAACGCCTGTACGTACGGTGGTCATTAAGGAGGTTTAGACACATCTGCTGGTATTTTTCCACATCCATGATGACAATGTTCCCACCTTTATCTGCCGGTTTTATTATGATGTTAGAGTCATTCACCAAACCGGTCAGTGCCACACGTTCATTTCTTGTCATATTGTCACTACCAATGGGAAGTTGTACCAATTTCTGGAGATCATTAATGACAAGGGTACGGAAGGTGTCTATTGGTGTGTTGTCACCCACAGGGGGAAATGCTTTAGAGGGGTTTTTTAGGGTGGTAAAAGGACCTTCTCCCACACTTTCACCTCCCTCTTCTGACAACCCCGCCAGGAGCTGAACATCCGCCAATTGTTCAGGATCGATGCCCAGCTCTTGGCAGGTGCGTCTATCATGGAGCATAAAGTATTTCCTCCATTTTAATTTACGCACATAAAGTTCTAAATCCCTGACCCACCCAAACAGGTTAAATTTCTGTGATGGTACGAACGACAGTCCTTTGTTGAGGACACACATCTCTGTGGCCGTTAATGGGCGATCAGAGAGGTTAATCACGCGTAAATCAGTACTAAGGGATCTTATTGGGGTTTTTTGTTTCGCAGCAGATAATCCGATATGGTGGGGGCTTGATCTAAAAAACCACTGCCTCGTCCTCTCTTCCCACCTCGGTTACCTCTGCCTCTAGATGAACCGCCTCTTCCCCTTGAAAAAGTCCCACCGAAGGCACCTCTGTCCCTCCCTGAGTTTGCTCTGATGTGACTGTCAGTATCACTTTCAGAGGAGGAGATTTCTGTCTCTGTTTCTGGGGCAGTGGGACGGTTTGTCCCAAACCCAAACAGATTTCCCTCCTTGAAATCGTGGAGGTCTCTATTGAACTGGAAGTGTTTTCTTTGTTTAATGTGGGAGGTGCTTCACTGTGCAAGGCATTGACACGGTGAGGCCATCTCCACGGGGTGGTGACATTGATCGCCTCCTATTACAGAAAGAGGCGAGATGGACGTTCGATCTACAAACGGTCCAGCCGCAGGGTCTGAATGAGTCAATCTCATATGCCTGCTTTATATGAATATCGGTCAAGATGCAGGATGCTACACAATCGTGATGCTCCATATTCTTTACCCTTATGCTATGGCCTTTATCTATACATTCTGCTACAGTAGTAACTGGTTGGATACTTTTCCCTGTGATACTTCCTTTGATGTTTCCCATTGCCTGCGGCCTGATATTGGTTTTGATTTGTGCCGCGATATTTCATGCCTACATACATTATACACTCACCTCTACTGTGGTTATCTAGTTAAGTATTGAGAGGACGGGATGCGGGACACGGTGGGTGGTTCTCCCTGCTTCGATGGCTGCCCCGCCTCCCGCCCGGTCAGCTGATACCCAGGGGTGTGGCTTAGGGCTTTAAACCCGGCAGTCTGGCGGCCGCGTACGGCCGTCACAGTGCCGGTGCCGTGACACGCAAAAGGTGTCTGGCTCCTTCTTTCAACTTACCTATTTAATATATGGTGCTCCTGAGGATACAGGACATTATCCTAGTCCTGTGGAAACGCGTTGAGCGCGTCAATTGATACAGGTGGCCGCATGTCTTTACCGCTCTGACGCCTCTTGTCAGCGATGGTGCTCCTCGCTGAGTGAGGTGATCAGTGGCGGTGTGCGTGCTGCTTGTGTGGTAGGCTGTGATTCTATACCTACACAGCGTGTACCACAACAACTAGGTATTGCTCTAGTCTACTAGGGCTTGCTGAGGGATCTATACATTTACCCTCCACGCCCATTGACTAGTTCAGGTCACTGCACTTCAGACGGATCAGGGACTGGTAACCAGTTTATTTGGTTGTACTGGTTCCGGGTCTAAACTGATCCGTATTACCTGTTCGAGGTTTAATTGTCTTTTAGTCCCACGGGACAATATTCCTAATAAAATTAGTGTTTTTATATACGTCTTTGCAGGTAGTGATTTATATTATTGAGGTCAGACGTACTAATTTCATATCTACTTTTGGAGTGATCTTGAGATCATACATTACCCAAAATTCTTTGTGGTGAATAGTGTAACATTACCTGCCGATACCTAGGCAGCAATGTTGTGTAAGCTATAAATGTGAAGCTTTTAAGAGTTAAATTTATATAATGTGACTTCATGTTAAGTGGTAGACATCCACCACCTGGGACATACATCAAAAAGGGAGGCATACCCCCTGACACTTGAAGCAATTAAAAACCTAGATTCCCAGAAACTAGTATAACTGTTCTCACATCATACGGCTAAAATGTAGACAACAAATGTGTGGGTTTTTGGATTTCATAGGTGCCTTATCTTTTGAAAATAACACAACTTTTCTGAGCAAATTCTCATTAAGAAAAGTCCAACTGAGCATGCTTTCCCACATACCTCAGGAATAAACGCTTCTGGTGATACACACAGGATATATATATGTTAGGATATGATTATAACATGTAACAAATTAAAACCAAAATATGAAATAATATAAAACAACACATATGTGATATATCGATTAACTTGTGTCAAAACTAAATACGATCTACTATATGAACAAACAGACATTATATGTTTGTCTCATTAATAAATCTCATCATAAAGAGATGACAGACTAGTGCCAGGAAGAAACTTTATCTCGGCTCATAGCCTTGTGATGAGGTAAAATCACTCCCTTAGATAGGCCCACATCTGCCAGGAAGAACCTTTCCTTGAACCCATTTTTCTCTTTTACAATGAAGGTTCATACAGGAGGGTGAACAAAAATTCAACATGGCTGCTTATTGGCCATGAATACATGTTATTACAACAATAATGTGTAAATGTTTATATACTTATGAAAAGGCATGACATAACGCACCCAATCATGAGACCTCCCCCCCCCCCCCCCAAATTTAGATAACAGTAAATTAGAAAATAAATATTTTCTACTTATTAAAATGTCCCTGGAAGTTTAACGAAGCAGAGTGGTCGATATCACTAACTTTAATAGTCTAGAGTAGAGGGAGTTAATAGATTACAATCTGCTCCTGTTAAACCTAGTGTGCCATCTTTTAACCATTGAACCAAACAACAATGGAGTATGTGGTCACATGATAGGAGTATCAACATCAGAAGTTACACTGTACAGTAAAATACAGAACCCACTATGTAGTCCTCTTCTTCTTACTAGTCTGACTTCTTCCACTGGTGACATTATTAAAGGTCGTTTAGCTACCTTAAGTCAGAGCTTTCATTTATTCCCCTGCTGCCTGGGGACCTTTAGCATGGGGTTGGAGGTGTCTCTCACAGTCCTTTCCAGGTGCTGTATGATCTTTCAGCCTCCTCTCCTGCCTGCACTGATCACATGGATCGATGTCAGGCAGGGAGAGAAGTGTACAGATGCAGACTTCTCTTAGGGATCCAGCAAAGCGCTGGATCCTCTGGATCATTAAGAAAGTCTTTAGGGAGTCTGGGACTGCTGGAGCACCATGACTACATACTGTAAGACGCAGGCACTTTTAAGCAACATTTTTTCCTGCTAAATAGTGGGTCTTATAGTCCAAAAAATTGTGTATGTTTTCAATGAATGGAAACATACTAGTATTCACCAGACAATAAACAGTGACATATATATATATATATATAAATATATATATCGCACAGGTATATTTCATCTATTTCATTTAATTTTTGTGTGTGTCATTAAAAGATATCAACAGTATCCCCCTTAACAGTGAACTCCACAGCCCCCCACCCCTTAACACTGACCCCCACCCCACAGTGACCGCCTTCTTAAAATGGGACCTACACAGAAGCCATCCCCTTTACTTTGACCTTCACAGCAGCCCACCCCTTTAATAGTGAGTTTCACAGCATCCTACTCGCTTGAAAGTGACCTCCTCAGGGGCCCGCCCCCTTAACAGTGACCACTACAGCACCCGGCCCCTTAACACTGAACTCCATAAAGGACCTTCCCTTTATCTGTGACCTCCACTGTTCCCTGCCCCCTTAAGAGAGACCTCCCAAGCACCTGTCCCTTTAACAGTGACCTCCACAGTACCCCGTTCCCTTAACAGTGACCTCCACAGAACTCCGCTCCCTTAACAGTGACCTCACAGTACCCTGCTGCCTTAACAGTGACCTCCACAGCAGCTGCTTCTTTAATGGTGGCCCCTGCCCCCTTAACAGTGACCTCCACAGTGCCCGCCCCTTTAAGCAACCTCCACAGTGGCCTGCCCCCTTAACAGTGACCTCCACAGCAGCTGCCCCTTTAATAGTGGCCCCTGCCCCTTAAAAGTGTCCACGGCAGCTTCCACTTTAATAGTTGCCCCTGCCCCTGAACAGTGTCATCCACAGCGCCCTGCCTCTTTAAAGTTGACCAACAGCAGTGAAGAAAAATGGCTGGGTTGTTAGGAAAACCTGGTGTAAAACTGTGTGTGTGTGGAGACTAAGGGTCTGTGAGCTTCTATTGGCTGATAAGGGACATGTGACCGTGTGTATTGCAGTTGAGATATGAGTGAAAAACTTGCAGGCTTCTATTGGCTAATGCAGGTCATTTTTTGGGAATATCGCAGGAACAGTATGTCCTAGAGAGCTGAGACCCGGTCTAAAACCTTGCCAGACGCCTGGTGTACCCATGTGCCAAATTTGGTGAGGATCTGTCCAGTAATTTGGTCGCACATAAAGAACAGACAGACAGAAACTCATTTTTATATATATATATATATATATATATATAGATAGATAGATATATAAAGTAAATTCGGCAGCACTCCTTATTCGATATCACAGTGGTGCAAGCGTGCACCCCGGTCAGGGGGTCATTTATAAATGTAGAAATTGGCGCAGCACTCTCTTAGATCTCTGGGTGACAGCACCCAGCCCCTTAACACTGACCTCCATAGGGGTCTGTCCCCTTATTTGTGACCTCCACTGTACCCTGCTCCCATAACATAGACCTCCACAGCACCCATCCCTTTGACAGTGACTACCACAGTACTCCGTTCCCTTAACAGTGACATCCACAGTACCATGCTCCCTTAACAGTGACCTCACAGTACCCTGCTGCCTTAACAGTGACCTCCACAGCAGTTGCCCCTTTAATAGTCGCCCCTGCCCCCTTAACAGTGACCTCCACAGTGCTCGCCTCCTTTACCAGTGACCTCCACAGGGCCCTGACCCTTTAAAAATTAGTCATTTGCAAGCCCAATTATCATAATAATATGCAAGTAATTGCAACTCCATTTGATACATCTGCTGAAAAATTATGGTTAAAAAAATATGAAATAAAATACTGTATATTACTGTATAGACATTGGGGCACATTTATTAAGACCGGCGTTTTAGACACTGGTTTTAATAAAGCCCCTGCACTGGTGCCGGCCTGGCATCCAGCGCAGTCTAAATGTAAGACAGCTTCCTTGCTGTCTTACATTTAGACCTCTTTCTACAGCTAAAACAGGTGTAGAAAATGATGAATGAGATGGGCCTGCCGGCCGGTCCCCTTCCCCGCCCGCTCCACGCCCACAATTTTAAACTTGTCATGAGCCATGGCGAAGTCGCAGATAGCAGCGCAACGGTTATTGCGCCGCTATTTGTGACTGAAATACGTGTATTTTAGTCGTATTTCAGCATAGTAAATTACCCCCATAGTTTGTAAGTAACATAGTAACATAATAGGCTGAAAAAATATATATGTCCACCCTGTTCAGCCTGTTATATATGATACGGTGTATGTACAGTACACGCAGCATCCTAATTGTGAAAATTGAGACCTTGATTAAGAAAGGAAAGTGTTTGGATCTGCTCACCCATCCTTTTGGAGATTCTGGCAGGTCATCAGAGCACAAATACACAGGTACAATCATAGGCGTGCCTACGGGGTGTGCCGGGTGTGCCTGGGCAGACCCTAATCAAGCCATGCTCCCGGGTCCGTCGCCCCCCAACACCCGCTGATTTCCCTTTAAGGCTGTGAATACTAATCAGCGCTTCCATTTTGGAAGCGCTGATTAGTATCAGAGGATCAGGAAGCGGTGAAGGATCTGTACTCACCGCTTCCTGGTTCTCGGCTGTTTGCTGCGCACAGCGTGAGTCGCTCTGTGACGTCACTCTGTGCGTGCCAGCGGACAGCAGGAAGAAGAAGATCTCGGGAGGTGCCGGTGAGGAGCAGCGTCCAGGAGCTGGAGAGGTAAGTGCTTTATTTATTTTATTTGAGGCTGCTGGAGGCAATCAGGGTATAATGGCCAGGCTGCTGGGGGCTGAGAGGCATAATATGGGGGGGGGGGGGAACGACTGAGAGGAATAATATGGGCTGAGAGGCATATTATGGGTGGGCCGAGGCATAAATTGGGCTGAGAGGCATAATGGGGGGGAGGGGAGCTGAGGCATAAATTGGGCTGAGAGGCATAATGGGGAGGCTGAGGCATATATTGGGCTGAGAGGGATAATGGGGGAGGGAGAAACTGAGAGGTGTAATATGGGCTGAGAGGCATTAAATGGAGGGGGCTGAGGCATAAATTGGGCTGAGAGGCATAATGGGGGGACTGAGGCATAAATTGGGCTGAGAGGCATAATGGGGGGCTGAGGCATAAATTGGGCTGAGAGGCATATTGGGGGGGGCTGAGGCATATATTGGGCTGAGAGGCATAATGGGGGGGGTGAGGCATATATTGGGCTGAGAGGCATAATGGGAGGCGCTGAGGCATAAATTGGGCTAAGAGGCATAATGGGGCGGGGGGCTGAGGCATAAATTTGGCTGACTCAGCGAGGCAATGGCATAATGGGGGCTGAGACTCCTAAGAGGCATAATGGCGGCTGAGAGGCATAAGAGCTGATAATGGGGGCTGAGAGGCATAAGGGCTGATAATGGGGGCTGAGAGGCATAAGGGCTGATAATGGGGGATGAGAGGCATAAGGGCTGATTTTGGGGGCTAATGAGAGGCATGGGGGCTGATATGGCGGTGATGACAGGCATGGGGCTCTTATCTGAGGTATGATTGGGGGTCATTTACATTGGGGTCTGATCTGAGGTCTGATTGGGGGTCTGATCTGAGGTCTTATTGGGGTCTTATTAAGATTGGGGGTCTGATTGGGACTTTCAGCTGAGGTCTGATTAACATTGAGGGTCTGATTCTTATTGTCCCCCTCTAAAACATAGTCTTATGGGCCGGTGCGTCTTATAGGTTTCCTTCCTGAACTGAAGAGTGGTGCCCACTTCCAGCCCTGAGTCCAGTTGCCCAGAGCACTGATCCCGAGCCTGCTGGAGTCTTCAGAACTGTAAGTATTCACAGTAATTCACTGTAAGCGATATTATATATATTACTTGTTTTATGTGAGTAAGGGTGCTGGGTGGTTATAAGTTGTATAAGTTGTATAAAGCATTATAAAAAAGTATGTACCCTGTCCCTGCTACAGTGCTAACCCTCCTCAGTTGTCCCCTATATAATGTACCCTGATACCCCTCAGTTATAAATTATCCTCCTCGGATGCGTCCGGCCGGCGGTCCTGTAGCTCTGGCTGGACGCCTCTGTGCGTAATCTCGCGAGAGGCGAGATTTGCTGTGAACGCGCGTGTTCACAGTGGCGCGCGGCTCGGCAGTTATACTGCAGTCTGCCAGCGATTATCAATCGCTGGCAGGCTGTAGAAGTAAGATAAATCGCATCAAGCAGGTATATCAGACGCTGTTTTGTTAACAGCGTCTCTGATATACCTGCTACCTGGTCCTCTGGTGGTCGCATTTGCTGGGATCGACCACCAGAGGACCAGATAGCTATGTAAAGTTGCACCAAGCACCACACTACACTACCCCCCCCCCCCCTGTCACATATTAACCCCTTGTTAACCCCTGATCACCCCAATTAGATTCCCTGATCACCCCCCTGTCATTGATCATCCCCCTGTAAGGCTCCATTCAGACGTCCATATGTGTTTTGCGGATCCGTGGATCCACGGATCCACGGATCCTCAAAACACGGACACCGGCAATGTGCTTTCCGCATTTTGCAGATCCGCACATTGCCAGAACTATGTAGAAAATGCCTTTTCTTGTCCGCAATTGCAGACAAGAATAGGACATGTTCTATATTTTTGCGGAACGGAAGTGCAGACCCGGAAGTGCGGATCTGCAATTCCGGATCCGAGCGAGACAAAGTCTGTCCCCATAGAAATGAATGGGTCCGCAATTCCATTCCGTAAACAGAATTGCGGACGTGTGAATGGGGCATAAGGGTCCCTTATCACCGCCAGTTAGTTAGCTACTTGTTAGGTAGTTAGCGCCCAGCCCACCGCACCGCAGTCACTAATTTTGGCAGAGATTTTTTCATCCACATTGATCGATGCGAATGAAAAATACGTAAAAATGCCCTGCGAAATCCTAAAGGTACTCATTGGAATTTGGGCCCCTTTGCGCACCCAGTCTGCAAAAAAGTGTCACTCATGTGGTATCCCCGTACTCAGGAGAAGTAGGGCAATGTGTTTTGGGGTGTATTTTTACATATACCCATGCTGGGTATGAGAAATATCTCTGTAAATGACAACTTTTTAAAAAATGTTATTCAAAGTTGTCAGTTTACAGAGATATTTCTCTCACCCAACATGGGTATATGTAAAAATACACCCCAAAACACATTGCCCTACTTCTCCTCAGTACGGCGATACCACATGTGTGACACTTTTTTGCATCCTGGGTGCACAAAGGGGCCCAAATTCCAACGAGTACCTTTAGGTTTTACAGGGATGCTCACAATTTAGCCCCGCCCAAAATGCCAGAACAGTAAACACACCCCACAAATGACCCCATTTCGTAAAGTAGACACCCCAAGGTATTCACTGAGGGGCATAGTGAGTCCGTGGGAGATTTTATTTTTTTTTTGCCAGAAGTTAGCAGAAATGGAAACTTTATTATTATTTTTTTCCTCAGAAAGTGTCATTTTCCACTAACTTGTGAAAAAAAATTAAATCATACATGAAATCACAATGCCCGTCTGCGAATACTTTGGGGTGTCTTCTTTCTAAAATGGTGTCATTTGGGGGGTATCCTGACATTCTAGCACCTGAAGAAACATGACAGGTGCTCAGAAAGTCAGAGCTGCATTAAAATGCCGAAATTCACTTTTTTGCACCATAGTTTGTAAACGCTATAACTTTTACCCAAACCAATAAATATACACTTATTGGATATTTTTTTTATCAAAGAAAAAAATTTAACAGAAAGTGAAAAATGTCATTTTTTTGCAAAAATTTGGGTCATTTTTGATTAATAGCAAAAAAAGTAAAAATGTCAGCAGCAATGAAATACCACCAAATGAAAGCTCTATTAGTGAGAAGAAAAGGAGGTAAAATTCATTTGGGTGGTAAGTTGTATGATGGAGCAATAAACGGTGAAAGTAGTGTAGTGCAGAATTGTAAAAAGTGGCCTGGTCATTAAGGGTGTTTGAGCTAGGGGGGCTGATGTGGTTATAACTGATGGGTATCAGGGTAAATTATACAGGGGGTAATATAACTTTTATTTTTGTTTATAATGATAATTATGAGTGCGGGTCTGTATTAGGGCTGCACGATATGGGAATTTTGTGCATTTGCGATTAGGGCCCTAAAAATTGCGATAACGATATGCGATGCGATATTTTAAGGGAATTGTGCTAGAGGTCTATCTGCTTAGATTTTCAAGGTAAAAGCACACACAGATGACTGATAATGTGAAATGTAGTTATGCTGAACTCAAGAACTGAAATGCGCAGTGTTTTTCAAAATAAAATTCATATTTGCATTACTGCAAAAATACAAAATACAAAACTTGCCATTTTCTTAATAGCACTGCACAGAACAGATAAATAAAATAGATATAAGAACATGTGTTCATTAAAATAACGACTTTCCACCAGCCCCTCCTCCCTCCCCGCACTATAACTGATGTATCGCTGGCCGCGCTGTGCAGCATAGCGGCCGGAGATACAGTGTCACGTAGAAAGTCAACCATCGCTTTATATGACGCACCGCCATTCCCCCCCCCCCCCCCACACACACTTTTTTGGGGGAAAAGGTGTGTCTTATAAAGTGAAAAATACGGTAATATAATTGCAGCATTTTTGGGTCAGCAAATTGCGATTGCGATATGGCGATTAATTGCGATTGCGATTGCTTTTGTGATATATTGTGCAGGCCTAGTCTGTATGTATGTATACAGAGTGTGTATATATATGTGTGTATATAATATATATATTCATACATACACACGCGCACGCGGCGTGTGTGTTTGTGCTTTAGGGTGCACACCCTAATGCAATAGGCTGCACATGCCTATGGGTGCAATAGCTCCACAGAAAGTAAGTATCTAGTGCAAGAATAAAAAATCCTATTTTTATTCCATTTAAGACACAAAAGTAAATTTAAAATCTGCACTTTGAGCAATGCGTCACTCTCAGGGTGCTTTCACACTAGCGTTATTCTTTTCCGGCATTGAGTTCCGTCCTAGGGGCTCAATACCGGAAGAGAACTGATCAGTTTTATCCTAATGCATTCTGAACTGAGAGAAATATGCATCAGGATGTCTTCAGTTCAGTCACTGCAGGTTTTTTGGATGGAGAACACTTGCCGGAATGCCGGATCCGACATTAATTTACATTGAAATGTATTAGTGCCGGATCCGGCATAAAAAATGCCGTATTAACGCATCCATTCTTGCGGTCTGCGCATGTGCAGACATTTAAAAATGTAAAAATAAATAAATAACGGATCCGTTTTTCTGGGTTACAACTGGATCCATTATTGCAATGCATTTGTGAGACAGATCCCCATTCGGATCCGTCTACAAATGCTGTCCATTTGCGTACAGATTGGACGGAACTGCCTGCCGGATCCTCACAATGCGAGTGCGAAAGTACCCTTAGTCATAGCATGGCATGAAGATTGAATATTTAATTCTAGTGCTGGATAACTGTGCATCAACCATGAGAAGAGTTCCTTTGCTTTATAACTGTGGTATTTATGGCAGCTGAAAATTAAGGGATGGTCTGAGATATATAATGCAGCTCTAACGAAGAAAGTTTTGGGTGCGGCAAAAAAACTCTTTGTGCAGTGGATGTCCTGTACATTGCACAGGCTGCGAGAGGAGGGGGCATATATGGACTTAACTGCTTCTACAATATTTATATGCAGCAGGTTCGTTTCATTGGGTGCTGGAGGGAGTGAGGGTCATTGTTTAACCACGTTCTTTCTATATATACGTCGTGGAGGTAAGCTCTTCTCTGCAACCCAACTTATAAAAACATTGGGTTACATTACGATCTTCAGATGGCTGTAACCGTGGTGTCGCTGTACATCTACTCTGGCAGTACGTTGACATAGAACCAGCAATAAAAAATAGGCCACCAAAATCCAAAATGCGTTCCAGACTGTTGAAGTCTTGATGTGAACCCAGCCAGTAAATAGATTACAAAAAAGCATCCTTTTTCACAGTACAAACATTAGGAATGTTTTATCTTTAAATATTTTATAACAAAAAAAATTGTTAAGAAGGAAAGATATACATTTTTTTTCATAATTTTAGTCTTCGGGGATGGGCTAATCTTAGGTTCGGCGCTCTCCCTAGCCACCTGGGCAGTGAATAGGGAGAGGCAACACTTCTTCCCCTTTGAGCACACCCTGGACCTTTGGAGTCTCTTGCCTAGTAGTAGCTGGGATGCCCTTGATGTTAAGCGAGCAGTGGAGTGCAAGGCAGGAGAACAGGAGGTGGATGAGGATCAAACCGGTAGAGAGACCAATTATCAGGCCACCTTCATTAGAACAAAATAAAGTCTCTTTTTTAGGAACTGGAAGATGGGGATCACAACTAGAGATGAGCGAATTTATCCAAAATTCGATTTGGTCGGTTCGCCGAATTTTCCAAAAACATTTGATTTCGATCCAAATTCATTTGTGATGAATTGCAGTAAAAACAGCTATTTCATGGCTGCAGAGAGCCAGTATAGTGGTGTAGAACAGTGTTTCCCAACCGGTATGCCTCCAGCTGTTGCAAAACTACAACTCCCAGCATGCCCACACAGTCAAAGGCTGTCCGAGGATGCTGGGAGTTGTAGTTTTGCAACAGCTGGAGGCACACTGTTTGGGAAACACTGGTGTAGAACACTGTGCCTTGCAGAAAAATCCAAAGGGAGTCAGCTGTGCTAGTGAAACAGTACTGTGAGTGAGTATGACACGCAGATGACAGGCGTTGCTCTTAGAATCACTTCGCACTTCACTTCATTTGGGCAGCTACGGGGCCGAACCTGACCAAATAACTCAAGTGTGAACTCAGCCTTACAGGTCGATGTTAGCGCCAAGAAGAAACACACTCCTTTTACACCATTGCAAGCTGATTCCACAGAGATGTACACAGAACCTGTTCTATTAAACGCTGATACAAGTAGGGCCCCTTCCTCTGATCAGTCTGAACAATAGCCCCCAAAAAGGGATCCTGTCTGTTGAGCTTCTGCCTTTACATGGTCAGTATTTGGTCAGTATTTGGTCAGTAATCCATCAGTATTGCTAAGGCTAAAAAATAAAACAGGAGTGGATAAAAGACAAAGATGACACGTGAATTAAATATTTGCAAGTCTTCTGTGTATTCTACCCATTCCTGCTTTTGGCTACCAAATCATAAGCCAATTTTGATGCAAAATTGGGACCATGTCATACAGGCCTTACAGCTGCGATATAGACAGGATCCATTGTGTGTTTTATTTATCCTTCCTTTTGACAGATCAGAAGAAGGTTTAAATAAATGGTGACGTCATCAAGGCTATAAAGGCAAAATAGTGGACCAGTCATGGAGTGGGGAGGATGGGAACTGCATGAGAAGTCCACAGAGTGGCCCAGTGACAGAGTGGCGAGATGGCAGCAGCAGCATAGGGAGACCACAGTGTGGCCCAGTGGCAGAGTATTGAGCTGAGAGCAGCATGAGGAGACGACAGAGTGGTGAGGTGGCAGCAGAATGAAGAGACCATAGAGTGTTGAGGTGGCCACAGTATGAGGAGACCACAGAGTGCCCAGTGACATAGTGGGGATGTGGCAGCAGCATATGGAGACCATAAAATGGCCCAGTGACAGAGTATTAAGGTGGATGCAGCATGAGGAGATCACATAGTGGCCCAGTGAGTGTTGTAGCAGCAGCATGAGGAGACCATATAGTGGTGAGGTGGCAGCAGCATAAGAAGACCACAGAGTGGCCAAGTGAAATAGTGTTGGGGTGGCAGCGGCATGTGGAGACAAGAAAATGGCCCAGTGACAGAGTAATGAGGTGGATGCAGCATGAGGAGACCACAAAGTGGCCCAGTAATATAGTGGCGAGGTGGCAGCAGCATGAGGAGGCCAGCCAAGAGTTAGTGGGTTCCTCTGACACAACGCTTAGTTGGAATGGCCCGGGAGCACGCCCTGTGCCCCCAACTGTCCTCAACCTGCCTCTGTCATTTTCTCTTCCGTCAGCACAAGAGGTATTATATGCCGTAGGCTCGGCTCCACTTTTCAGTGAGGACAAGCTACTAGAGGACAGTCAGCAGCCAAGATCTGGAGGATACATCCACCGCTTCCTCCTGTAAGCGGGCAAGTAGTGATGATTGATGAGAGTCGCGTGGCAGCTGGTGTTGCGAGCAGTCAGGCTCCTGGCCATGAGGTCATTGAGAGGGTCATTAGTGACGTGCAGACAGTAGAGGATGGTGATAATGTAGCCGATTGCACTTGGGAGCTGGGTAAAGAAGTGGCTTCATCATCATCAGGAGAAGAGGGTGGCATCAGTGGCGTACCTACCAGGGAAGCAGGGGAAGCAGCTGCTTCGGGGCCCGGGCTGACAAGGGGCCCGCAGCAGTAGTAAACAGTGTCAGACTGGCTACACCCCCCTCTACACTCACTTCACTGCTTTAGAATGTCCTCGGAACAGAGCAGGGAGATAAGCCCCGCCCATCAGCACTGACCATTAATAGAGGAGCCTGGCTGCTTAATAGTGGAGCCAGGGCTCAGTACAGTGTGCTACAGGGAGATCCTGTCTCCCCTCCCCCTGCTCTGTAGTCGGCAATAACAGGAAGGAAAGGGGAGACTGAATACTGACAGGAACTGCTGCAGAAAGAAGAGCCTGTGCCTGTCACTTTCAGGAGCCCATACATTCCAGGCTTATCCCTGCCAACACTAGCTGTCCTGCATCACATGTAGCCCCCCCCCCCACCCAGCTGCATTAATCTGCTCCCCCCCCTCTCTAGTTCTGTGGGCCCCATGCTTATCTGATGCCCTGTCCTCTAGGCCCCCTATCCATCTGATGCCACAGTCCTCTGGGCGCCCATGTGCTGCTTGGTGACACACCAGTATGAGGCCAGTCATCTGACCCCCATCCAACCAAACATTTACAGAATGGGGACTGGAAGATCACGGAGCGACGGGGAGCGGGCGAGTATGGTTTTTTTCAACAACTGTACAATGCGCCGCTAGTTCACATCACATTTTTGTCCCACATTTAAGGCTGGGTTCACATCACGTTTTTCCCATCCGTTTAATGTATACAAGAAAACGTATTCGGATGCCTCATACTGATGCCATGACAGTGACATCCGTTCACCATAGAGCTTCATTGTAAAAAAAAAAAAAAAAAAAAAAAAGTATCCATTTTTTTTACCGGATTGTGCAGGATACAAGAACGAGGAGTGCTGCGCTTTTTTATCGTATACGTCATAGTCCAGTAAAAACACATGTATGTTAAAGAATCAAATACCCTGTATGATGCCTGCCTTAGGCAACTGTGTAATGTATAAGTAATGTGTATACGCTAAACCTGGGGCAAAAATCTGATGTAAATACAGCCTATGGGCCAGTTTACACTGAGGTTTTTGGCGCTGATTGTGGAGCGTTTCTGCTGCAAAATAAGCCCCAAAATAAGTCTCAAAACAGCTTTCAAACTGCTTCAATGGGAAGCAGTGCTTCCTTTTTTCTTTTTTTTTTTACAGAGAAAAGTGTGGAAAAAAGAAGCAGCGCACCCTATCTTGGCTCAGAATCTCCCATTAAAATAAATGTCAGTCCATGTAGTTTTTGTGCATTTTCGGTTCATTTTTTGGCACAGATCTCCAAAAACCTCAAGCTGAAAATTTACTTTTGTATTTAAGTGAACATCCATTAAAAAAAGGGTTTTTTAGCGAAAAAAAGTGGATCCCATGCTGATTTTTTAAAGCATGTTTTAGTTGTGTGAACTAGGCCTAAGACTGGCATTAGTGGCGTATCTATCAGGAAAGCAGCTGCTCCTGGCTTCAGAAGCAATGAGTATGAGTGACGCGTATGAGTGACGTGTGCAGCACCTGCCCAGAAATCAGAAGGCCCAGACCAGAAGTAGAAGAAGAAATGGCAGCCTTCTGCAGGTATGTGCCCTGCCTCATAGCAGAGAGGGCATGCTGCAGGTTTGGGGTATGAGGGTAAGGCAGCTGAGAGAGGAGAGGTATTTGTTAGGCTAGGGCTACATGGAGACACTGGTTGTGTGACAGCCAGGATCGCTGAGTACTGGTGATCCCATAGAAATGGATGGTATCGCTGCGGCAGTCGCAAGAAAACCAACATGGCTGGATTTCTTTCAACTGCCAAAAGCAACAAGAGTGGGGGTTGCATAGGAGGAGGAGGTTGTGATGCGGGTGGGGGGGCCCGTTTAAAAATTTGCTGTGGGACCCAGTCATTTCTAGTTATGCCACTGGGTGGCAGCTTGTGCGTGAGGCAGCGGCTGAGCCAGCAAGATGATAGTGTGGCCGTAAATCAGCAGGGTGGCAGCAGTGGGAGGTCGGGATCAAAATGTGCCTGGGGTAGACTACCTACTTCGCAGGAGCCTACCTGCCCGGAAAGTAGCAATCTAGGGGTTCACGGAGGCATCGGTAGCAGGCAGTCAGCACGGAGTGTTAGGGGGAAAATTGCATATTCGGGCATATTCCTGCCCTGGCCAGGGACACGAGGGCTTGCAGCTTTTATGAAATGTTTTAAACTCGTTTACCTCTGTGAGTATAATAAATGTTTTAAAAGTTGACCCTGGCTGACGGTGCTTCACTATCTGTGCGACCTCTTTGCTGATTCACAGAGTGGCTCACTGAGAAGGAGGGCTTCTTTTGTGGATACCAATGTTTTCCTATGTCTGAAGGTGCATATGGCTCCAAATTAAAGAGGAACACTTCCTAAGGATTCTGAGCAACGCGGTCCTCTAAATACAAAGACTTGCTGTGCGAACTTTACATACTTCACTGTAGGAACTGCAACGTAAATGTGACAGGCAACGTATTGGAGACTTTTTAAATTGTGTTGACCCAAGGAGAACTTGTCTGTCCACCCAAAACATGAAGAAACTGACCTTGGTGAAGATGAATAAGGCGTGGATCAGCCAGGATTTGCACACACCAGTCCATGATCCATCAGACTAGATCATCCATGGTAACACACCTAAACTTTGTCAAAAGAAACCTTCTGCTTACCTGCTTCAGCTACTATTCTGATGCTGCCACCTGCCTGATGCCACACACCTGCTGCCAGGTGCTCCTACTGCCACCCACCATCTTCAGCTGGTACTCCCCACTATGTCAGTGGGCCACTCTTTGGTCTCCTCATGCCGCTGCCACCTCAACCCTATGTCACTGTGCCACTCTGTGGTCTCCTCATGCTGCTGCTGCCTCAACACTATGTCACTGGGCCACTCTGTGGTCATCTCATGCAGCTGCAACCTCACCACTATGTCAGTGGGCCACTCAGTGGTCTCCTAATGCTGCTGCCACTTCACCACTATGTTACTAGGCCACTTTGTGGTCTCCTCGTGCTGCTGCTAGCTCACTACTTTGTCGATGGGCCTCTCTGTGGTCTCCTCATGCTGCTGCCACCTCACCACTCTTTGGTCTCCTCATGCTGCTGCTACCTCAACACTCTGTCATTGTGCCACTCTGTGGTCTTCTAAAACTGCTGCCACTTCACAACTGTTGTCTCCTCATTCTGCTGCCACCTCATCACTCTGTCATTGGGCCACTCTGTGGTCTCCTCATGCTGCTGCAAACTCAACACTCTGTCATTGGGCCACTCTGTGGTCTCCTCATGATGTACCCAATGCAACACTCTGTCATTGGGCCACTCTGTGGTCTCTTCCTGCTGCTGCCATCCCAATACTAGGTCACTGGGCTACTCTGTTGTCTCCTCATGCTGCTGCCACCTCACCACTCTGTGGTATCCTCATGCTGCTGCCACCTCACCACTCTGTGGTCTCCTCAAGCTGCTGCCACCTAACCACTCTGTGGTTTCCTCATGCTGCTGGTACCTCACCACTCTGTGGTCTCCTCATCCTTTTGCCACATCACCACTCTGTCATTGTACCACTCTGTGGTCTCCTCATGCTGCTGCCATCTCACCACTCTTTCACTGGGCCATTCTGTGGTCCCCTCATGCTGCTGCCATCTCATCACTATGTCACTGGGCCATTCTGTGGTCTCCTCAATCTGCTGCCATCTCACCACTCTGTCATTGGGCCACTCTGTGGTCTCCTCATGTTGCTGCCATCTCACCACTATGTCACTGGGCCACTCTGTGGTCTCCTCATGCTGCTGCCAACTCAACACTCTGTCACTGGGCCACTCTGTGGTCTCTTCCTGCTGCAGCCATCTCAATACTAGGTCACTGGGCCACTCTGTGGTCTCCTCATGCTGCTGCCACCTCACCACTCTGTGGTTTCCTCATGCTGCTGGTACCTCACCACGCTGTGGTCTCCTCGTCCTTCAGCCACATCACCACTCTGTCACTGTGCCACTCTGTGGTCTCCTCATGCTGCTACCATCTCACCACCCTTACATTGGGCCACTTTGTGGTCTCCTCATGCTGCTGCCATCTCATCACAATGTCACTGGGCTATTCTGTGGTCTCCTCATGCTGCTGCCATCTCATCACTATGTCACTGGGCCACTCTGTGGTCTCCTCTTGCTGCTACAATGTCACCACTCTTTCACTGGGCCACTCTGTGGTCTCCTCATGCTGCTGCCATCTCATCAATATGTCACTGGGTTATTCTCTGGTCTCCTCATGCTGCTGCCATCTCACCACTATGTCACTGGGCCACTCTGTGGTCTCCTCATGCTGCTGCCAACTCAACACTCTGTCACTGGGCCACTCTGTGGTCTCTTCCTGCTGCTGCCATCTCAATACTAGGTCACTGGGCCACTCTGTGGTCTCCTCATGCTGCTGCCACCTCCCCACTCTGTGGTATCCTCATGCTGCTGCCACCTCACCACTCTGTGGTCTCCTCAAGCTGCTGCCACCTCACCAATCTGTGGTTTCCTCATGCTGCTGGTACCTCACCACTCTGTGGTCTCCTCATCCTTCTGCCACATCACCAATTTGTCACTGTACCACTCTGTGGTCTCCTCATGCTGCTGCCATCTCACCACCATGTCATTGGGCCATTCTGTGGTCTCCTCATGCTGCTGCCAACTCAACACTCTGTCACTGGGCCAATCTGTGGTCTCTTCCTGCTGCTGCCATCTCAATACTAGGTCACTGGGCCACCCTGTGGTCTCCTCATGCTGCTGCCACCTCACCACTCTGTGGTCTCCTCAAGCTGCTGCCAGCTCACCACTCTGTGGTTTCTTATGCTGCTGGTACCTCACCACTCTGTGGTCTCCTCGTCCTTCTGCCACATCACCACTCTGTCACTGTGCCACTCTGTGGTCTCCTCATGCTGCTACCATCTCACCACTCTTTCACTGGACCACTCTGTGGTCTCCTCGTGCTGCTGCCATCTCATCACTATGTCACTGGGTTATTCTGTGGCTCCTCATGCTGCTGCCATCCCACCACTCTTTCACTGGACCACTCAGTGGTCTCCTCATGCTGCTGCCATCTCATCACTATCTCACTGGGCCTTTCTGTGGTCTCCTCATGCTGCTGCCATCTCATCACTATGTCACTGGGCCACTCTGTGGTCTCCTCATGCTGCTACCATCTCACCACTCTTTCACTGGGCCACTCTGTGGTCTCCTCATGCTGCTGCCATCTCATCAATATGTCACTGGGTTATTCTGTGGTCTCCTCATGCTGCTGCCATCTCACCACTATGTCACTGGGCCACTCTGTGGTCTCCTCATGCTGCTGCCAACTCAACACTCTGTCACTGGGCCACTCTGTGGTCTCTTCCTGCTGCTGCCATCTCAATACTAGGTCACTGGGCCACTCTGTGGTCTCCTCATGCTGCTGCCACCTCCCCACTCTGTGGTATCCTCATGCTGCTGCCACCTCACCACTCTGTGGTCTCCTCATGCTGCTGCCACCTCACTATTCTGTAGTCTCCTTATTCTTTTGACAACTTAACTCTCTGTCACTGTGCCATTCTGTGGTCTCCTCATGCTGCTGCCATCTCACCACTATGTCACTGGGCCACTCTGTGGTCTTCTCATTCTTCTGCCACCTCACTACTCTGTAGTCTCCTTATTCTGCTGCCAACTCACCACTCTGTGATTTCCTCATGCTGCTGCCACCTCACCACGCTATGGTCTCCTCATGCTGCTGCCAACTCAACATTCTGTCACTAGGCCACTCTTTGGTTTCCTCCTGCTGCTGCCCCCTCCCCACTATGTCAATGGGCCACTCTGTGGTCTCCTCATGCTTCTGCCACATCACCACTCTGTCACTGGGCCACTCTGCGGTCTCCTAATGCTGCTGCTACCTCACCACTCAGTGGTGAGGTGGCAGCAGCATGAGGAGACCACAGAGTGGTGTGGTAGCAGCAGCATGAGGAGACCACAGAGTGGCCCAGTGACATAGTGGTGAGGTGGTAACAGCATGAGGAGACCACAGAGTGGCACAGTGACATAGTGTTCAGGTTGCAGCACAATGAGGAAACCACAGAGTGGTAAGGTGGCAGCAGCATGAGGAAACCACAGAGTGGTGAGGTGACAGCAGCATGAGGAGACCACAGAGTGGTGAGGTAGCAGCATAATGAGGAGACCACAGAGTGGCCCAATGACAGAGTGTTGAGGTAGCAGCAGCATGAGGAGACCACAAAGTGGTGAGGTGGCAGCAGCATGAGGAGACCACAATGTCACTGGGACACTCTGTGGTCTCCTCATGCTGATGCCACCTCACCACTTTGTGGTCTCCTCATGCTGCTAACACCTAACCACTATGTCATTGGGCCACTCTGTGGTCTCATCATGCTGCTGCCACCTCACCACTCTGTGGTCTTCTCATGCTGCTGCCACCTCACCACTCTATGGTCTCCTCATGCTGCTGCCACCTTACCACTCTGTGGTCTTCTCATGCTGCTTCCACCTAACCACTATGTCATTGGGCCACTCTGTGGTCTCCTCATGCTGCTGACACTTAACCACTCTGTGGTCTCTTCATGCTGCTTCCACCTCCCCACTCTGTGGTCTTCTCATGTTGCTGCCTCCTCACCACTCTGTGGTTTCCTCATGCTGCTGCCACCTCCCCACTATGTCACAGGGCCACTCTGTGCTCTCCTAATGCCGCTGCTACCACCTCACCACTCAGTGAATAGGTGGCAGCAGCATGAGGAGACCACAGATTGGTGAGGTTGCAGTAGGATGAGGAAATCACAGAGTGGTGAGGTGGCAGCAACATGAGGAGGAGGAAACCACAGAGTGGTAAGGTGGCAGAAGCATGAGGAAACCACAGTGTGGCCCTGTGACCTAGTGTTGAGGTGGCAGAAGCATGAGAAGACCACAGAGTGGCCCAGTGACATAGTGGTGAGATGGCAGCCACATGAGGAGACCACAAAGTGGCCCCATGACTGAGTGTTGAGGTATCAGTAGCATGAGGAGACCACAAAGTGGTGATGTGGCAGCAGCATGAGTAGACCAAAGAGTGGCACAGTGACATAGTGGTAAGGTGGCAGCAGCAGGAGGTGACCACAATGTCACTGGGCCACTCTCATGACTCTGTGGTCTTCTCATGCTGCTCAAAATGTTCCTGTCACAGGCAGGAGTAGCAGCAGAAAAAGTGTGTGTGTGTGTGTGGGGGTCGGCCGCAGGAGTTGTACCGAGAGGCCTGAGCTCCCAGTGTCATCTAGCGGTCATGTCTTGACCAGCAACCCAGCAGTGCTTGAATGGTTGAATGCGTCGCAAGTGACATCAGACACCAGAGTGGCCCAGTGACAGAGTGGTGAGGTGGCAGAAACATGAGGAGACCACAGAGTGGTGAGGTGGCAGAATACACCCCCCAAAAAACGATAGAACATTGCAAATTCACTGCACAATGGCTAATAGGACATACATATATTTCCTAATAATTCACCGCTTAAATGGCTGTATAGCAATGTAACTTCACTGTAGAACGACAAATAAGATGTACTTTTTTTCCACTAACACACCCCAAAAAAGTCTGTAGAATAATGTAAATTCACTGCAGAACGGCTAATAAGACTTACGTATATTTCCTATTAATATACCCTGTAAATGTCTGTATCACACAGCACTTGCACCCCAATAACAAGCAAGGTTTGCTGGAATTACTGAGCTATCATATAGTGCAAACCTTAAAGTAGGAGTATAACAGCAATTTGGATCCCCAGTCAGTGCAGCAAGGTGTAATAAAATCGCTCCTATTACCGAGGCTGTACATTCTCCTATTGGCCTCTGCTCTCCTTTTATAGTGTGGATAATGCCTTCCTATTCTTTCTCTACACTATGAATAATCTTTGCCTGGACTTCTAAATCGTGTTTTTCAGCACCGTAAAGTCATTCCTAGCACTGTCCCTAGCGCCTGTCACATCTCTATTTATAGGGCTGTGGCATCACAGGGGCTGGCTGCTGATTAACTGCAGGCATGGCATTATGGGTGATCCCGCCTTCCCAGAGTTCTTTGCTCCATGTCCTAATATGTGCAGCAGCCATTTTAGCAAAAAAGACGATTCGTTACCAGGAAGAGTAAGGAAATTCGACTTCGGTGCGAATCAAATTTTTCCTGAAATTCGGTTCAAATTCCACCATCAACTTCAATCCGCTCATCTCTAATCACAACAAAAATATATACAGTAGACAAAATCCTGAAGTATTTCACAAAGTACATGAGTTAAGAAATTTGAGTTAAGAGTGTGTGTGTGTTACCCCTGCTACATCCATAGTTTTTTTCCAAAGACACTAGGAATTACCAAAAGTGAGCAATTCCTCAATGTTTCTCTGCTGTGCCCAACTGTGGGCTGCAGTCCTAGATTAGAAGGCTAGTCCATCTTAGTGTGGTGAACGCCAAAAGCAATATGACTGAAACCATGGGCAGTTTAGTTTAAAGCCATATGTGTGTTACCTTTACTGAGGATCCTTGCATGGCCTTAAAGTAGCACTCAACCTTCTGCAATAATTATAAGTTTCTTTACCTCAGATGTTACTTGGCAACGGTAACTAAGAAGTGCCACTTAATTTTTTTCATACCCATATTCAACCTTTTGGAATACACAGTGCATAGTGAAGATACATAACAGCAGGTTCTGTGTATAGTTAACCCTTTAGAAGGAAACCAGTGAGTCAATGCACACCTTCCTCATCAGTTTTGTAAAAACATTCCACTATAGGCTCAGTGATGAACTTGGATGTAAGACATGATTTGTTGCATAAGTTTGTTCTTAATTTTTAGAAACCCACCAGAGAATCCTCAAACTTTCATTCTTGATCCATAAATAAAAAGGCTATTGAACTTTATTAATTAATAAACATCTAAATGGGTCCATCTTATAACAAAATGCTACATTCTGATAATTTTGTTGCTCATCTTAGTAGTTCTTTTGTTTGGAACATATATCTGGAAACTGAAAATCTTTACAATGCAGATCTTCTGAATGCTGTCACAACTACTAAGTTCTAAAATATTTTTCTTTATGTTTTTTCTAGGAATGGAAATTTCGTCTCGAGAAAGCAGAAGGATTGAATTCTGTTTTGTGGAAATACTTGTCTTAATGATGTCATGAAAGAAACACATCACAGAGCAAGTGAAGTTGTAATTTCCTTTCTCTTTCGGCTAGCTCTCTTCACATATCTTTCCATAATCCTAAAATATTGGAAATGTCCTTCATTAAATGTATAAAGTTTGGAACAAAACCTCCATATTAACTGTAAATGAAAGGCCATTGATGTCTTACCATACAAAAGCCAGTGAATTAAAAGATATTTAGAAGTCACGTTCAAAGAAAGTGAAAGATCTGCGAGTTCTAGTGCTTTAGACCACTAAAAAAGCTCATTACAATTGTGCGGTGTAATGGTGATATCGATTTATTATAGAAACTGGCTGAAAATATGGAAAGCACCAGTGGCAGGAGCTATGGACCTGCCAATCTCACAATCTACAGGGTCAAACTCAACAGCTCCAACTCAAGCTCAGAGTTCACTGGTGTTCAGCTCATACAGTCCTACAAGCCACTCATCATACCATGCTACACTTTAGTAGTATTGATTGGAATATTTGGGAACTATCTGCTCTTGTACGTAATCTGGAGAACCAAGAAAATGCACAATGTAACCAATTTCTTCATTGGAAATCTGGCTTTTTCAGACATGCTCATGTGTGCTACGTGTGTGCCCTTCACCCTTGCTTATGCTTTCAACTCCCAGGGCTGGGTATTTGGCAAGTTTATGTGTTACTTTGTGTTCCTGATACAGCCAGTAACAGTGTATGTCTCTGTCTTCACCTTGACGGCCATTGCTGTGGACAGGTAACAATCCCTTAAATCTAGACTTTATTTATTTAAAGTGTTAGTTTACAATGTCATAAAACGCTAATGTCATAACTTCAGACGATGTCACAATAATGATTTCTTCACTAAACTAGACTACCAACGAGCTCCAATTCACAGTATCTGGCTCTATGCTTTTTATTTTCTGCCTTGTTCAAATGTATTTTACTCAACGAAAGAATAAAAGCAATATGCAATATAATTATAGAATAGAAATACTCAATAATATAGACCCCACCTAAGCCTACGATTCCATAAGGGGGTTCACAGAAGTTTTTTTGTGGGTGTGTTGGTAGTCCATATGAATCAAACTTAAAAACAATTTACATCTGTATACTGCATTACAGAGAAATTTTTTCACACCAATGCATTGCCTGTAGTGATGGACAGGACGGTTCGCGTTCGTGCGTTCACGATCAAATGTTCGCGAACCTCGCGTTTGCGGCAGGCCCTATTGAATTTAATGGCAGGCGAACCTGAAAAACCTTCAGGTCATATTTGCAGCCACCAAATACTAGAAGTGCACAAATAGTCCCACAACATGGGCAGTGACATCCCAGAGGGAGATCATTGGCAACAATTCCCACAAAAAATATGTATTTTAATCAGGGGCCATTTTAATGCGTCTTAAAGGGAAACTCTCAAAAATGTGCCCTGCTGGATCCTAGAAGAATTGCATTTTAGGCCACGGGAGTACAGGCCCCAAAAATTAGGCATTCACCCAACAGAAAAGAACTTTTGATTCTGGAGGCAGGGCCGGCTCGGCCGATAAATCCCAGTGGGCCCCCTTGAGGCATTTTTGTACATTTACATGTCCCTCTGTGACTACCACACGGTATAATGACCACCAGTGGCCCCTATACAGTATAATGACCACTAGTGGCCCTTCACACAGTATAATGACCCCCAATGCCCCCAAACACAGTATAATGACCCCCAGTGGCCCACACACAGTATAATGACCCCACAGTGGCCCTCCATTCAGAATAATAATCCCAAGTCACCCCCCCATTCAGAATAATGACCCCCAGTGGCCCCCACACTGGGGATTATACTGTATTGGGCACTGGGGGTCATTATACTGTATTGTGGTCACTAGGGGTCATTATATTGAATTGGGGCTCTGGTGGCCATCATACTGAATGAAGGGTCATTGGGGATCATTATACTAAATGGGGGGCAGCTGTTGCTGCCTATTCCGAGATCTCAAATGTCAGTGGTTGTAAAGGTGACGATGATGACGTGTTGATGGATGTCATGTGGGTGCCCACAAGAGAAGAAAAGGGGTGGAGTTCAGAGGGAGAGACAGAGCAGCAGAGAAGGAGGAGAAGCAGGCAGAGCTCGCAGGGCACAGGAGGCAAAAATCAGACTGCAAATGTATCTGGAGAGAGCCATCTACCATGCACATATTACAGGCCTCAATCAATATTTGGTGGAAACGGTTATATCAAACCCCTTATTCAGTATTTTGCGGGAGAAGGTATATTGCAGACCGCAATCAATATTTGGTGGAAACAGGTATATCGCAGGCCTCAGTCAATATTTGGTGGAAACAGGTATATCAAACCCCTTAATCAGTATTTTGTGGAAGCAGGTATATTACAGGCCTCAATCAATATTTGGTGGAAACGGCTATATCAAACCCCTTATTCAGTATTTTGCGGAAGAAGGTATATTGCAGGCCGCAATCAATATTTGGTGGAAACAGGTATATCAATCCCCTTAACCAGTATTTTGTGGAAGCAGGTATATTGCAGACCTCAATCAATATTTGCTGGAAACAGCTATACCAAACCCCTTAATCAGTATTTTGTGGAAGCATGTATATTGCAGGCCTCAATCAATATTTGGTGGAAGCAAGTATATCAAACACCTTAATCTATATTTTGTGGAAGCAGGTATATCGCACCCCTCAATCAATATTTTATGGAAGAAGGTATATCGAACCCCTTAATTTTTTTTTTTTTGCCACAACAGTTATATCACACCACCATATTTTTTTGGTGTAACAGGTATATTGCAGCCCTCAATCAGTATTTTGTGGAAGAAGGTATATCACACCTCTCAATCAGTTTTTTGGGGCAACAGGTATATCACACCCGTTGCAAATAGTTGTCCCAATAGCGCTTGTCTCTCTATATACCTGCGGTATCGCAGCAGAACCGCACACGACTGCTGCACAATACAAATGCACTATATACTTTCTATGTGAGAAAGTATAGTATAGGTATATCACACCCCTCAATCAGTTTTTTTTTGGAGGGCAACAGGTATATCACACCAGTTGCAATTAGTTATTCCAATAGCATTTGTACCTCTATATAGCTGCGGTATCGCAGCAGAACCGCACACAACTACTGCACAATACAAATGCACTATAATATACTTTCTAACATAGAAAGTATATTATAAGTATATCACACCCCTCAGTATATCACATCTATAGATAGCACACCTATACCAGTCTTTTAAAGGACTTTTGTGGCCCTATTAGCTAGGGTTTGGTGTCCCTAACAGTCTGTCCCTGGTTTACAAAGCAACCTTTCCCTACACTGGCAAAACACGGAATGTAAAATGGCTTCCAGATCGGGTTCTGTTATAGGGTGGGGGTGTGTCTATGTGCTGAAACATCTCAATTGGCTGTCCTGTCCCACCTGATGGATCTGTCATGGGTCAAAGTTCGGCGCAATGCAAAAGAATATGGCGCCGGCAGACATTGCCATATGTTCGCATGTTCGGCGAATCGCGAACACGCAAAGTTTGCCGCAAAACAACCGCCGGGCGAACCGCAAAGCCATCACTAATTGCCTGATTTTGAGACTGCATTCTGTTCCTTTGGGTAAATGACAATTCCTGTCCTACTATCTTTGCTTCCATTTCAGATTTTTACATGCCTGAATTATCAGACTGTAGTCTTCCTTGTACAGCACCCCCACCATTTTTTATAGAACATGATGTAGGTTATTTTGTTGACTAGAGTGAAATCAATCATAGCAGAAGCTCCTGGGCAGACAAGAATTTGTGAGGACCTTCTCCTTAATAATATAATCATATAATATCTAGCTAAGTTAGAGGGATTTTACAGGGATTTAAGATACGTATACGAAGACAACATACAGAAATAATAAAAAGTCCAATATTTTTACCTAATGGATATTTCCCTGCCCACCAGTGTCCTCTGTCCACCAGTGCTCCTGGTTTACTAAGATACATGATCTCCACCACGTCTTCTACATAATAGTGCAGGCAATCGAGCTCCAGGGAGACATCATTTTTGGCAATATCAAAACTTTTATAAACTTTCTTATTGTAAGGAGAAGACTTAAAAACTTTTTGTGACACAATCTCTTGTTTAGGAAATGCTTTGAAGGAGCTGGACGGTAGGGGCCTATAAACATTGAAGGTTAGCAGACCATTATCCTATTTGCCCTACCTCTAATCAGCTCCTGTTGTTGACTATGGTGACTCTTAGTTTGCAATGTTTTAGTGAGTGATTGATAAATATGTCTGAATGAATAGTCGGTGTATATGCCGTAATTAAGAGATGTTCATATTCTTTTATCATGCAAGTTTCTCACAACAATTTAATTCAGTCTGTGCTTTTTCTGTAAGCCAATGCCAGAATATGGGCAAAGAACCATCACACAGGAGAGTTGCAAACATCCTAATTTATGATTGACAGTCACCTCAGTGCCTTTAGATAAAAAATTACTTTGCATAGTGAGTCATAAATTCTGTTTCCTCCTTGTGCAGAGTTCATGCTGATCCTACAGCCTCCCTAGTGTACATCATTTTCTTTGCTTAATAATTAGAAATGACAGTTTTGTAGATCCGCATAAGCTACAATGGTGGCAAATAGTGTTGAAGTATCCAAAGTGAACTACAGTATGATCCAAATTTCAGGAAAAACTAGATTTGCAGCGAAGCCAAATATCCTTGCACTTCGTGGTAATGAATCAATTTTTCCTGAAATGGCAGTAAAAAAAAATAATAATCTCATCCATTTGTGTGAGAAAAGGCAGTCACAGCCATCTTCATTGCATAAACCGCGCAAAATCTTGCGTGGGGTGACATGTGCGGTGTGTGCAAGATTTCAAGCAGTGCCTTCAATCAAGATGGCCACAACGGCCTGTCCGCGATCAAATGGATAAAGTGAATATGTTTTTTTGTTTGTTTTTTTAACCAGATTAGCCCCTGAAATAGTCCTCCGGACAGCGATACAGATGGCTGTGCTGCGGCCGGGTAGGGGAGGGAGGCATCTCCCTTCCCTGGTCCTCTGATAGGCTGCCTATGGGAGGCGGTTCAGGCGGCACGAAGACGTCATCGCGCTGCCTGAGCCGTACAGAGCGGGACACAGGCTGGAAGAGGCCTGCATCGCTACCATGGAGGTAAGTATAAATGTTTATTTATTTTATGGAGAGGCGTTTACTGGCACATAATGGGGGGGGGCCATGAAGAGGCACTTGTTACTGGCACATGGGGGGGCATGGAGAGGCACTTGTTACTGGCACATGGGGGGCAAGGAGAGGCACTTGTTACCGGCATATGGGGGGCATGGAGAGGCACTTGTTACTGGCACGTGATGGAAGGGCATGGAGAGGCACTTGTTACTGGCACATGATGGGGGGGGGGCATGAAGAGGCACTTGTTACTGGCATATGGGGGAATGAAAAGGCACTTGTTACTGGCACATGGGGGGGGTCATGGAGAGGCACTTGTTACTGGCACATGATTGGGAGGGAGGCACTTGTTACTGGCACATGATTGGAGGACATGGAGAGGCACTTGTTACTGGCGCATGATGGGGGGGGGCATGCGGAGGCACTTGTTACTGGAACATAAATGGGGGCATCTATGGGGGCTCTTCTTACTGGCACATTATTGAGGGGCACTTCTTACTGGCACATTATTGGGGGGTACTATGGGGGCACTTCTTGCTGGCACATTATTGGGTGGCACTTCTTACTGGCACATTATTGGGCGGCACTATGGGGACTTCTACTGGAGCCACAAAGAAGGTGTATATTACATGGGGTGCTCTGTGTGGTACTAGTATTATCAGGGGGTTTATCTGTTTCTGCAGTATAGTATTGGGGAGCAAAGAGGCACAGTATTGGGGGAAGTAGGATGATTTGTCCAAAAGATAGGAGGAGGATGGAAAAGTAGTAAACTAAGATTTCCTGTTTTTTTTTTTGTCAAACTGCAGAGACGAAAAATGGCTGAGAAATGGTGGTCTGGTCTGAAGGTCTGAAAGAAGAAGACGAGGAAAGAGAACATCTACATCAAAGAAGATGTCACTGGATGTAAGAGGTATGTGGGGCTGTATTACCCTGTATTTCTGTAGTGATGGGAGCAGGGGCTTAACGATCGCGGTCCCAGAGGGTGCGACCGGGGGATGGAGGGGGGGGCAATTCAAAGTTTGCCCTGGGGCCCATACAACTCTAGTTACGCCACTGCCGAGTGGAGATTTGAATTAGATGATTACAACTTTTCCTGTAATGGGTGAAATTATAAGGTTTTTATTCCTGCCAGCCCACTTCATTTTATTTGCTATAGGTTCTTATATACTATATTATGTAAGAACTTGACGCAAAGGGGTCGTCTACCCAAGTTACTGGTTCAGCTTCTCCAGCTCCGCCAATAAACAAGAGCACTATATGATATACATTCAAACAGGGGCGTAGCTAACAGCTCATGGGCCCTGGTGCAAGAGTTCAGCTTGGGCCCCCCTTCCCTCAGTGCTTTGTGTGTCCTCTTATGCGGCACAAGGGTCTTTGAGCCCCCTCAGGCTCCTGTGCCCAATAGTGACTGCTACCTCTGCACCCCCTAGAGCTACGCCCATGCCTTCAAATGCTTTGCCATCCATGCAATGCACAGATGGATTGGGTCTGCCAGAACAGGAGCTTTTCTTAATTCTGACACACAATGGGGAGTTCCTGAGTACCCCTCTATGATATGCAGCAAGTACAAAGATTGTCTTAATGAGACAACCCCTTAAATGGTAGTACTGCAAAATCTTTAACCCATATTCTGATTAATATATTTTATGTGAAATGAAGCAAATGAACCAGGCAAACTCCATGTTTGCTCCAAACAGCCTGTCTATAGTATGGCAATAAAACTCTACTAAGGAAGCACTCTAGCAAACATTTTTGCCTATGTAGTGCAGTTATTATTAAAGAATAATGCCGATACTCTTGTGTATGTGTTGTGCATACCTGTTTTATAATCAATCGTTTTTTATTGGTTTTCAAAGGTATACAGACATCCAAGCAAGATATTGATCAGCATTTCTCGCATTAGTGTATACCTATTTTAGTTGATGTACCATGTATTGGTTGTCTGCCAGTCCTTATTCCACTGATGCAGATGGCATTTCCCATGATATGTATGCAAAATGCATGTCCCTGGCCAAACTTGGCTAGCTCCAAGTTCCAGTCCTGCGTGGGTCCACCACCTCCACCCAAAAGAAGTCAACAGTAAAATTCCTCCCATAATACACCACCTCGTATTTATAGACAGATAGGGAATTCCTTTATTCCAACATTTTCAAATAGAATCGATCATTTAAAAACGCCTACAGCTGAAGCCTCTAAATTTATAGCACCCTGCCATGTGACATTTTGGGGGGCCACGCATGAGGAACAGGTATATGGGCCCCCCCCCCCCCCACACCAAAAAAAAAATCATGTGGTAGGTTCCTGTGAGGTAAGATGCTATGGCAGGTAGTGTTCTCAAGGGATGGCCAAAAGGTCTAGTGCATTATACAACTGACCACTAGTGTTGCCTACAACAAATACTATACATCTATACAGTGCAATACATTTATATCCCAGAGCAGTATATCCACAGTACATTTTTCACTGTACCCAAAGCGGCTCACCTGCAATTTCCATCACATCCCTCCTAAGATATATGACTACTCCAGGAACTTACAAAGCCATGCTCCAGCTCTGGCTGCTTCTCTGTCCAGCTGTCGCCACTCTCATCAGTGAAGCAGTGCTGGTGGAGATCTGGAGCAGTGTGTGCATCAGGTGTTAGGAATTTTTTTTTATTTCTAATAGTTTTTTAAACTTTTTTTTTACTTCTCACTTTTCTGTCCCTTTAGGAGACTTGAACATGTGATCATTCAAGCAATAATAACAAAGACTGCAATAGTATATTATTGCAGTCTATTGGGACTTTCTGTACTTCCTGTTAAGCCCTGCCATAGAAAGGGCCTAACAGGCAGTTTTCTATGGTGGGCCTGGGAGCCTTCACGAAGCCCCAGATTGTCATAGCAACCAATCGGAACCTCATAATTTCACCATTGGGGGTCCTATCAGATGTCAGAGGGAGACTGATCCCTCTGACTATCCTTCCAGGTGTCATTGTCACTATTGTCTGCAGTATCTGAGCATCAGTTTAAATTACCTAGATCAGCTCTGTCTTTGATCCTGGTAATTGTGTGCAGGTGTCAGCTGTGTTACGCAGCTGGTACTCTCTGCTTATGGAGCAGGCTCAACTCTTTAGGTCAGCTCCATACATCCCTTAAGCACCTCAGATGTACAGATACATGAAGGTACGTGAAGGAGTTGTCCTTTTAAATGCATTGTAATTTAACCAGTTTATGTCTCTGAATTGTATGAAATTAGTAAAAAAAAAAATTCTGCCTGAAGCATTGCCATGTTGTGACCAGTATTGCAGCTCTGGTCCACCGAAGAGTATAAGGCTGATCTGCAATACCACACATAATCAGTTGACAGATGTTCTTTGTTTCTAGGTTTTTGGAAATAATCAATCATGTTTTTTTAATCCACTAGAACTCCTTTAGAAAAAATGTGCTTGCCCTTTGTACTCACCTCCTTATATATGACGTACCCACAAGGTGGAACTCCACCTTGCACATGCTGGAGAGACTGTTCGAGCAGCAGCTGGCAGTAGTGGAGATTCAGCTGCAGCACACACGGGTAAGTCACTCTGCAGAACAGCACCACTTCACCACCAACGAGTGGGCCTCCATGCGGGACGTGTGTGCCATGTTGCGTTTCGAGTACTCCACCAACATGGCCAGTGCCGATGACACAGTCATCAGAGTAACTATCCCACTTCTATTTCTCCTTGAAAAAACATTTCGGGCGATGATGGATGAGCATTTGGCACAGGAGGAAGAGGGATCATTTCCACAGTTATCAGGCCAGTAATTCACAAGTGGCTTGGAGGGTGGGTTCCTGCACCAACAGAGGCCAGGTACAAAACTGTCCAGCCAGGGCACAGTTCTGTAGGATGAGGAGGAGGAGGAACCATGTTCACAGCAGGGTGGCACCCCAATGGAGCGTGGCTGGGGGGATACAGAGGACACAGACGATACAGCTCCCACAGAGGACAGCTTGTCATTGCCTCTAGGCAGCCTGGCACACATGTGTGACTACATGCTGCAGTGCCTGCGCTACGACCACCGAGTTGCCCACATTCTAACCAGTACTTTTTACTGGGTGGCCACCCTGCTGGATCCCCACTACAAGGACAACGTGCTGTCTTTAATTCCGTCAGTGGAGCGTGATCGGAAGATGAGTACAAGCGCACGCTGATAGACGTGCTGCTGATGGCATTCACACCTAGCAGTGGGGGTTCAGTGGAAGCACAAGGCAAAGGCAGAGGAGGAGGAGGAAGAAGTTTCCAATGCAGCTGGGGCACCGCCAGCACCTCAGAAGGGAGGGTTAGCATGGCCGAAATGTGGAAAAGCTTTGTCAGCACGCCACAACAAAAGGTGGCAACATTTCAGCAACATGGTGGAACAGTACGTGTGCACATGCCTACACGTACTGACTGATGGGTCTGCCCCATTCAACTTCTGGGTCTCCAAATTGAGCACATGGCCTGAGCTTGCCCTTTACACCTTGGAGGTGTTGGTCTGCCCTGCAGCAAGTGTCTTGTCCGAACGTGTGTTTACCACGGCAGGGGTGTAACCACACACAAGTGCAGCCGCCTGTCCACAGCCAACGTGGACAAGCTCACATTCACTAAAATGAACCAGGCATGGATCCCAGAGGACTTGTCCGTACCTTGTGCTGAGTAGACAAGTATATTGTTATACTCCAGCAAACTTTCTCTTTGCATTCTCTTTTCTATTTCTATTTCTATTTCCCAATGTTTTGGGGTCTTCCCAAATTTATAAAAAATGAAAAAATAAATAAAGGGAAAAAAGTTTAAAAAACAACGAAAACAGTGTTGGCTACCTCCTCCTTTTCCACCACCGCTTCCACCTACACTGCCATGTCCACCGCCTCCTTAACCTCCTACTCCACTTTGACCTCCGCCTCCTAAAATTATTATTTTAAAAACATTTCTGTTCTATGTTATTTTAAGTAATTTCCCTATCCACATTTGTTTGCAGGGCAACTGTTCTGCTCTTTCCCCCATTTTGCTTCTTTTTGCCATTAGTTAAAAGTAAGCCAATATATTGTGTAGTCCTACAACTCTTCCTCTTTGTAATGTGCTAAAAGCGTGTCTTATCCGCCAATTATCTTATATTTGATGCATTCGAGCACTCTGCATTATATTCTGCTAATGGTGTTTACTTTAGACCATTTAATTTTCTGCCACCAGGCTCTGTGTGTGGTGCTTGGATTAAGAACACTTGTCTTTCGCTTTGGCATATTCATTAATGGAACTAGCGGCAGCGCTGTCTTTACATACTAACCACAGAATGGCAGAGGCCACCCAGAGAAGTAAACAAGCCAAGACGCACTTTGGATGCATTAGAAACTTTTCAGTGTGTATGAATTGGATGGTACTTTTATTTGTTAAAACATTTTGAATTTTTTCTCATTAGTACACTCTCTGTCATTGCATCTATGATTGCATGATTGCCCCCGACCCAAAACATTAATTGTCAGTGAAGCTTAGTTAATTCAAGTCAAATTAATTCAGTCCTGAATTTGTCAGGATTGTATAGAATTTTCAGAGATAGTCCTGTCAAATTTGTCTTAGCCCAACTTGGGTCTACACAATCCTCGCACAGAAGTGGGTGTTCAAAGGTCGGGTTTTGGGCAGGGCTTAAATGCCCTAAACTTCACCTATGGCAGTCACCTTTTCTAACTGTGACTCTTGGATCTCAGATATCCCCAGGACTCATAGTAGAACTGAACTGCACAGCACATTAGCAAAAACAGCATATATCAACAATGGCAGAAATCAAGACACTAAACCAAACTGACCAGGAGGAAGGGATGATTCAGCAATGGAGTGAAATGCAGATGTATGGCATAAAGATAAGTAGCAGATAAATGATGGGGTCAACAAAAACAGAGCAATGCTGAACTGACTCTATTTGAATTCAAGTCAGCAAATCAACCTACATAATACAACAACAGCTAATGAATCCCAAACACAGCAAGAAAGACTGTGGAACAACAGATCCCAGAATACACAGAAAACACACTTCAATACAACCTGAAACAATCGTGGAACTTAAAAGGATTAGATGCAAGGCAGCTCTCACCTTCCTGCTTTGCCGTGAGCACGGAACCAACAGCCTCTGGAAACAGCTGAATGAATAGCAAAAAGTAAAGAAAAGGTTCCAGCTTCAACGGTGCAGTACAAAATAGGTTTATTGAAGCATATAGCTTTTCCAGTGCAGGTAAAAAGACTTAGTCTACGCGTTTCGGACCTTTACATGTTGGTCCGTAACCACTTAAGCCCCCCTAGCTTAAACACCCTTAATGACCAGGCCACTTTTTACAATTCCGCACTACACTACTTTCACCGTTTATTGCTCCGTCATGCAACTTACCACCCAAATGAATTTTACCTCCTTTTCTTCTCACTAATAGAGCTTTCATTTGGTGGTATTTCATTGTTGCTGACATTTTTACTTTTTTTGCCATTAATACAAATTTAACGATATTTTTGCAAAAAAATGACATTTTTCACTTTCTGTTGTAAAATTTTTCAAAAAAAACTACATTTCTATATAAATTTTTCTCTAAATTTATTGTTCTACATGTCTTTGATAAAAAAGTCCAATAAGTGTATATTTATTGGTTTGGGTAAAAGTTATAGCGTTTACAAACTATGGTGCAAAAAGTGAATTTCGGCATTTTGAAGCAGCTCTGACATTCTGAGCGCCTGTCATGTTTCTTCAGGTGCTAGAATGTCAGGAAAGTATAAATACCCCCCAAATCACACCATTTTAGAAAGAAGACACCCCAAAGTATTCATGGAGGGGCATGGTGAGTTCATGTATCATTTCATTTTTTTCACAAGTTAGCGGAAAATGACACTTTCTGAGAAAAAAAAAAAAAAAGTTTCAATTTCTGCTAACTTCTGGCAAAAAAAAGAAATCTCAGACGGACTCACTATGCCCCTCAGTGAATACCTTGGGGTGTCTACTTTCCGAAAAGGGGTCATTTGTGGGGTGTGTTTACTGTTCTGGCGTTTTGGGCGGGGCTAATTGTGAGTCGCCATGTAAAACCTAAAGGTACTCGTTGAATTTGGGCCTTTGTGCACTCAGGCTGCAAAAAAGTCACTTATGGGTATCGCTGTACTCAGGAGAAGTAGGGCAATGTGTTTGGGGTGTATTTTTACATATACCCATGTTGGGTGAGAGAAATATCTCTGTAAACTGACAACTTTGTATAAAATGTTTTAAAAGTTGTCGCTTACAGAGATATTTTTCACACACAGTATAGGTATATATAAAAATACACCCCAAAGCACATTGCCCTACTTCTCCTGAGTACGGCGATACCACATGTGTGACACTTTTTGCAGCCTGGGTGCGCAAAGGGCCCTAAACCAATGAGTACCTTTAGGATTTCACAGGGCATTTTTACGCATTTGGATTCCAGACTTCTTCTCACGCTTTAGGGGCCCCTAAAATGCCAGGGCAGTATAAATACCCCACATGTGACCCCATTTTAGAAAGAAGACACCCCAAGGTATTCCGTGAGGGGTATGGTGAGTTCATGTAAAATTTTATTTTTGTCACAAGTTAGTGGAATATGAGACTTTGTAAAAACAAAATAAAAAATAAAAATATATCACTTTCCGCTAACTTGTGCCAAAAATAAAGATTCTGTGAACTCGCCATGCCCCTCACGGAATACCTTGGGGTGTCTTCTTTCCAAAATGGGGTCACATGTGGGGTATTTATACTCACCTGGCATTTTAGGGGCCTCTAAAGCGTGAGAATCCAAATGCGCAAAAATGGCCTGTGAAATCCTAAAGGTACTCATTGGTTTTAGGGCCTTTGCATTTGGCTGCAAAAGTGTCACTCATGTGGTATCGCCGTACTCAGGAGAAGTAGGGCAATGTGTTTGGGTGTATTTTACATATACCCATGCTGCGCTTGAGAAATATTGCTGTAAACGACAACTTTTTACATTTTTTATTCAAAGTTGTCAATTTACAGAGATATTTCTCACACACAGTATGGGTATATGTAAAAATACACCCCAAAACCATATTGCCCTACTTCTCCTGAGTACGGCGATACCACATGAGTGACACTTTTTGCAGCCAAGATGCGCAAAGGGGCCCTAAAACCAATGAGTACCTTTTAGGAGGGCATTTTTACGCATTTTTCTTCTCACGCTTAGGGTCCCTAAAATGCCAGGGCAGTATAAATACCTCACGTGTGACCCCATTTTGGAAAGAAGACACCCCAAGGTATTCTGTGAGGGGCATGGCGAGTTCATAGAAGATTTTTTTGGCACAAGTTAGCGGAAATTGATTTTTTATTGTTTTTCTCATAAAGTCTACCTTTCTGCTAACTTTTGACAAAAAGTAAAATTTTTCATGGACTCACTATGCCCCTCAGCGAATACCTTGGGGTGTCTTCTTTCCAAAATGGGGTCATTTGTGGGGTGTTTGTACTGTTCTGGCATTTTGGGCGGGCTAAATTGTGAGCAGCCATGTAAATCCTAAAGGTACTGTTGAATTTGGGCCCCTTTGCACACCAGGCTGTAAAGTGTCACTCATGTGGTATCGCCGTACTCAGGAGAAGTAGGGCAATGTGTTTGGGGTGTATTTTACATATACCCATGCTGGGTGAGAGAAATATCTCTGTAAATTGACAACTTTGAATAAAAAATTTAAAAAGTTGTCGTTTACAGTGATATTTCTCACACACAGTATGGGTATATGTAAAAATACACCCCAAAACACATTGCCCTACTTCTCCTGAGTTCGGCGATACCACATGAGTGACACTTTTTGCAGCCAAGATGCGCAAAGGGGCCCTAAACCAATGTGTACCTTTAGGATTTCACAGGCCATTTTTACGCATTTGGATTCTCACACTTTAGGAACCCTAAAATGCCAGGGCAGTATAAATACCCCACATGTGACCCCATTGTGGAAAGAAGACACCCCAAGGTATTCCGTGAGGGGTATGGCGAGTTCACAGAAAAAAAAATTTGGCACAAGTTAGCGGAAATTGATTTTTTTTTTTTTTTTTACAGTCTCATATTCCACTAACTTGTGACAAAAATAATATTTTACATGAACTCCCCATACCCTCACGGAATACCTTGGGGTGTCTTCTTTCTAAAATGGGGTCACATGCGGGGTATTTATACTGCCCTGGCATTTGAGGGTCTCCGCAATCATTACACGTATGGCCAGCATTAGGAGTTTCTGCGATTCTCCGTATATTGAGCAGACGGGTAATGAGATTTTTTTCCCGCTCAGCCTCTGGGCTGAAAAGAAAAAATGAACGGCACAGATTTTTTCATTCGCATCAATCAATGTGGATGAAAAATCTCTGCCAAAAATGTGCAAAAACAAAACAGCACAGATTTTTTCATTCGCATCGATCAATGTGGATGAATAAATCTCTGCCAAAAATGTGCAAAAAAAAGTAGTAAGGCCCCATTCACACGTCCGCAAAAATTCTGCGGAATAGATGCCGACCCATTCAGTGTGAATGGGGCTGGCGGTGATGCGGAGAGCACACTATGCGCCGCCGCATCAGCATTTGCGGAGCTGCGGCCGCAAACTTCCGGGTTTCGGCCCCAAGCATCCGGCCGCAGCTCCGCAAAAGATAGAGCATGTCCTATTCTTGTCCGCAACTGCGGACAAGAAAAGGCATTTTCTATATAGTTCTGGCAATGTGCGGATCCGCAAAATGCGGAAAGCACATTGCTGGTGTCCGTGTTTTATGGATCCGTGGATCCATGGATCCGCAAAACACATACGGACGCCTGAATGAGTCTTACAGGGGGTAATTAGTGTCAGGGGGTGACAGGGGGTGACATGGGGTGATCGGGGTTAATCAGGGGTTAATCAGTAACGGGGTGGGGGGTGGGGTGGATGGGTGGGGGGTCTGTGTGGTGTTTTGGTGCACTTATAAAGCTTTGGTGGTCCCAAGCAAAAGGGACCACCAAAGGAACGATCAGCAGCATATCAGACGCTGTTAACAAAACAGCGCCTGATATGCCATTTTTTTATTTCTACAGCCTGCCAGCGCACGATCAGCGCTGGCAGGCTGTAGCTTACCTTCTCCTCGACGTGATCCTGTGAACGCACGCACGCTGCGCGCTGCTCACAGGAAATCTCGCCTCGCGAGATGACGCGCGGGCGCGTCAACGAGGAACAGACCGACCGCCCGCAGGACGCAATCCTGCGTGAGGCGGTCGGCAAGAAGTTAATCATGACATGAATACATACACAGCAAGACTGACTTATAAAGAGCCCCTGAGTACCCATAATGCTCCATGGCAAAATCAGTCTGCTTAAAACAACACCTGTGCCCACATAAAACAGTGGAGAAAATGATTGAACACATCGCTAGAACATTACACATACAAACAACAGGCAATATAGCATATGCAGAATATCAGTTTCAATACTGTAAGATGAGGTCCTGTCTCTTATTCAAACCTTTCGGCTGTCTAGTTTCTAATTGGAAAATCCAGAAGGCTTCTTTGTCTCCACCCTTGTGAGAATTTTCTAATTAGAAACTAAACAGCCCAAAGGTTTAAATAAGAGACAGGACCTCATCTTACAGTATTGAAACTGATATTCTGCTTATGCTATATTGCCTGTTGTTTGTATGTGTAATGTTCTAGCGATGTGTTCAATCATTTTCTCCACTGTATTATGTGGGCACAGGTGTTGTTTTAAGCAGACTGATTTTGCCATGGAGCATTATGGGTACTCAGGGGCTCTTTATAAGTCAGTCTTGCTGTGTATGTATTAATGTCATGATTAAGGACCAACATGTAAAGGTCCGAAACGCGTAGACTAAGTCTTTTTACCTGCACTGGAAAAGCTATATGCTTCAATAAACCTATTTTGTACTGCACCGTTGAAGCTGGAACCTTTTCTTCACTTTTTGCTAATCGTGGAACTTAAAATCACAGAATAGAGAACAAAGTACAAAATATCTGGAAGGGAATGCATCTAGAAAACACTATACCAATCAACCAGAATGGAGTAAGGCCTATAAATATAAAAGCTAAACAATTAGCAACTCCACCCTACTCATCCAGACAAAGCTAGGCAATAATCCGACCAAGATACAGATACAAGACAGTTGCATAGTAACTACCCACAACAAAGTTAGTAAATAGGTAAGCAGACAGTGCCTTGAGAAAGTATTCCTGACCTTTGAACCTTTTCACATATATTCACGTTACACCCACAAACTTATATGTATTTTATGTGATAGAGCATGTATGTGTGAAGTAAAAAGAAAGTATTAAGGGGTATGTTTCTACCAGCTTTGCACATCTAGAGGCTGATTTATTTTTCCTATTGTTCTTTGCAAGATGGCTCAAGCTCGGTCAGATTGGATTGAGTGCAGCAGTTTTAATGTCTTGCCCCAGATTCTCAATGAGATTTAGGTTTGGACTTTAACTGGGCCATTCTAACACATAAATATGCTTAGATTCAAAACATTCCATTGTAGCTCTGGCTGTATGTTTAGGGTCTTTGTCCTGCTGGAGGATGAACCTCTGCCCCAGTCTTGTCTTTTGCAGCCTCTACCAGGTTTTCCTCCAGTAAAGCTCCATCCATCTTCCCATCAACTCTGACCAGCTTCCCTGCGGAAGAAAAGCATCCCTACAGCATCATGCTGCCACCACCATGTTTCATTATGGGGATGGTGTGCTCAAGGTGATGTGCAGTTTTCCTCCACACATAGCATTTTGAATTTAAGCCAAAAAGGTAAACTTTGTTCCCATCTGACCAAAGTGCCTTCTTCCACATGTTTGCTATGTCTCCTACATGATTTGTGGCCAACTGCAAACAGGATTTCTTATGACTTACTTTCAGAAATGGCTTTATTATTGTCACTCTTCCATAAAGGCCATATTTGTAGATTACACGACTAATAGTTGTCCTGTGGACAGATTCTACCACTTGAGCTTTGTATCTTTGCAGCTCCTCCAGAGTGACAACTGGGCCTCTTGGCTGCTTCTCTAATTAGTGTTCTCTTTGCCTGGGCTGTCAGGTTAGGTGGACAGCCATGTCTTGGTAGGTTTGCAGTTGTGCCATACTATCACAGTCCCTCCCATGACATAGGTGAGAAGATTTGAGAGACTGGTGGCACGTGAGGGTATCGGACAGTCTCTCTGTTTTCTCCTTGCAGTGTTGTTGTTTGGTAATGACCACACCTCTTGCCAGGTGCAGCTTGTAGTCATTACTGAGGACTTATTTAGTTCTGACTTACACTTCTTACTATGCAGTCGATATTTCCTGCTGGAGTTGATTGAGCTGGTGTGTTGTTTCTTTGGATCTCCTGCTCCTCCATTCATTTTGTTTTGCATTTTGTTGTTCACTTGTGTTACTTGCTTTCTAGGCCTCAGGGAGACGCAGGTTCCTTCATCTGGGAAGAAACCAGTAGTCTCATTCCCTGCCAACACTCCTAGGGCTTTCCAGAGTCTCCAGGGCTTAGGTTCCGGTGTATGAGTATTCCCACCTTCAGGGTCTACTCATATTAGCAGGAGTCAGGGAGAGATCTAGGGATTCCTATGAGGTCACCATCCCTTTCCCTTAGCTTTGAGGCCTAGACTCCTGTCTATTTCCTTCTGTGTTTGTTCTGGTGTTTTCCCCTCCCCTATACTTTTGACACATACTCCTTCCATTTTCAGATGATGGATTGAACAGTGCTCCATGAGATGTTTTAATGATGCTGTTTTTTGATCACTAATGTTCACTTAAAAACCTCTGAAGCCTTCACAGAACAGCTGTAATGCTGAAAATAAATTACACATAGGTGTACTCTATTTACTAATTAGGTGACATCCAAAGGCCTTTAGTCACAATGGATTTTATTAAGGGGTATCAGAGTACAGGGGGCAGAATACAAATGCAATACATTTTATTTGTTAAAACATTTGAAAACCATGTATCATTTTCTTTTCACTTCACACATTCATGCTACTTTGTGTTGGTCTATCCCATAAAATCCCAATAAAATCCATTTACATTTGTGGGTGTAACTTGAACAAAATGTGGAAAATGTGGTAAAGTTCAAGGGGTATGAATACTTTTTCAAAGTGAGGAGGCTGGGGCGTAGCTAAAGGCTCATGGGCCCTGTTGCAAGAGTTCACCTTGGGCCCCCCTTCTTTTAGTGCTTTGTGGCCAGGGAAGCACATACTTGGTGCTGCCTGGGGCAAAAATTTAAAGGATAACTGTCACATTTAGACCCAAATTTCAGTTTTCATATATGTAGTTACTAATATGATAATATTCCTGAATCAATAACTATTAGACTTACTTACCCCTTATTTAATAAGATTCAGCCCTTAGCAACCAGTCTGCATAAAACTGCAATTTCACTATTCTGTTAAGATGGCTGCCCTCAGCCCTGAGGCTAATCCATAGGACACCTGCAGTGAAGTTAGTGAAGACCAGCTCTGTATAGGGAGGTCTTGCAGTGAAGTTCCCAGGTCTGGCTGAAGCCTGTAGTTCTCCTACAAGCTCTCCTCTTATCAGATAAGGCTGTCATTTATACACTGAGCAGCCACATATCTTCTCTGAGCTGTATATTCTCCAGAACTGCTAAGGGAGTGTCTGCCAAGCACAGACATGTGGAGAAGTTCACACACACAGCCCAGCACTGTTATCTCCTGTCAGGAAGAACCTGGCTTTTTATACATTCCCTTACAATGCTGACTCACTATCAGTTCCCAGTGCACGCAGCGTGCTCCGTCCTCTATCTGGTAGACGAAGGAGCTTAACAACCAGATTTTATCTCAGGTAAATATAGCCAATACTGGGGACTTTTAGGTGGCTTTTAGGGGTTATTTATTTAAGAATCAGAAATTAAAACAGGGCCAATAAGGTAATATTAATCACCAGAATCCAATAGTAAAAAAAAAAAAAATTTGACAGTTCTACTTTAAATTTAAATTTTTGATCTAACCCCCTTCCCTCCAGCCAGAGGTGTAACTTGACGAGCATGCACTTTCTATAATACCAGTGTCTTCTTATGTGGCACCAGGGTCTTTGGGCCCCCTCAGGCTCCTGGGCCCGGTAGCGACTCCTACCTCTGCACCCCCTATAGTTATGCCCCTGATTGTCGCTGAGGTTGTATTACTCATAACTGTGTTGTAATATATGTGACATATATTTTTTCTGATGGTGCTGCAATATATGTGCATCTTCAATACTGTCAATGTAAGAGATATACACTATAAAATCCCTTAGTAGTACAGGTTGCTTTGTATCTTTCTAAAGATTTTTCTGCAGGAAGACATTGTGTACTCCCATTTACACCATGGATGTAACTATCAGGGTAGCAAGCATAGTAATTGTTATGGGGCCCAATATCTAAGGGGGCCTATCTCCACTTAGACTTATGCAATTAGTGTTCTATAAGGACAATGGAAGTGCATGGAAAAAATAAGTCCTACACTAAGTATTTTTTTCCATCTAAAACAAATCTCAGATTGAAATGGCTAAAAAACGGATGCAAAATGTACATAACCGATGCTTAACCCCTTAGTGACCACCTATACGCCTTTTACAGCGATCACTAAGGGGCCTTAGACTGGGCCGCCACTTTTATACGGCGGCCCAGTCTAAGCGCTGCACGGGTCCGCGGTCTTGCTCTAACAGGCTGGACCGGCAGGCAATGGCGCCTGCCACATGTAAAGTGCTGACAGAGGGAGTGGACTCCCTCTGTCTCCCATCGGCACCCGCAAATGCGATTAAGTGGTAAAGAAAAAGTTAAAAAAAAACATTTATTCAATAAAACAATCCCATAAAAAAATTACACATTTTTTCCATTGAAAATACGCTTTTCAATGAAAAAAATTTGCAAAAAAAATCTCCCACATATTTTTGGTATTGCCGCGTCCGTATCGACCTGGACTACATAAATATCACATAAATTATTCCCTATAGTGAATGCCGTAAAAAAGAATAAAAACAAGTTATGGGTCTTGGGAAGCGGCACTGCAAAAACATTTTTTTTCTTTTTTTTTAGAAAAGGGGTTTTATAGACAAAAAATAGTAAAACGGGAAAAAAAACTATATGTATTTGGTATCACTGTGATCATAGTGACCCAGAGAATAAAGGTATTATGTTCTTTATACTGAAAAATGAACACCATAAAATTGATGACGTAAAAAAGCAGTGTCAGTACACTCTTAGCTGCCAGTCTGAAATAAATCTAGCAGAGCAATTGGAGCAAAGAATGGTGAGATCTCTGGATCCATGTGAGGTACAGGGCTGGTTCTAGGTTTGTTAGAAAGAGACTATACTATATGATGTCTGATTTGCTTTTTTACATTCATCATGGGATAAGTGTTTTAAAGTTACAGTTACAGAATTAGACAGATTTCTCTATTCACCCTTGATTAATCCAAGCTAAATGACCAAAATTTTGATACTACAATCCCCCAATTCCGTATATTAATTTGATGATGTCTTGTGTTATGCGACCCAAGTCTGTACACAAAATTCAATGTGGAGTCTAAATAGTGATTTGTATAGTGATATAATTATGTCCTCATCATATGCATCATACACTCCTTTTGATGCATT